>PVKB01003340.1:0-132500 GCA_004027205.1 Ctenodactylus gundi | reverse complement strand
ACAACTGTCATCTCAACACTTTCTTGGGCTGAGGCAGAAGCATCGCAAGTACAAAGCCCAGTTTGGACAACCGAGTGACTTGGAGAGATTCTGTCTCAAAATAAAAAAGTTTAAAAAGGAGAGATGCCAGGAGCATGCTCAGTGGTTAGAGTGCTTGGCTAACAAGGGTAAAGTTCTGGGTTTGATTCCCCAGCACTGCATAAACTGGCATAGTAGTGCACACCCGTAATCCCAGCACTTAGGAGGCTGAGGCAGGGGGATTGCCACGTGTTAAGGGCCAACCTGGGATAAACAGCGAGCGCAGGACCAGCCTGGACTATAGAATAAGATTGTATCTCAAAAAAAAAAAAAAAAAAGCTGAAAAACTTAAGAAGTGTCTGAAAGAGCAAGGCTTATTTAAGATTGGGTTTCTGGTTACTCAATGGTGTCTGTGAGAGGCCCTTTAAATAAGGAAGATACTCCGCTATTCTGTGCCTCCATTGAAAGACCAAGAGAAAATGGCCTGAAGTTGAAAAGAACTTTTGGTTTGATTGAAAGCTTTCTGCACTTGGGAGGCTGAAGCAGGAGGATAGTACATTTGAAACTGCAAAAACTAGTGACACTCTGGCTCAAAATAAAATAAAATGGGCAAGGGATATAGCTCAGTGGTACAGTGTTCCTAAGGTCATGTAGTTACACAGCAAGTGCAGGTGCGAGGATGGGACTCAGGTCGACCCACTCCAGGGTCCTGATTCTTAGGGCATTTTGACCATGCTGTCCTTAAGTACGATTCCACACTAAAGACCAGGCTCAGAGAAGAGAATGTTATTGTAGAGGACAGCTGCCATAGACCCGAGCGCTCGGACGTGGGCGCATCCCCACGCCAAGGAGAGTGAAACTCCTCCAGCCAAACTCTGGCCTAAACTGTCTGCATGTGAACCAAGGACAGAAACGGAATCCACTCCATTTGCACCATCAGAGACCTTGGCTAGAGAGGTGAATTTACCCTAAAGAACAAGGACAGAGATGTGCCAGTTACTCCATTTCCTGTGTCCACTGCTGTCAGTGCCTGTTCCTCTCCTGCTATTCACCTCATAATTTGGAAATTGTGTGACAACTTTGAGTTGTCAGTAAACATTGCATTTTATATCGCGATCACTTCAAAATAACCTTGCAAGCTATGGCTAAGTTTGGTAACAAGGTCAATCAGCAGGTTTTTTTGTTTTTGTTTTTGTTTTTGTTTTTGTTTTTTTGAGACAGGGTCTTGCTCTGTCTCAGCAGCAGTTGTTTGTTGAGCACCCGAGGCACTGAGTCAGCTAGCTGCTGGTAATGCAGTGGCGAGCAAAGAGCCTGAGTGTCTGTTTTCATGGAGTCAGGCAGGAGTGGCTGTTTGGAGGATTGATGGGGAAGCTCAGGACTGATATACAGAGCAGAAAGACCTCTGACTCAGGGGTCAGGGAATGTGTCCTCAAGGAAGTGACTTTTCCCTCCCCTTTGTAATGATTCTACCTTATATAACATTTGCTTACAGGAGATAAAAAGAGAATTTCCCAAAAGCTGGAAAGGCATTTTGAAAGTAATTTTTCAAGTTAGAGTATCAAGTTAATCTATAGCTCTATAAACTTTTGCGCTAAGAAATCTTGAAAGTTTTACTGCATTTCAGAGCTACTCTTAAAAAAGATATTCTGCCCTCAAATCAATGAAGTTCACTTTACCATACTCCGTTGTCAGAGTGGACATAAACTGGGCATGGTGACACACACTTGTAATGCCAACAATTGAGAGGATGGAGTGGGAGGATCACAAGTTCAAGACCAGCCTGGAGTACATAGTGAGACCCTGTCTCATAAAACCAAAATGAAAGAGAGATAGAGTCAACATATTCAATTTCTGAGTATGAGACTGTAGTTCATTAAGTTCTCAAGGGAATAGACTAAACCTCCAGTAATTCTCTTCTGTTTTCATTTCTTGTAGTCATTTATGAGTTTTGTGGTTTAAATTTGAAATATCCCACCAAAGTCCCATGTGCCTAGGAGGTGACTGGATGACAGCAGCTCTGTGCTCATCAGTGGATCCAACCGTTGATGAGTTCCTATGCTGTTAAGAAGTGGGCCGGGGTGGTGGGTCCCTCAGGGCTTGGCCTGTCCCTTCTCTGTCTGCTTCCTGGCTGCTGTAAGGTTAACAGTGTTTCTCCACCAGGTGCTTTCTTTTCTTTTCTGGTACTGGGGATAGAACACAGGGCCTTCACTCTGAGCTACATCCCCAGGCCCTTTTCATTATTTATTTGAGATGGAGTCTTGCTAAATTGCCCAGGCGGGGCTGGAACTTTTGATTCTCTGCCTCAGCCTTTCAGAGTGCTGGGATTACCAGCTTGTGGCGCCAAGGGCCTGGCTCACTATGTGGCTGCTGTGTCGGAGCTGGCTGACGCGCTGTGTGACCAAGCAAGGACTAAGTCTTCTGGAAGTGTGAGTTAAAATAAACTTCCCTTCTTTTAAGTTGTGGGCGTTGGGTATTGTGTCCCACATTGAGAAAGTGACTAAGACAACAAGGATGTAAACTTAAAGAAATGGGCATTAGCCTAATGAGGTGAGCTAAGAGAAGTTGAACGATTTAGGCTATGGAAAGAAGTGAAGAAACTCCCAAAGAAGGAGGTAGAGGGCAGCAGCTGGAAGGGAAAGTGGAATCCAGACGGAATTCTCTCCGTGTTGATGTTTAGTTTTACACAATGGGAGCGGTATCTGCATGTTCACGTGCTCATGGAGGGAAACAGGAAAGAGATAAGACTAAGAGACAATCTGCACAGGACAACCTTGACCAGAGCACAGGTGCCTCAGGAGACCAGAGAGAAGTTGGAAATCCCCTTTGAGTGGGAAGGAAGAAAAAGAGAGTGATGGTTTTGGTGACTTTATCACTTGTCAGTGGGAGTTGAGTTGGATTCTGCTGTTATGGTTGTTCTGGAAAGAGGTTATGTACAAGGAACTGGGGGTCTGAGGAAAAGAGGACAATGTGGTAGCACCCATGGCCGCGGGGGGAGGGGGGGTGTTGAAGATTCACCAGAGCGTGGATTTAATAGAAGCACACTTGTCTGCATGGCTGTGGGTTCTAACTTAGCAACACTTGGCTGGCCAAGAAAGCAAGACGCTGGAGACACACAGACCAGGAATTTGCCAGGCGGGGCAAAGGACAGAGAGTTGTTGGATGCTGGCAAAAGAGTGGGGAAGCCATGGTTTATAACTTGGAGTGAGGGATTCAAGGAAAGAGACTGCCAAAAAGAGAAGGCAGGGCAGGGACTGGAGGAGTGGCTCAGTGGTTAAAGCACTTGCCTATCAGGTGGTAGGTCAAGCGCTAAGTACACAGGTTCAATTCCCCCTCACCACATATGCCGGGCGTGGTGGTGCACACCTGTAATCCCAGAAGTGGGATGGCTGAGACAGGAGAGATTCCTTGAATCTAAGGCTCCATTCTGAGTTCAGAACCAGCCTGGACTACAGAGCGAGACCTTGTCTCAAGGAAAAAAAAAAAAGAAAAGAAAAAGAGAAAAGAAGGCAGAGCAACAAGTGGGCCACAGAACAGAGCTATGAGAGAGGAAAAATTCAGCAATTCTGTTCAATTGGCACTGGATCTGTCAACCTTTTACTATCTCCGTGGCTACTGACTTTCCCAAGACTCCCGTCATTTCTCTCCTGGACCACTGAAATGGTTGTGTGTGTGTGTGTGTGTGTGTGCGCGCGCGCGCGCGCGCGCGCGTGAATGCATGTGCGTTGATCCCAGAGTCTTCACACTGAGCTATATCATCAGCCTTTAAATTTTTTTTTCTTTTGTATTTTGAGACTAAGCCACTAAATTAACCAGACAGGGCTTGAATTTGTGATCCTCCTGCCTCAGCCTCCCAGAGCACTGGAATTATAGCCACTGCTTCCGGCTGGTTCTTCTTTCTTGAACCCTCTACTTCAATCTCATCATCCTGCAGCTTGTTCTCAAGTTCAAATTATCTTTTTAAGTATAAATCCGTGGTACCAACCAACACCATGTGTCTCTTGGTGATTCACTGAAAAGGAAACATTATTATAGATGTCGTAACAAAGAATACACAGTTCTAAATAGAATCATGAGGAAACATCAGACAAATCAGAATGGAAGACCATTCTACAAAATGACTATCCTTCAAACAGGGCGAGGTCTTGGAGAAGAAGAAAGACAGGAACTGGCCTGATCAGGGGACTAAAAAGACCTAACAGCTAAATACAAAAACTAGGAAATAAATAGTTACAGGAAGTATTATTTGGACAAATGAAATTTCACTGTAACTAGAAGATTAGATCACAGTATTGTTCTATGTTAGATTTTCTTATTTTGACTATTGAAGCATAGTTATCAAAGTGAATATCACTGCTTTTAGAAAATAAAGGAAACATATTTAGGACTGAAGGGGTTTAATGGTCTTCAGCTTACTCTCAAATAGGGAGAGAGAAAGAGAAAGAGAGAACTGGTGTATAGCTCAGAGGTTAGAGTGCTTGCCTAGCATGCACAAAGTCTTGAGTTCAATTCCCCAGAACTACATAAAAATTAGTCAGGTGTGGAGTGCATGTCTGTATTCCCAGCATTTAGGAGGATGAGGCAGGAGTATTGCTATAAGTTTGAGGCCATTTGGGCCTAGGTAGCAGTTCAGAGCCAGCCTGGACTACAGAGTGAGACCCCATCTCAAAAAAATAAATAAGAAACCAAAACTGAGGGGGTGAGGAGAAAATTCTAAATATTTTGCGAATTTGAGTAGATAAAATATGGGAAAAAAATGAAGGATTCTAAAGAAAAGTCTTCAAACATGTTGGTCCCCTTCTGGTTAACTCTCCAATGGCTTCTCATGACACTAAGATGAAAGCTTCTCATACACAGTGCGTCTGCCCTGTCCACGGCCTACAGGTCCCACACAGCCCAGCGTAGCCTTGATTGTGGCCTAACACATACAAATTCTTAAAATCTTATGACTTTTTAATGCATTTTGATGTATTAATTTAACAAAAATAAGGCCAAATGGCCCATTAGTATTATGTTTACTTTTCCCCCTTTTAAAAATGTTATAATAAAAAATATTTTTTAAAAAAGGAGGGCTGGGGGTGAGGCTTAGCAGCTAAAGCACTTGCCTAGCAAGCACAAGATCTTGGGTTTGATTCCCCAGTGTCACATAATCCAAGTGTGGTGGTACACATCTGTAATCCAATCCCTGGGATTACAGGCTGAGACAGGAGGATTGTATATGTCCCAAGACAATTCTTTTTTACTTAGTGTGGTCCTGGCTACAGGGCCCTAGAAAGATGAACTCCACTTGTATATCTCTGGTTTTGTCTCTCATTCCTTTAGGTCTGTCTGCTCTCACAAATAATATTTCTGACCCTGGAGCCCTTTCAGTTTCCTCTTGCCTCAGGACTTCTGGTCCCTTTAGGTCTGGAATATAAATCATCCCTGTAGAGTGATCTTTGGGTCAACAAGGATCACTTACCCATGGTGGAGTCATGATGTTTTAAAGGAGCTGAAAGTTTCCTATGGCCTAATAACCTCATTGTACCTTTCCTGCTTAGCTATTTTTTTTTTTTTAATTAACAGAGGCACAAATACTTGTTGCTGTTGGTCACCATGCCAGCAGCCTCCAGCACAGTCACCTGTTTTTTAGGAATGCAGCCTGGAAGCAATAGGCTATTGTCATTTGGCCTAAGTGTGCAGTAGACCACTCTATCTAGGTTTAGATTATTTGGACAATGACAAAATTGTCAAGTGATTCCTTTCCCAATGTAGAGCAGAGTTGGCTTCATCTTGGGCATCCCTCTAGCCCCGCACCAAATTCCAGTTCTATGTAAGAACACTGGTTTTAAATGACTAAGGGGATAAACAAGGAGGGAGGCTGTAGCCAGAGCGCACACTAGAGAAGGAAGCTGACAGGCTCTAACGGTGCAGAGTTTGGCACTGTGGCAGGGACAGCGGCCTGGATGATGAAGAAAGGACATAAATACTTGGGTGGTCTGGAAAATAGTTGTTGCAGACAAGGAAAAGACAGTTTCTGCTGCTTTCCCACTGCCCTCCTGCTGTGGGAGTGCTATCCCCTGCAACCGCTGGGGGATTCCCTCCTCTCTTTGGAAATTGGAAAAGAAGCTTTCAGAAATTAAGGCCTTTGCTTCTACTCATTGTGGGGACAAAATTGCATCAGATTCTCGCTGCATGTCTAGAGCATAGCCCTGGAAAATCGCCCCAGGGAGTCAAAATTCCGACTTTCGTTGATAAAGAAAGGAAAAAGGAATTGTATTTATGAGTCAATCACTGCAAGAATTCTCTGCCTTCCACTGGTTGGTATTAATGGAAGACTTGCATCTTTACAACTTTAAGCTGTATGGCCAAAAAGGAGGAAGGAACTGAGCCACCTCTGCCTGCACAGTTTTCTTCCCCCACCCCCTCCCCCAGTCAGAGGCCCTGAAGCCTTTGCGAGCCCCAGGCCCGCTGCGGAAATCATGGCAAAAGTTCCTTTCAGCCGTCAAAGCCCAACTTCTACCAGGAAACAGGACGCAGGCAGGGCAGGCAGACATTTAATGCTGCCACAGAAGTATTTAAAAAATTTCTTCATAAATACTTAGCCTGAAGTTCTTAAACTAAATGCTACAGTTTAGGAAATTAGAAGGCCCTTTCCAACGGCTCCCAACCCTTGTGGCCTGCTTGCCTGGTTAGGATAACTGTTTCAAGGAGGAATGATTTATTTAAAACTGAATTTTACAACCTGTGTCTCCCTTCAAAGAATTATCTTCTGTCTCATTTTCTATAATATTTTAAACTTTTCAACAAATTTTCTTTATTTATTTTGTGGTCTGGGGATTGAGCCTATTGCTTTTTTACTGAGCTACATCCCCAGCTCTTTTTTTTTTTTTTTTGAGACACTCTTGCTAAGCTGCTAAGGTGCCCAAGCTGGGCTCAAACGTGGGATCCTCCTGCCTCAGTCTTCCAGAATGCTGATATTATAGGCCTGCACCAGCACCCCCAGTTTATTTTATTCATTCATTTATTCATTCATTCATTTATTTGAGGTAGAGTCTTGCTCTGTAGCCCAGGCAGTTCCTGAATTCACTGTGGAGTCCAGGCCGGCCTTGGACTCACGGCAGTTTTCCTGTTTCAGCCTCCCAAGTGCTGGGATTACAGGCATGCGCCACCACTATAGAGAATTTTTTAAAATAAATTTTTATTTTGGAATAGTATTAAACTTACAGAAAAGTTGCAAAGATAATACAGAGACTTCAGTAAACTCCTGTTGTAGGACAAGTAAGTCTCTCAGAATGGAAGCACTGGATAGCGGGAGGAAGGAGACTTCTGAGACTCAGGAACTAAACAACTTACAGGTGAAACTTACCGGAGTATAAGGCCTCTCCCCAAGGAAACAGAAGCCGTAAATCATTTCTGGGAAGGAGACTGTGCTCCTAACAGAGCTGCCTGCACGTTGTGCAGCCTTGTCAAGTGTGCAGGTGGGCGTCTTGGTGGTGCAGCCGTCTTTGAATCACTCCAGCTCCTCTAAGTAACCTTTCATCTGTGTTCCCTTAATAACCTCAATAAACTCACTGGTTCACCAAGTTGGACTTGGTTGCAGTTGTTACTTTGGCCTGTCTTTTGTGCCCTTGGTGGGATGAATAGACACTTGTTCGTATTTCCGCAGGAAAAGTTTCACACAATGACCTCCATCCAGTTTCCCTCAATTTTAACATATTCTGGCACAATGGTACATTTGTGGTACTATCAAGGCACCAACATTGGTTTGTTACTTTTTTCTCTTCCCTGGTGTTAGTGGTTGAGCGCACCTTTTATCACAGAGCGACACCTCTAAGTCCATGTTACCATTAACAGAACATACTTTGTTCAGATTTCACTAGTTTCTCTCTGATATCCTCTTATGCAGATTTCCTTCAGGAGCCCGCATTACATTTACTCATTATGTCTGGCCAGATATTTTGTAGAAGACCCTCTCAGTTGTGACTGCTGGAAAAGCCACCTTGGTGTTGAACTGCCCTCCTGTGGCAGGGTGGTACTGCCTGCTGGCATCCTGGTGAAGCGAGCTCCATCATCTGGTTGAGTTAGGCATTGGCTGGTCTCCCCTGTAAGCTGCTATGTCTCCCTTTCGTCAGTTTATCGTCTGAGAGCACTTAAGTAATCCAGCTTATTGTCAGGAATGTACGAAGGGGACTAGTGGGGCAGCTGTAGGTTGCTCGCCCATCTAGAGGGGAGGCCCGACGCTCCATCCCCAACACGGGGGGAAAGAAAGGGTAGCAAGGGAGTTGAGAAGGAATGGAGCACAAGCTCCCCTCACAGGAAAGAGAATAAGAGTGTTTCTTCTTCCCCAGTAATTATTTATTCATCAATATTAATATTGACGAATATTATTACTTTTGGGACAGCTGTGCCCTGTGAAATGTGAACAGGAGTGGTGGGTGCCACTTCTAGGGCCATACTGCCCTCTCAAGCACAACCCTCACTCTCCTGCCAGCACTTTCCCCACTTAACAGGAGAGGACAGAGAAGGTCAAAGTGTGGAACAGAGATGGAACAAGCCTGGTCCCCAAAGGATTATGTGGAACAGAGCCCTTCCTCTCTTTCCACCCTTTCCCTTCTTCCTCTCTCCCTTCTTTACTCCTTCTCTCTTCCCTCCTCTTTTTTACCCTTCCACCAACTTGCACTGGAGGGTGGACAAGGAAAATAAACTTTTATTATGTTAAACTACTAGTGTGCCAGAAGTGGTGACTCATGCCTGTAATCCGAGCACTCTGGAAGGCTGAGGCTGGAGGTTTGCAAGTTGGAGCCCAACATGGACAATTTAGCAGCTTAGCGAAATTCTGTCTCAAATGAGCAATCAAAAGGGCTAGAGATGTAGCTTAGAGTGAAGGCCTGTGTTTAATCCCCAGCAGTGAAAATCCCAATGGCAAGACAAACTACTAGGACTTCAGACGTTATTATTTTCCTACCAAGCACACAGTGAACTACCCTGTGGGGGTTATTTCCTCCACTGAGATATACTGGTCCTTGGAGAACGCTTCCTGTCTGACCAAGTGGAAACAGGTCTGTGTGATTAACCTTCCCGCAGAGAGGTCTAGCCAACAGAAGATCACTGCCTGATTACAGTGTTTTCATCTGCCTGAGGCTTTAGCCCTTGGACAACCTAGCAGCATGGCTTAGGAGAAGGGCTGCACTGTATCAGGGGTGACCTCTGGAGGCCAAAGATATTAGCCCCACCCTTGGGAGGAGTGGGACCAAACTTTAAGGCCCAGAAGTCCCTCAGAAGGCTCTGGACACAAAGACTCAGATGAGCTTCCTCAGCTGGCAGTACGCTAAGTGTATCGTCACACACAGTGAAAAGATGAGGTCGCTCCACCCATGGACAAGCCACAGGGACTGCAGTCATTTCTGGACTCTATCCCATAAGTCTTTTCGCTTGGCTGATTCTATATGCTATTTTTCTCTGTAATAAACACTAACTATGAGCAAACAGTTTTCAATGACTTATGTGAGTCTTTTGAGTGATCAAACCTGGGGTGTTTTTCAAAATCCCGTGAACTTGCAGCTGGGGTCAGAGCAGGGTCAGTCTTGTGCGAACAGCTTCCTCTCACCTTGCTGTGTAATTCACCCTATAATTAAAATCACACTTTGTGATCCAATGTCTTTCTTTTTTTTTTTTTTTTTTTGGACTGGAGATTGAGCCCAGGGCCTTCACTCTGAGCTAATTCCCAGCCCCTTTTTATTGTTTGAGACAGGGTCTTGGCAAGTCACTAAATTGCCCAGGGTGGGCTCCAATTCGTGATTCTCCTACCTCAGCCTGCAATCCTCTTTCTTAGATGCAGCTTATAGGGGTAAGCCTCGGACACAAGATGTGCTAGTCAGATTCTCTCTTCTGGAAGTTGGGATGAGCATATAGCTTCTGTTAGGTACTCAAACCAGAACATCAGGTAATTTAAAAGGTAGCTGGTGGCCCTTTCCCTCAGAGATTAGAGAGGCAGAAGAAATACAGAAACAGAGAAATCAAACAGATGTGATACTTACTACGTGGTTCCACAGTGAAACACAGAAGGTGATGAATGAAGTTAGCTGTCCTGATTCCCGATGGCTTTTCAGATCCCGGCTCCAGTCCCTCCTGAGGCCTGACTACCTCCTGTCCCAGTATCTTCATAATAAATTACCATCTGGGAAAGTTTCTCCTGCTTGTGGTAAAAGAAACATTGACTATGATGCTATGTATTTTAGCACTACTTTTATGTAACACAGGGCAACAAAATACAGAGGAAGAAAGTGCCAAGCCGCCAGGCCTGGATCTCCATGGCCACATCCCTGTCCTTAAACCTCAGGTATGTCTTAACATGTCTGGGCCTCAGTTTCTTACCTGTGTAGTCCAAGGCAGGATGAGATGTTATCCAAGGCACTTAGAGTCCTAATGTTCTTTGATTGTGTGTTATGTGATCCTCGCTGTGACTGTGTGGGTATCTAGGCAGAAAATGGATTCGCGCTCTTTTATAGATCTAGTAACCGAGTCCTCAGGGGGAGGTCTGGCCTCGCAGGCTTCATAGCCTGTGTGCACGGGTGAGAGTGGAATGTGGAGCCGTGAAAAATTGCGGCATTCTTTTGATTTACTCTTTCTGAAAAATGAAAAGGAAACTCAAAAGAGAGATCTCACTCTGAAAGAAATTTTTTCTCTAACCATAGTACACACTCAGTGATTCTGGCAGCATTTTTATCAGGTATTATCATGTCCCCAGGAACAAAGAAGGAACAGTGAGTCACATGCAGACACTTTGCAGCCAGAGTTCTAATCTAGGGGTAGGTCTGCCCAGGAAGGTAGCTCCGGAGCTGAATGCAAACCCAGCCTCCTGCCTGGCCGTGGGCCCTGTCCAGGGGCAAGCTGCAGGAGCAAGTCTGGGGATAATCACAGCTTTTCCCCAGAAACTTTCTTTTCTCCCCAGTGCTGGGGATTGATCTCAGAATGTTACCCATGCCGAGCAAGTGCTCTGCCACTGCGTTACACCCATAGCTGGTGGTCACTCTGACTCTAATAACAAGCTTTAAAGTCACGGTGAACTTTGCCGCATACAAAAAATACCTATTTGTTAAGAAAAAAAAAAGAGTATGCAAGGCTCTGTTTACTTTTTACACTTTTCTCACATTTGATCACTCACATCCATGCATTAAATAGTTGGAAAATCCCGTCAGAGGACGGAGCTTTGCATCTGCCCGCTACCTGCTTCTTTAGGCAAGAGCCTGCTGCTCCCTGAGCATGTGTCCTTCAGTGTCATTCTTCCTGGATAACTCAGCTGCTGCCTCTGTTGGGTGACCCCTTCCATCATAAAGCATTCCTGAAATCTCTTGCTGAGTTTGCAAAACTATGAATACAGGTCTTCCGCTACTGAGCAGCTTTTATATCTAGTCACACAGATAACTGCAGATCCTGGTGAGCACCTGACACTTCCCTGGGGCCTGGGGTGGGAAGGAGAGGGGACTGTCTGGTGTGGCTGCTGCCTGCTGCAATGCTGTCTGCTCCCTTGGCTGGGGTGGCCAGTACTCAGGAGTAAAGCTCTTGCCTAGCATGTGTGAGGCCCTGGGCTTTTTGTTTTTCTGTGTAGTACTGACAGTACTATAGGGCCTTCACTTTGAGCTACACTCCAGCCCTCTATCTATCTATCTATCTATCTATCTATCTATCTATCTATCAAGACAGGGTCTCACTCTGTAGCCCAGGCTGGTCCTGAGCTCACTATGGAGCCCAGGCAGGCCTTGGACTCAGAAAAATCCTCCTGTCTCAGCCTCATAAGTCCTGGGATTATAGGCGTGCACCACCATGCCGGGCTTATGTGATTCTAGGGAATTGAACCCGGGTACTTAGCACCTGACTTAGCAGTTGCTAGGCAAGCACTTAAACTGCTGAGCCATTCCTCCAGCCCCCTCCCCCCAGCCCGTTTTTTAGACAAGGTACTTGCTAAGTTGCCCATGAGGCTGGGCCTCCCAGAATGCAGGGATTACAGGTCTGCACCACTAGCCTGGCTAGGCCCTGGGTTTGATCCCCAGCACTGGCATATGCAGAGACTTCAGAGCTATGGGGCTCTTCACTTGCGATTTATTCCATGAATATTTGCTGAGGATCCATAATGAGCAAACTAAATCAAATGCCTCTACTTATCCAGACTACATGCTAGTGGGCCAGGCAAACCCACAATTACATGTATAATTCTCTATAGTGATAAATTATTTGAGAGAATGGAGCTCTTTGAAATGGAGTGACCAGAAGTGATGTCATTTGAGCAGAGGCTGAAGAAAGGGAGTGCTGTAGAGGGGGAAGAGAGTCAAGAAAGCATTCCAGGAAGAGGGAACAGCAGATGCAAAGGCTCAGATGAGGGAATATATTTGATACGCTACAAGAAGAGAAGTGGCCTCTTGGGTGGGATGGAAAGGCAGCTAGGAATTTGATGGGAGTGACCTGAAGGCCTCCAGGGAGGGACTGGGACTTAACCTTCAGCCCTTTTTACAATTTTTATTTCAACACAGGGTCTTATTATGTTGTTAAACTGCCCAAGCTAGGCTAGAACTTGCAAGCCTCCAGTCTTGGCCTCCCGGAAACATTATATTTTGAAAAACATACATGTTATGAAATGATTACTACAGTGAGGCTAATGGTTAGGTCAATAAAAGAGCGAGGCAGAACCAAAAATCTGGAGTGAAAGTTTATTGCTCCCATGACCCAAGACTGAGTAGCAAGTCCAAGCATACAGCATAAAGGGTAAAGGGGTCAGGGAAACCCGGATAAGAAAGGCTCAAAGGCGTGAGAGAGGAGCACAGGGCTGAAAGGGGAGGGGTGAACAGGAAGAAGGGGGATGAGAAACGAGGCGAGGGGCTGCGTCTGGGCCAACTGAGCTGTAGGTAGCACGGACTGATTAGCCGGACACGGCCAGGGATCAGGCTGCTCAGAGGCATGTGGGCGGGGATTTGGGGCAGGAGAGGACGAAGCAGTGCTCTGATAGGTTAGGAGGGCAGACAGGTAAGTTGCGGGGAGACAGGACCCCTCGGGGTCAGGGTTGGCATCCTCCAGCGGTCCCTACTGGGGTCTGCAGAGTGGTGTCAGGGCCAGGGAAGTCAGGTTGCGGGGGCTGAGGAAGAAAGAGGGACTGGCTGTCTGTAAGTCAAGGACACAGAGAGGCAGGCCTGTGGGGTAGGGGTGGCTGAGTTCAGCACAGGAGTCACAGCACAGGGACCCCGTGCTCAGGAGCATATTGATTACTTCACATATAGCAACTCTTTTTTGATTAGCATGTTTATGCAAAGTACAATGGTCGCTTTAACCTTGAGAATTTTGTGCACATATATATCACAACGGCGTCACACCCCTTCCTGTCTCTGTTTCACCCTCCTGCCCTCGCGCTCATCCTCTCCGACTCCCAGCATCTCACTTCTTTGACTTATACTGTGGGTTTCTAATGTTAGAGAAACCTGCGATATTTAATCTTCTGAGTCTGATTGACTTTGCTAAGCAGGAGGTCTCACGTCGTGTGCGCTTGCATATAGCAATTCTTTATTGCCTCCTCTTAGAAACAATTCATAAAAAACACTATATAGCCACACAGGTAAAACTGAACATAAACTCTCTTAAACAAAAAGTGGTATTTGCTCAGTATCTCACCCTACGACAGAATAAGACAGTGAACACCAGTCTAGGCAATTCTTGATATTTTTAAACATAAATGTGTTTTTGAAAATAAAGAATGTTGGTAATGCCATATATCCATATATATATATGTATATATACACACACACATACAACCACACTGCTTTATAACCTGCTGTTTGACTTACAGGAATGGCGTGAACACCTCCCCTCTTTTTTTTTTCTACAGCTCTAAAATCCAGGCTGGTCCTAGACTCACTATGTAGTCCAAGCTGGCCTTGAACAGATGGTAATCCTCCTGCCTCAGCCTTTCAAGTGTTGGGATTACAGGCACGCACCACCATGCCCAGATAATGTAGTTGGCATCTTTTTACCTCAATTAATTCATGTTAACATCATGATCTCTTAATGATATATAATTGATAACATTTTGTCCTCCCTCACAACCTTCCTCCTTATTCTCTTCTTTTTACCCAATAATAGTATTCCTCTACTTTTGTGTCATATTTTTTAAGTTCCACATGTTAAGGAAAGTATGTGATACTTGTCTTTCTGAGTCTGGCTTCTTTTTCCTAACATAATGATTTCTAGTTCCATCTATTCTTATGCAAAGGACAAAAATTTTATTCTCTTTTGTGGCTGAATAATATTCTGTTGTATGAGTATCTTAGTTACTTATTCATTGCTAAGACACATTATCCAACACCCACAATTTAGGGAGGAAAGATTTATTTTAGCTCACAGTTGCAGAAAGTCTCAGTCCATTCCTGAGTGGCTGGCAACAGCAGGAAGGGTATGGCAGAGTACACCTGCTCATAGCACCACAAAGAGAAGAATAGGGCCTCCAGAAGTAGGGTAGGAGTTTACATCCTTCCTGGACACACACCCTGAATTTAATCTAACATATGCCTGTCCTTCGCCATGCTCCTATAACCCACCCTCCTGACCAGTCTCCGCCTTTTAATAGCACATGGAGTCCATAGGTATCCCACAAGATCCAAATGCATAAGGCTTTTGCGGACATTCCAGATCCAAACCACAGCAATGTATAGCCCTTCTTTATCCACTCATCAGTTGAGATGACATCTAGGCTGGTTTCATATCTGAAGGTTTATTTCTTAGTTGTTGTATATTGTCTGCAATAAACCTGGATATACAAGTATCCTGTGGATGCTGGCTTAAATCCCTTCAGGTATACACCAAGGAGCGGTAGAGCTGGGTCACATGGCACTTCTAGGTTTAGCTTTTTGATGCATTTCGATATTTATTTTCATAGTGGCCATACTAATTCATATTCCCACTAGCAGTGCAGAAGAGTTTCCTTCCCCTACATTGTCATCAGCATTGTGTTTTGTATGGCTGTTGACAGCCAACATGTCTGGGGTGAGATGGACTCTCAAGGTAGTTTTAACTTGCGTGTCCCTAATGGCTAAAGATGTTGAATCTTTTTTCATATACTTATTGGCCATTTGTACTTATTTTGAGAAGTATCTGTTCAATTTATTTGTCCACCTATTGATTGTGCTATAGTCTTGATATCAATCCTTGTAAGAGGAGTATTTTTGGCAAATGTTTTCTCCCATTCTGACGCTGTCTTTTCATTCTGTTGGTTATTTGTCTTATTGTGCAGAAACCTTTAAGTTTGATGTAATCCCACATGTTGATTCTTGCTAGTGTTTACTGTGCAATTGGAGTCCTTTTCAGGAAATCTTTGCATGTGCCTACTGATTATCGCATTTCTTCTACATTTTCTAGCAGGTTCAAAGTTTTAGGTCTTGGAGCTGGAGGAATGACACAGCTGTTAAAGCACTTGCCTAGCCAGTGCAAGGCCCTGGGTTTGATTCCCCAGCACCACATAAACTGGGTGTGGTGGTGCATGCCTATAATCCCAGCACTTGGGAAACTGAGGCAGGAGGATTGCCATAAGTCCAATTCTAGCTTGGGCTTCATAGTGAGTTCAGGACTAGCCTGGCCTATGGAGTGAGACCCTGTCTCTAAACAAAACAAACCAACCAACCAAACAAAAAGTGTCTGGTCTTCTACCTAGGTCTTTGATCTACTTTGATTTTTCAAGAGTGAGAGATAGGGATGTAGTTTCAGTCGTCTCCATCATAGATAACCAGTTTCCCCAGCACCGTTTGTTGAAGAGGCTGTCTTGTCTCGGACATGTGTTTTTGGCTTCTTCGTCAAGAATCAGATGGCTGCAGTTGTGAAGGTTTATTTCTGTGTTGTCTGTTATATTCCTTTGGTTATGGGTCCATTTTGTGCCAGGACCATGCTGTTTTGTTACTATGGCTTTGTAGTATAATTTGAAATTGATATTGTGATGCTTCCAGCCTTATTCCTTTTGCTTAAGATTGCTTTGCCTCCTCTGATTCTTTTGTGTTTCCCTATAAATTTTGGAATTATTTTCCCTAGTTTTGTGAAAAATTTTATTGGAATTTGATGAGGATTACACTGCATCTGTAGATTCCTTTTGGTAATGTATGCCTCTTAATAATATTTATTCTGCTGACCCATGAACATGGGAGGTCTTTCCATCTTCTGGTATCTTTTTCAGTTTCTTTCTTCAGTGTTTTTTTTTTAATTGTTGAGGTAGAAATCTTTCACCTCCTTTGTTAAGATGATTCCTTTCTTCTTCTGAAGCTATTGTGGATGGAACTGCTTTCTCAACTGGTTCATTTTTTGGTGTATAGAAAAGCTATTGATTTTTAAATGTTGATTGTGTATCCCACCATGCACTAATTTTTAGTTGAAAATATACTTGAATGTATAAAAATATAAATATTGTATAATGAAGTTCTATTATCCTTTGAAGAACAACAAAAACAAAAAGAAATGTCTAGATATTAATCTGTAGTTTTTGGTCCTAAGCATCCTACTTTTTTTTCGTTGCAGATGAAATGCCACCAGGTAGGTGTCACTGTGTAGGGACAGTCCTCAGCAATGTGGTTTGGAGAGCAGCACATGTTTCTCTGGAGTGATCTTCACTGCAAACTTCTGACATACCCTTGATGGCCTGTGCAGTTTCCTGGACTTTCTTCAAGTGAACATGAAGATCTGGACCTCTGGCTTTCCAGGATTTTGTGGAGTTTTCTGAAAGAGAATAGTGGACCATCTTCACAGATCACCTCAGAATGATTAAAGGAAAATCATAAGATGTTTCTTTTAAAATAGAAATATCCCACTTAAGGGTAACATGGTAGAGATTACTTTCATACTGGAATATGATTTAGTCTATTGGATTTTTCTGTGGACCCAAGGATTCTAGGGTTCGAAGAAAGGTTGCAGGCTAGCATATGAATTCTGAGTTCCTAGAAAAAAAGGGAAAAGAAAAGAAGTGGCTGTGCCAAGGGTAACGCTGCTTTCCTCTCAGTCGATGCAGTTTACAGGTCAGAACATTTCCGAAACTTGTTCAATACATGACTGTGAACCTGAGTTTGATATTAATCTTAAGGGAAAAAATAAAGGATGAAAAACTATCAAGACTAATTTAATAATGAGGATTCTATAGTAAAAAAAAATGTTTACCTTGATGCAGCATTTTAGAATGTTCAGCGCATTTCTGCAACCATGAACTCAGTCCTGACTGGAGCTGTGAGGAAAGAGAGCGCTCACATGCAAATTCTGATCAGTAACCCAAGGTGCATACCCCAGTGGCTGAGCTAGACTAGAACGCCCACATCCTGAGGAGGTCTGGCGTTCTCACTGCATTTCTGGAACAAATGTGACCCTCAGGAGGACCTGATGAGACTTTCAAAATAACCCACAGGAACGGATACATCTAACAAAAGTTCAAGGCAAATATTGTGGGAAAATATCAGCATTCTGAAAAGCAGAGGCGCCAACCATGCAATGCTGGGTACTTGTTTTGAATTCCCCTGGTTTTCTATCAAGTTGAGTCCTGCACAGACAGAGCCTCAGCCTGTATTTATGACTTGGCCTCAGTCATTGCAGGCATTTGATGGTGCAGCTGTCGTGTGCAGACCAAACACCTCAGGGCTGAATTCTCTCCACCTCTATGATGAAAATTTCTCAATTGAGTGGGTGATGTTTGCCAAGAACGAGCTGCACTTAGAAAGGCCTGACTGACTCGGAGCAAAGCATTCTGGTTGTTTAGCTATGAACTAAATGACTAGGGAAATGGTTTATTTTTTAAATTATAAAAAATTCTTTTCAAAATTATAACTCATGTGAGTCAATACTCTTATTTATTTGATTGTTGTTAATTTTCATTGCTTTCTTATTCAGGGGTCCTTTACTCATTCAGAACTTAGCTAGAGTATTTCTCCGAATAATACTTTCCTACAAAGTATGCAGAGATAGTCTATTTTGTGGGTCTTTGAATACATGAAGGAGAATACTTTTGATTGCACTGATTGTGAAAAACAGCTTAGATGGAATAAAATTCTGGGGTCATAATATTCCCTCAAACTGTGGCTATTACTTCATTGCTTTCTGGCATTTTTTTTGTTAGTTTTTTTCCAGTACTGAGGATTGAGCCCAGCGATGGGCTACCACTAAACTATAACTTTACTACATTTTCATTTTTAAATTTTGAGACAGGATCTCCATAAATTGCATACTGTGGCTTTAAACTTCTGATTCTCCTCCCTCAGTGTCCCAAGCAGTGGGATTACAGATGTGTGCTTCTGCACCTGGCCTGGCATTTGGGTGTTAATATGGGGAAGGATTAAGATGATATTTGATTTGATTTCTTTGAGCTTTTTAAATACATTTTCTCAGTATATGTCAGATTTCTTTTTATATCTAAAATTATGTAAAAAATTTGATTACAAAAGTAAAATTTTAGTGCTCAGGGTAGAGCACTTGCCTAGCCTGTACAAGGTCCTGGGCTCAACCCTAGTGTTGTCAATAAAGAAATAAGTAAAATAAATTTACATATGGTAGAGAAATTTTTTAATTATGTAAGCTTGTAAAAAATTTAAAATATTTATTTGAAAGACAATGGCCCCTATATCATCACAACTATGAAGCCTTATTGAGAACATGATAAAACATGCCTCCTAGTAAATGTAGCATACACATACCTCCAAAATTCTGCACACAGTTTCAAAGCAAATGACTATCTGAAGCTTTTCTCTGTATTTCAAAGTAAGAACTTATAAGAAAGATTAATATCTATCAACTAATTTCCATGTGCTAGGCACTCATTTAAATGTTTTAAGTTTTATCATGACCCCATGAGGAAGGTAATCTTATCTCCATTTTCCATTCAAGGCATTTAAAGCATTGGCATGTGTATTAGTCAGCTTTCCACTACCATATCAAAAAATCTGAGATATTTATAAAGAGAAAAGGTTTATTTAGGTTCATAGTTTTGGAGGTTCAAGTTCTTGACTGATTGACCTCATTGTTTTGAACATATAGGAAGACAGTATAACATGGCAGAAGCATGTGAAGAGAAAGCCACTGACTTCACCAACAGTAAGCAAAAGAAAGACAAACTGGACATGGCCAGAATCTCAAAACTCCTTCAAGCTCATGCTCAGTGACCTAGAGACCTCCTACAAGATCCTACCTCTTAAAAGTTCCCACACCTTCTGAGAGCCCCACTGTAGAAACACACTTTTAACACACAGGACTCTGGGGGACAGACAACATTCAAACCATAGCAACAGGTTAATTTACTCAGGATTTCACAATTAGAAAGTGGCACAGCTAATTTTTTTTTTTTTTGAGACAGGGTCTTGCTCTGTAGCCCAGGCTGGCCATGAACTCATTATGGAGCCCAGGCTGGCCTTGGACTCATGGCAATCCTCATGCCTCAGCCTCGCGAGTGCTGGGATTACAGGCATGCGCCACCACACTCTGCTTATGTGGTGCTGGGGAATCAAACTCAGGTACTCAGCACTTGACGAAGTGCTTGCTAGGGAAAAACTTTAACCTCTGAGTCATTACTCCAACCCCACAGCTGATATTTTAATACATGATCTAAACACAGGACCCACATTCTTGCCCACTAATTTGAGTGACGGCTCAGTTGAAATAACTTTTAAACTCATTTGGAAAGTTCAATATTCTGCTGCTATCTCTAGACTAGCCATACTGGATCCCAAAATTATTCCTAAAAAAAGCTTTTCAACAAGAATGGACATAAAGATAATGAAGATAAACGTAGGCAGGTTGTTGTTGTTTGGATCTGGAGAGTCCCCCAAAAGCCTCATGTTCCTACGGATACTGTGTACTGTTGGAAGGTAGGCCCTAGCTGCCAGGGGAAGATGCTTGGGGCTTGACCTGGAGGGACATATATTGGTTCTAACCTTCCTCCCAGACTGGTCTCAGTTCTACTATGCTGCTGTGAGGATCTCTGTCTCTGGAGCTCTGGCTCTGGCTCTAGCTGCAGCTCCACCATGTAATTCCACCATTTTCCAGCTGCCCACCTGTGAATGGACTGTGACTTTCTAAAACTATAAGCTAAATTAAATCTTTTATCCCTAGGTTGTGCATGTCAGGTATTGAGTCACACTGACAAGAAAATAACTAAGACACAAGTATTCATGGAGGAGTGAGAGAGCTAAAGAACTTTAAGTCAATTTGATACATACAGAATGCTAAGAATCAGTAAAAATTAGCTAGATGCAATAGCCCATGCCTATAAACCCAACATTCATGGAAGCTGAGGCAGGGTGATTGCAAATTCAAGCCTAGGCTGATGCATGACCAAATGTATGGAGCAATGTGGTTCCAACCCAGCGGTATGAGAGCCATGTCTTAGAGTTAGTGACCTACCATTTTCATGTTCTGTCCTCAGCTACATCTTCCTGTGCTTTCTAGCCCATCTCTAATACTATTTATTTATTTATTTATTTATTTATTTTTGCAGGTCAGGACTCTCATATGCAAGTGACAGAAACCCATCTCAAATTTGCTTAAGAAAAGCTAAAACTGTCAATAGCTGACAGGTCAAAGTGACAAATCTGAAGGAATTTAGGCACAGTAGAAACCAGAAGCTCAAATAATGTTGTCATGTAAGTTTCACCATGTCTCATCTCCACTTTTGCCTGTGCTGGCTTTGTTCTCAGGCAGCTCTTTTCACATGGGGCCCTGGAAATCCAGGTTCTGAGTCATCCAATGGCTCCATCAGAAAGAAGACTTTGTTTCCTTGCAGCTAATAACAATACTAGTTTATATTCACTGAGGATTTTGAAGTGGGGAGGCTCTTATCCCTACCTTCTCCTCTCCCTACTCTCCTTCAGTGAGCTGACTTCTACTTATTCTTGAAAACTGACACTCATTATATAGCTTCATCTAAAGGCCTCCCTAATATTCCTTTCCAGTCTGTTGTCACCAACCCCTACAGCTTATGATTGTCAGGTGACTTTTGGCTCTGTTTCTAAAGTTTGGAGATGTTCATTCATGCTGAGTTCTAGCAAGTGAAAAAAGCTTATTGCTAGGAAAATAATGTATGCTGAAATACAAGTTTGCTTTAACTTTTACTTTGAAATTATTACTTAGAAAGATATATCACCAATGGTTATATAGAAAAATTTGACACTAATGGAGGCAATAAATGCACACGACGGAAGAGTTTACAAAGGAAGGAAAATACTTGCTACATTAAGGCATTTGTGGCTACCCAAACCAAAGAGTACCCAAATGCAAATTTTGGCTGTGAGCCTAAGGTACTATTTATGTAACCCAACTCATAGTCTTCAATCAAATATTCTAAAGTAATTCTACATGCATGCATATATTATTAGGTGACCTAATGGAGAGCAATTCTCAGAATTATAATAATAGCCAAGAAAGTTATGATGAATCAAGTTGCCAAGCCCAGCGGCACAGGCATATAATCCCAGCCCTTCAGGAGACTGAGGCAAGAGGATCGCAAGTTCGAGCTTAGACTGGGGAACATAGTGACTTACTGAGACCCTGTCTCAAAATCAAAAATAAAAACCCGGGCTGAGATGTAGCTCAGTGTGAGGACCCTTGATTCAATGCCCAGTACAAAAAAAAAAAAAAAAAAAAAAAAAAAAAAAAAAAAAAAAAAAAAAAAAAAAAAAAAAAACAGACTTCCAGTAACAGCGCTGCACAATGTCTTCTCATGAACCCATTTAAGAAGTTGAGAATATAGTCAAAAACTGCCATTCAATGTAGCTAGGACAGGGAGGAGCCCCTCAACAATTGAAAGGATGCCACAGGAAGGTCAGTAATCCCAAAGACACATCAGAAGCAGAGGTAAACAGCAGGCCAGGAAGCTGCCCCAGGCCAACTATGAATGCTTGGGAGCTGCCAGTATCCACAGACTGAGGAAAGCCCACCTACAGTCTGGAACCTCTGACCAAGATAGGAGAGGAGGGAAGCCATGGATGGTCAAAAATCCTGAAGACATATCGGAAGTAGAAGAAAGAGCAGCTGAATGAGGACTACCCTGAGCTGCCTGTATCCACCGACAGAGGAAAGCCCATATCCTGGAACCTCAGACTGAAGTAAGCACAGATCCAAGAGAAGTGGGGAACTGACAGCAGCTGGTAGCCCCAGCCTCCAAAAAACAAGCCTGGGGATAGTGCATATTATACACTGTGAGCTCCCCCTAGAAAAGGCCTCCTGGAGCCTAGATCAGAAGTAGTGATCAGCAGCCATAATAGGCATTGTTGAAAGCAGGAGCCATTTTAAAAGAAGACCATGAGTCTGAACTGTTTAGAGAAAAAGAAAGCTCAGAAGAGTGCATCAGGGTTTGTGGGATCACTCTTAAACAATGCCTATGAAAAAACTGGCATAAGACACAGTTGCAGAGAGGAGAGAAAAGCCACTGACCCACTGAAAGGCTCAGGTGTAGTGGGAGCACTTCCAAGGGTGGAAAGCTCTACCTTTTGGAGAGGAAAGCCAAGGCAGGTGGGAGAGCTTTGCTGAGGGTGTTGGGGGTGAAAAAGACACCTCAGAGGTCCTCAGACTGTTAGGTCCTCCCTGACTTCTACTCCCAGCACAGAGCTTGGAGGAATTTTGATACCCCCCCGCCCGCCCACACCAACACCATCATAGCCATTCAAAGAAATCTTTCAGCCAGGCCTTTAAAGCAAAGTCCTTCAACATCAGATATATGGGAAGAAGACAGAGCAACAGGACACACAGAAAAATGCCTGAGACCCCAGAAATGTCATGGGCCCTGAAATAATGGAACTCATAGAGAAGAAAGTAAAAAAAAAACAAAAAACAAAACAAAACAAAACAAAACAAAACAAAAAAAGCAAATGAATGAACCAAACATCCAGTTCAAGCAAGATATTCTCAAAGAAATGCAAGCAATAATCTGTGGGCTTAAAGAGAAACTTACTAAACAAATAGTGGTTCTAATGGATACAAAGCTTACTGATCATATAGAAGCCACAAATAAAAAGTTGGCTGTGACAGTTTGAGAGTTATTGTCAATATGAGGCAATCAGGAAGCACATGTTGATTGGGAACTGAGAACCAGCCTGGATTAGAGTGTGAATGATTTGTGGGCCAGCGAATGAGGGAAGAGCACCACCCAGTTGTGGAAGGTCCAATTTGGAACTCAAACTGCCTAAAAGGAAGGAAGAAAAAAGATTGTTACAGCTTCTTCCTCTGCGAAAGCTCTCACCTTTGCAATTGTCTACAGATGCTGACTTGCTACACACTGCAGATCTTCATCAGATTTGTTCCAGTCTCTGTTTGTACCTGTCTGCCCATTGCTGATCTTCAGTCTCCAGTCTTCACTATTGTTCTTCAAACAACTGAGATCTTCAGCAGACTCTCACCAGCTGTTCTGTAGTCCTGGACTAGAGTTCTACTTCGCGGGTGAGCACCCATCAGACACTCCAGCTCTTACACATATGGGCTGCCATCTTGGGCTATCTCTATCTTCAGATATGTAAGCCTTCCAAATAGATCCCTTTTGTTACAATTTCTATAAGTTCTGCCTTTTGCAATAACCCAAACTAATACATTGGCTGAGGTAAATATGGAAATGCAAGATATGAAGGAACATTTTGATAGAGAAGTGAAAAGTTTGAAAAGAAATCTAGGTGAATTTCAGAATATGAAAAATACATTTGAAAGCAGGGGAAGTCTACTTGAACATCGTGAAGACAGAATTTCAGACCTTGAAGACAAGGCTAAGAAAACAAATGCTACAATTAGTCATGACTCCAAAATTAAGAAAGAGCAAAGTAGCTGGATACAACTGATGATGGATGATTCAAAGAGAACCAATAGAATTATGGGTGTGGGAGTAAGAGTAGAAGACAGGTATGAAGAATTCACTAAAATCGTGCAAGAACACTTCCCAAATCTAGGAAAAGAAATTAATTTTCAGGTACAAGAAGCTTATAGAACACCAAATAACTTCAACCAGCAGTGAGACTCACCATGACACATCATAACCAAAAACTCAGAAATACAACATAAAGGGAGAATATTAAAAGGAGTAAGAGAAAAACAGACATTATTCTACCAAGGCAAACGCATTCGTATTATTGCAGATTTCTCAATGCAAACTGTAAAGGCCAGGAGAGTCTGGAGCCAGATCTTTCAAGTTTTAAAACATAGCAAGTCTCAACTCTGGTTGTTGTATCCAACAAAATTATCCCTGAACATTGGAAGGAGAACTAAAAATTTTTCGTGACCCGGAATCCCTAGAGAAATTTGCAACCACTAGCCCAGGATTGCAGAAAATACTTGAAGGAATCTTTGAGAGAGACAGACTGATAAGCAGCACCAAAAACATGCAGGAAAGGAATTAACTAAAGAGAAAATGTAACAAAAAATAGATAGGTATTTGATCGTTATCCTACTAAAACAGTATCAGCTTTCTCATAAAAAATTATAAAACGTCCCACCATAATTATTATTTTTAACAGTACATTAGTTTTCAAAACATAATAATTATATTCAGCATGGAGAATTGGTATAAAATCTTAAAAATATGTATACATGAATTTATGGATGGATAGATAGATAAAATGACAGACCAAATCTGGCGATGGGACTCAAGGCCTTTGCAGTGAGTTACATCCTCAGCTGGTTTGTTGTTGTTGTTGCTTTGTTTTGTTTTGTTTTGTGTTTTTGAGACAAGGTTTCACTAAACTTCCCAGGTTGGGCTGGAATTCATAATTTCTTGTCTCAGCCTTCCAAAGCACTGAAATTACAGGCCTGCACACGGCATCTGGCTGTAATTGTTTTCTTGAAAAACAACATAACAATTACTGGGTGAATAAGCCAAACTAAAAGAACTCACATATCAAAATTTTTAAAGTATAACTTTTTAATTTTATTCTTTCTAAACAATCTAGACTATTTTAAATTTACTCCATACTCCAATTGTTGATTGAGACAGTGTTTTCTTTTCTTTTCTTTCCTCCTCCTCCTCCTCTTCCTCCTTCTCCTCCTCCTCCTCTTCCTCCTCCTCTTCTTCTTCTTCTCCTCCTCCTCCTCCTTCTTCTTCTTCCTCACCTTCTTCTTGACAGGGTCTCACTCTGTAGCCCAGGCTGCTCCTGAACTCTATATGGAGCCCAGGCCGGCCTTGGACTCATAGCAATCCTCCTGCCTCAGCCTCCAACATGCTGGGATTAGAGGTGTGCACCACCATCCCTGGCAGGACAAGGTTTCCTAAATTGAAATCTGTTTAAAATATATATAATCAGAAGTAAAATGCTACTGTAACATCATCTGAGATATGCTTTGGCTATTTCTTCAATTATAAGAAATGTAGATACTGAGGGTATAACTCACTTGCTTAGCATGAGGCTCTGGGTTCAATCCCTAGTACCACAAAGTAAATAAATATATATAATTTTTAAAACTCTTTAATCCCAGCACTCTGGGAGGCTGAGGCAAGATGGTTGTAAATTTGGAGCCCAACCTAGGCAATTCAGCAAGTGGTCAACATTTTGTCTCAAAAAAATAATTAGAAAGGACTGGAGATATAACTCATTTGAAGGGATATAGCTCAGTTTGATCCCCCAAAAAGAGAATACATCTGTGTATGTGTGTCTATATGTGTGTATGTATGCATGTACACACATACATACACACACATATAGACACATAATATATAAACACACACATATACATTTACATATATGTATAAACATATACATATGCAATGTGCACATAAATATGCACTGAATATATACACACATGCGATACAAATATACATACATAAAATGCACACACATACATATTACATATACACATACATAAACATATTTATATATGAACCACTGTGATTTAGTAAGCAGATATATTTTAGATTAGATGTCTTGATACATACACACACACACACACACACACACACACACACACACACATATTATTTTTCATTTTTTTGAGACAGGGTCTCACTAGTTCAGGCTGGTCTTGAACTCATGTAGCCCAGGCTAGCTTCGGACTGATGGCAATCCTCCTGCCTCAGCTTTCTGAGTGCTGGGATTACAGGCATGTGCCACCAAGCCCAGTTTGTGGACTGCTGGGGAATTGAACCCACGCCCTGCACTTTCTAGGCAAGTGTTTCAACCGCTATGCCATTCCTCCAGTGCTGTTGATACATTTTTAAACAAGGCCAAGATATATTCTCGAGAAGGTCAGAGTTAAAACACTTTCACCGTGACATACACTTTACACATTATTATGTCATTTAATTTGTAACACCATGACGTGGTGCTGGCCATTATATTTCTCATTTTACACATAGAGTCTAGTAGTGAGACTATTTTTCCCCATTTTACTGATATGTATAAATGCAATACATAATGTTTACATTGATCTTGAGTATTTTGTGTATATACAAGTCATGGCAAAATTACAAATCCTTCTCTGCTTCCTTTTCGACCCTCCCCTCTTTTCTCCAGTTCCCATTATTCCCCTCAATTAGTTCCATGAAATTATTGTGATCTGAGTTTCTTACATTAGAGGAGTCATTCAATATTTAACTTTCTGCTTCTGACTCACTTCACTAAGCATGTTGGCCTCAAGTTGCCTCCATTTACCTAAAAAAGCCTCCAACCTATCTGTCTTTATAGATGCATAGTATTCCATTGTGTATAAACACCACAGTTTGTGTATACATTGGTCTGTTATTTGGTATTTTGGTGTCTTCCACATTTTAGCTATTGTTAGTTGTGCGGCTATGAACATGGGTATACATGTATCTCTGTTATGTGTTGTTTTTAACTCTTGGGAAAATTCCCAGAAGAGGTATCACTGGGTTGAAGGAGATATTTATTTCCAATATTTTGACAAACCTCCATACTGCTTTCTATAGTGGTTGTACCAGTTTATATTCCCACAAGCTGTGCAGGAGGGTTCCTTTCTCCCCACAACCACGTCAGCACTGACTGCTGTTTGTGCTCTTGATGTGTGCCATTCTCTCTGGAGTTAGACGGTATCTTGGTGATACTTTGATTTGCATTTGTCTAATGGCTAAGGATGTTGAACATCTTTTCACGTATTTATTGGCCATTTGAACTTCTTCATCTGAGAACTCCCTATTCATTTCCTTGCCAATTTCTCACTCAGATCTTTAATTTTGAGGGGCTTACTTTTCTTCAGTTCCATATATGTTCTGGTCATGAGCCTCCTAGCTGAGGTATTGGTAGTGAATATTTTTTCCCAATTCTGTCAGTTCTTTTTTTTACACTGTTGATAATTTTTAATTTGACATAATCCCATTTGTTATTTCTGGGGGCTATCTCTTTTGCTTTTGGTGTCTTATTAAGAAAGTCCTTATCTATACCTATATCTTTTAGATATATGCCTAATTTGGCTACCAGGGGTTCAGTGTTTCAGTTTTAATATCTAAATCTTTGATCCATTTTGTTTTAATTTTGGTGCATGGTAACAGATGTGTGTCTATATTCATCCTTCTGCATGTGGATGTCCAGTTTTCCCAGCACCATTCGTTGAAGAGGTTGTCCTTTTTCCAGTATATGCTTTTGGCTCCTTTATCACAGATTAGGTAGCTGAGGCTATTTGAGTTTGTCTCTGCATACTCAATGCAGTTCCACTGGTATGTCTGTTTTTGTGCCAGTACCACACAGTTTTTATAACTATTGCTTTGTAGTGTAACTTGATGTCTGGAATCATAATGCCTCCTGCCTTAGTCTTGTTACTCAAGATTGCTTTGGCTATTCTAGGTCTCTTTTGGTTCCATACAAATTTAAGTATTATTTTTTCAAGTTCTGTTAAAAAATTGTTGGTATTTTGATAGGAATTGCACTGAATCTGTATATCAGTTTTGGCAGTATAGTAATTTTTACTATATTAGTTTTGCCTTGTCATATTCCTGATTTAAGAGGAAATGCTTTCAATTTTTCTCCACTTGAGGCTTTATTTAATGCTAATTACATGGGAGATAAAAAGGCAGCCAGTATTCTAATCATGTTGTTAATGACATTTTTGTGCTTTTTCTTTTGGCAATACTGGGGATTGAACCCAGGGCCTTCACCCTGATAGTCAAATGCTCTGATACTGAACCATATTCCCAGACCTATTTTTTTAATCATCTATTTATTTTAAGACAGGGTCTTGCTAAATTTCCAAGCTGGCCTTGAACTTATAATGTTCCTGCCTCAGCCTCACAAGTAGGTGGGATTGAAAGCATGTGCCCCTGTACCAGATGCATGATGTTATATTTTCACCTCCCTGTTTTATTTTTTCTTACTTTATTTTTTATTATTTATGTGGATCAATAGGTTTAATTTTCAGTTATGTGGATCAATAGGTTTAATTTTCAGTGATTCACTCCTGCATATAATACACTTGATCACTTCTACCCCCATTTCCTTCCTTTCTTCTTCCCTTCTGCCCCGTTCGCTTCCCCTCTTTTGTTTTCACGTGCCCTCTCTCTCTGTCCTGTTGGGATCCACATATGAGAGAAAGTGTGATATCTGTCTTTCTGATTTTGGCTTCACAACATGATGACCTCAAGTTCCAGCCATCTTCAAACAACATTTCTTTTCTTTTTGGTGAGGGGTACTGAGAATTGAACACAGGGCATTCACTCTGAGCTACATCCTTTACCCCTTTTCATTACTTATTTGAGACAATGTCTCACTAAGTTATTAAGTTGCCTAGGAGAACTGAACTTGCAATTCTCCTGCTTCAGCTTCCCAAAGTACTGGGATTATAGGCCTGTGTCACTGGGCCTGGCTTAATTTCATTTTTCTTTATGGCTGAATAAGACTCCATGGTGTGTATATATCATGTTTTTTTTCACCCCTTCATCTGTTGGTGAGCACCAAGGCTGTCTTCATAAATGAGCTATTGTAACTTGACCTTCAATAAACCTGGGTATGCAGGTATCTCTACAGTGTGTTGACTTTAATTCTTCCGGGAATATACTGAAGAACAGTACAGCTGGACTATATTTTCTGAGAACCCTTATACTGATTTCTATAGTGACTGTACTTAAAAAAGGGAACTTATCACAAGTCTATGTAACTTCTCGCATGCCCCAGCTGATCTCTGTAACTTTCCAATTTTAGTATATCTGCAACGGAAGAGAATATCACCTCTCTCTCTCTCTCTCTCTTTCTCTCTCTCTTTCTTTCTTTTCTTTCTTGCTGGGGAAAGAAGCTAGGGCCTTGCATGTGCTAGGCAAGCATACTGCTGCCACTGAACTATACTCCAGCAACCTGCCATTTTGTACTCTAGAGTTAGGGGTACACCTGTTTAATTTATTTTCATAACCAAGTTAATTTTGATTAAAAATTTCTATGCAGCAAAGTTAAATTATTCCCAATTTTTTCAATTCTTATTTTTATTTTATTAAAATGTTCATGTTTAGGGTAATTTTTTTTTCATGTACTTTTTTTGTGGGACTAGGGATTGAGTCATACCCTCACACTGAGCTATATCCCCAGCCTATTTCTTATCTTTATTTTGAGACAGGGTCTCAGTGAGCAGCTAAGTTGCCTGGGTTGGTTCGAACTTGTAACCCTCCTGTCTCAGCCTCCCAGCGTGTTGGGATTCCAGGCCTGTACCATGAGTCCCAGCTCATGTACATTTTAAAGTGAGATTAATTTCAATCATCAGGCTTTTATTCTTATCCCCATCAAACTCTCAGTTTTCACTACTGCTATTGTGAGCTATCATTCGTAGCCATTATTTCCATGAAATCTGAGGGTTTTTTTTTCCCCCTCTGGCCCAGTCAAAACATGTGGTAGGTTAAAAAATTTTCTTTTGCTGCATGAAAGTTATTATTGTTGTTGTTGTTGAGACTGGGTCTTGCTAGTTGCCCAGGCTGGGCTCAAACTGGTGTCCTCTTGTTTTGGCCTCCCAAAGTGCTGAGACTACAGGTGTGCACCCTTTGCCCAGTTCATACTATTTTTTGTTTGTCACTGGATGCACACTTGTGTCGATTCTACTTCATGGCTATTACAGATAGTGCTACTGTGAATATTTATGTGTGTGTTTTTGTGTGGGCGTCTTTGCTTGCTTGTTTTGTTTTTATGATGCTGGGGCTTTATACACACTAGGCCTGGCTCTGCAACAGAGCTACATCTCTAGCCATGGACGTCTGTTTTCATTTCTTTTGTTTACCTGTGTGTGGCTAAAATGGCTGAAATTATATGGTAACTTTATGCTTAAACAATAGTCAAGCTATTTTCCAGAGAATTATATTCCCATCAACAATGTGTCAGGGTTCCAATGTACCTACATAGCTGTTCTTTTTATTTTAGTGTGTATGAAATGGTATTATTGTAATTTAATTTCTCTAATAACTCATGAAGCTGAGAGCATATTTTCATGTGCTGTATGACCACTGGCATATCTATCTTCTTTACAGAAATGTTTGCTTAAATCCTTTGCCCATTTTACAATTGGGCTTTTAGCTGGGTGTGGAGGCACGCCCCTGTGATCCTAGCACTCTGGGAGGATGAGGCAGAAGGACTGTAAATTTCAGGGCAACCTGGGTAACTCATCTCAAAAAGAAATGGGGAAAAATACTGAGGATGTAGCTCAGTGTGAAGACCCTCGGTTAGATCCTTGTATCTTGAAAATAAATCAACATATAAATATATAAATAAAGCTTTCATTTTTACTTCAGAAAATTATTCATATAGCATTTTATTTGATAACTTCTCCTCGTGTTTCTCTGTTCCTTAAAAGGTGTGCTTTATGTTAATTTATTCATCAAGAAAGTGGTGTACTTATTGAGGTCCCAATATGTGTCAGATTTATGTTAAATCTTGGTGCTCAAGTTCCAGACCAGAAGGAGTTTCTTCCTAAGGAGAAAATCTTCAACACAGTGCTGTAAATGTAACTGTAGTTCTTGCAGTGGGAGATTAAAATGTCCCCACAGTTAGACCCCTATGGAGATACAGATAATAAGGCTGTGACTAATGTTGCATTAAGTATAATGGAGTTTTCTGTGCAAAGTGAAAAAGTCAAAGTATACAAATTATATTTCTTATTATTCAATACAGTACAGAAACATTAATCACTTCAAGAATGAAGACAGATGAATGAGACACGCAAGCATGAGAGTAGAGTTTGCCAGGCAGAGCAAGCGGCAGGAAGCCACTCCCAGGGATAAGGAAAATTGAATGAAATTTTGCAAATCACTGGTCAAGCCAGCTCAACCACATAATTGACATAGAATCCTTATTTAATGTGATGAACAGAAATGAACAGAGAGTTTGATGTTTTTCATTTCTTTACCTTGAGACCTTGATAAAAACTATTGTTTTAGTTGCAAAAGTCTAGTTGTAATTTTTTCCCTGTCCTAAACTACTACCTGGAAGTAATTTTTTTCTAAATAAATAAACAATAATGTGTCTGGCTACCATGGCACACTGCATGTATGTCAGCTATTGGAGGCTAAAGCAGGAGAATGGTAAGTTCTACGTCAGCCTAGGCAATGTAGGAAGGCCTCATTATAAGAAATGATTGGGGGTGTAACTTACTGGTGTAATACTTGTCTACCATTTGGGAGGCCCTAATTTAATCCTCAGTGCTGCACATAATAAATAAATATAATATATAAATATCACCCACAGTCATCTTCCTCCCCAAATCAAAACTAAGAACAATAAAATCAGAAGAGGAAGCATGCTTATAACCCCAGCATCCTGGGAGGCTGAGACGGGGTGGGGGTGGGGGTGGGGACTGCACATTCAAGCCAAGCCATGGCAACTTAGTTTAGCAAGATTCCATTTCAAAAATGAAAAAATTAAAAGGGCTGGGAATGTAGTTCAGTGCAAATGCCTTTGGTTCAAGGCCAACCCGAGAAACATCAGGAGATTTTGTCTCAAAAATAAGATAAAATAGGAATAAGGTAAAATTTGAGAGTTTTTCTCTGTTCAGAGAACTGAAAGAGATTCAGTGAATCTGTACTCTGACAGGTGAAAGAGGAGGACGAGGCTGGGGAATTTGTGAAGACTGTTTATAAAGCTAAGGTGTTAACAGCACACTGTAGGATGTCCTCTTTTATATTGAGATAGATAAGGTGTGGGAACTAGAAATGCGAATTCTAATCATTAACTTTTGACTAGAATATTGTTCCTTGGCCCGATTACTTTACCTAATTTTCCTGTGCTTTCCTATTTTTCTATTACTAAGGATTATGAACAGGAGAAAGAATGAAAACCTTTACAAGGAGATGTAGAAAGGCAAGGTAAACATCTTAGAGATGTTTTACATAAAGCTTGGCAAACAGAAGGTATACAAGTAATCCTTAGCTGCAAAGCTATTCAGTCATATTTTGTGTTAGTACACTTTTCTCAAGGTAATTTAGTTCCAGTATATGGAAGGATATTCCATCATACTTGAACAAGTGGGAGGATCTCACTGGGCTGATAGTTCCTTTTTTCAAAAATTTTGTGCTCTAGAAAGAATAAATATGTGTAGTATATTTTTGGATGGCAGCAATATGTTCTGAAAAAAATTAATGTGAAAACTATATCCTGATACATAATCCCTCAAATAGGGACAAATAAGTCAGGAGAAGATAATGATGGTTTTGGAGAAAAAGAATATCAGGGGTGCCACAGACATCATAAACTTCGTGCCCGATGAAACAGGAACTTGTCCAAGGATGCCTAAAAGAAAGACTTGCTTTTTTTCTTTCCTATCCTTTCTTGTCCTTTCTTTCTTTCCTTTCTTCCTTCCCTCACTTTCTTTCCTTCTCTCCCCTTTCTTTCTTTCTTTCTTTCTTTCTTTCTTTCTTTCTTTCTCTTTCATATTTTCTTTTCTTTTCCTTAACTTTTTCCAACACTGGGATTGAGTCTTGGGCTTTCGCACTGAGCTACATCCTCAGCCCATTTTTTGATTTTTATTTTGAAACAGTCTTGCTAAGTCTCTAAGTTACCCTGTCTTGGCTCAAACTTGTAATCATCCTGCCTCAGCTTCCTAGAGTGCCAGAATTACAGGTGTGTACCACCTTCTGTCAGCTTTATTTTTACTTGTTACTTATATACTTGAAAGTTGTATTTATCTTCATAAAAAGCGTGGGAGGGTCATCTTGGTATTAAATCATTTTTGAGATAGAAAACTAAAGCTTTTATCCTAATTTTTCTATATGATTTGATTTCCTACAACAAAAAGGGGTTTTACATTTTGGTCTTTTGAGGCTGCACTGCAGTTAAGGTGCTTGCCTAGCAAGCACAAGGTCCTGGGTTTGATTCCTCAGTGCATAAGCTGGACATGGTGGTACATGCCTATAATCTTAGAACTCAGAAGACTGAGGCAGGAAGATTTCCATGAGTTCAGGGCTAGCCTGGGCTTCATAGTGAGTTCAGGGTCATCCTTAATTACCAAAATGAGACCCTACCTACCTAGACTTAACTCCAGAACCAGAAACCAACCAAACAAAACAAAACAAAAAAATCAAGAAAATTATCTAAAGATCAGTCTTTCATTTTAAGGGAGAAAGAATATTTAGATTTTAAAGGTTCAGACTGAACTCTAAATATCTGATTAACTTTAAGGGAATTCTAAATTAAGAAAGAAGAAAGTAAGTTTTGACATGAATTGTGTCTTGTTTTTGCATTCTCTGAGAAAAATGAATTTCTACTCATCTTACACTGGGTGAAGGTCGTGAGGTTAGGTTTTACAGTAGCTTCAGTATTACACAAATATTGCTCTTGAAATTATTTGTATAATTTTATGTGAGCAGATAGTCTAGTGCAGTTATTTGGAGGTCATTACAAAGGACCAGATAAATATTTATCAAAAGCAAAACAAAACAAAACCCTAGAATCCAAGGCCATAAGAAGGTCTTGAGTTTTAAAAAAACTTCAGTATATTTCAAAAGCTTATGCAACAGCCTTAGTGTAGGAGAAAAAAAATGTAGATGTGCTTTTAACTGGAAAAAGTATTGGGAAAGTGTCAGACATTTGCAGATGTGCAATGAATAAAACATTCATCATGATTTTTTAAAAAATCCTCAAGATACAATAAGACTACACGGGACCAAATATTTGCCCTGTGTTATGCTCTCACTCATCTGGCTTTTCATTTTAGTAACTAATTGTTGCACACTGGCTGGCTATGTAGCAGCACATGATTTTGTCACAGCTCTCCAGTATTGTAAATCTTTCTGGGGAAATAAGATAGCCACATATTAAATAATTGTACATGAGTAATTATTATTATTTTTTTTTTTGAGACAGGGTCTTGCTCCGTAGCCCAGGCTGGTCCTAAACTTACTATGGAGCCCAGGCTGGCCTTGGACTCCTGGCAATCCTCCTGTCTCAGCCTCCCAAGTGTTGGGATTACAGGCCTGCGCCACCACACCCAGTTAATGTGATGCTGCGGAATTGAACTCTGGTACTTAGTGCTTGACTTAGTGCTTGCTAGGCAAGTGCTTTAATTGCTGAGCCATCCCTCCCGCACATACATGAGTAATTAAAGAAAAATATCTTATGCTTTTAACATTTCTTCAATAATATTAGATAACCATGTGATGCTCATGATACTGAAATTCAGAGTTTCAAAAAATAATATTGATATAGCACTTTTTCAAAAATGAGATACTGAGAAGAGATTCAATAAGAGTTTGATGATTAACTGAGAACTATTTATTTATTTGCTTTCATGGTACTGGGAATTAAACCCAGGGCCATTACAGTGAGCTATATTTTCAATCCTTTTTTATTTTTTATTTTAAGACAGGGTCTTACTAAGTCTTTAAGTTGCCCAGGCTAAGCTTGAACTTGAGATCTTCATGTCTTAGCCATCCAGAAGGTTGGGATTACTGGTGTGTACCACCATGTCTTGCTGATTGACAACTATTTTTTTTTTTGTTTGTTTTTTTGAGACAGGGTCTCATTCTGTGGTCCAGGCTGGTCCTGAACTCACTTCGTAGCCCAGGCTGGCCTTGAACTCAAGGCAATCCTCCTGTCTCTGCCTCCCGAGTGCCCAAGTGCTGGGATTATAGGTATGCAACCTGGCTTATGTGGTGCTGAAGAATTAAACTGAGGTCTTGTACTTGCTGGTAAGTGCTCTAACTGCTGTGCTGTTTCCCCAGCATTGCATTACGTCTTTTGTTGGTTTGGCCTGGATGTTTTCTTTTCTTTCTTTTTTTCTTTTCTTCTTCTTCTTTTTTTTTTTTTGGTGCAGAGACATGCTAACCATATGTTCTACTAGTGAGCTACACTTTCCAGCCAATGTACTATTTAATGGAGTATCAATAAAGTTCGAATTGTTTCAAAGAACTGGCAACTGTCAAAAATATTTAAGTCTTCCATGATGCTCATGTGTGTTGTATAACAGTGTACTGATATGATAGTCTTACAGTGGATTTGCTGGTTATTTGATTATTTATTTGTAAAAAGCTAACACAAACTACAGTCTAGAAAGGCTGGATTGTGCACAGTAACATCTGTAGCTTAATGTAACACTTAATTTTTCAGTTGAGACTCACATCCAATGTGGGGCAGTAAAGGGCTCTACTCAATTATCAGGGACTCAAGCTAATGAGGGCCAAAATCGCTTGTAGTCAGAGCAGTGTTAATTAGCTTTAGCATTTGGCCTTCTTGGATGTTGGGGCAGAAAAGACAGCTGGCCCTTCTGTACTTTGGTCTGGAAATAACACTTGTTATCTCTATGACAACTCTTTGGCCAACAGTAACCACAAAGGAGGTGGAATTGTCAGGGAGCAACTGGTATGTTTGTAGAGCATCACTATCTCAGTCACTTATGTCAAAGTGACCAAAATCTCTCTAGGATAAGTGTCTGCACCCTTCTCCCTACATTGTACATGGGTCCCCATAGAGGCCTAGTCTTACCTTCTCAAAGATTAACTATGACCATAAACAGTAAGGAGTTATGCAATTATAATTCTGGGGCTTAGCATTTTAAATTTTAAGTTAGTCTGGCCCAGTGGCATAGCCCTATAATCCCAGCAGTTTGGGAGGCTGAGGTAGGAAGATTGCAAACTATAGCCTAGCCTAGGCAAATTCGTGACTTACTAAGACACTTTCAAAATTAAAACTAAAAAGTGGGCTGGGGATTACCTCTGTGTGAAGCCCCTTGGTTCAATCCCTACTACCATCTATCAATCAATCTGGGTTAAAACTTTCTTCAGTCTGTCTTATTCTGAAAGTAAAGCATCCCACCTTACAGTCTGTTTCATCCTGTACTTTATTCCTTGTGCTGAAGTTTCTGTTTTGTAACTATTAATGTTGATTTGTTTTTTGTTTTTTGTTTTTAGATTTGTAGGTTTGTTTCTTTTGAGATTTGGTGCTTATTGTGGTTTGGACCTAGAATGTCCCCCAAAAGTTTCACATGTTTGGATGTTATTATCTATGGAATTATCTATGAATTATTTATGGAACCATGTACTGCTAGGAGATTAGGGCCTGGTCTGAAGGGGTGGTTTATGAGCATGTGGTGGAAGACAGGTGTGTCAATTAGATTACAGGCATGTGGTGGGCTTACCTTTACGAGGGGTAGAATGCTAAGGCTGGGCCCAGAAGGGGCAGATCACTGGGATGGACCTGGAAGGATATATGCTGTTTTCTGCGTTCCTTTGAGGACTTGACTTGGCTTCTTGTTTGTGAAGCTTTGAGGAGCTGCTTCCACCTCTACCTCTGCCATGTGCTTCCACTGTTGCCTGCCACCTGTGAACAGACTGTGACCTTCTGAAACTGTGAGCTAAAATAATCTTTTCCTCCCCTTAAGTTATGGATGTCAGATACTAAGTCATAGCCACAAAAAATAACTTAGTCAGAAATTGATACCAGGGAAGTGCTGTGACTGACTACCTGACCATGTGGTTTGGAAGCCTATGGAAGTGGTTTGTCGGAGGAGTTTGGAAAGATTTGAGGATGCTAGTTCATGAAGCCTGGGGGTGCTCCAAGCTGAGCTTGATGGGAGATTCTGGTTACAGTTCAGAACACCAGAATGCTTAGAGAAATGTGGATTGGAAAGGCCAGGCTCAAGGGATTTCAGATGCCAGTTACTGAACTTATTGATAAATAAGGTCTAGTCCCTCTTTTTACATGGCGTACAATTTAATGAAAAGAAAATGAAAGTAATCAAAATGCAGTGGAACAAATATAAGCCAGACACTCATAAAAGAAGTATGCAACAGGTGCTAGTTCATTCCTTTAGGGAGTTTGTGGGCCAGTAGAATCTTCTTACAGGTAGTAGAGTCTTGGTTGGCTGTAGAAAGATAAGAATTATTGAGAAAATCAGAATAATAACATACATTGTTGGTAGAAAAAGTAGCAAGTGAAGGACACAAAATCATGTGTTTGTACAATCTTTGGTATCACTGAGCTCTATGAGAGCAGATAATTGGAACCATTTCTTCATTCGTCTTTCTTTTTATTTTTGTGGTATTAGGAAATGAACCCGGGGCCTTTGCACTAAGCCACATCACCAGTCCATTATTTTTATTTTTGATTTGAAACAGAGTCTCACTTAATTGCTCAGACAGGGTCTTGCTCAATTGTTCAGGTTGGGCTAGAGCTTGTGAATCTCCTGCTTCAGCCCAGCAAACCTTCAGAGTATCTAAAATAGCCTAGAAGAAAACATGGTGCAAGAAACACAATAAATATGTGTTAAATAAAGGAATAAATGAGGGAGTCTTGTTTGCTTCTAATGAGCTTGGGCTTAGTTTTGTGCTGTCCAGTGGTTGAACCTAATTAGAAGACAGTGAGCAGAGGACTTTGACAATTTGGCTTATAGAGGTCAGCCCATGAGCTGAGAGGAAATGGAGTAGGAAAGGAACTGAGAGCAAATAGGCAAATAGCCCATACCCTTATGGTCTACTCTCCTTCTATCATGTGACATATTCTTTTCTCTCTTCTATGAACCAATACACTGGCCTTTCTTTATTTCTTAGACATGCCAAGAACGTTCTAATCAGCTCAGGGCCTTTGCCGATTTCTAAGCCAAAAAGTCTCCTCCGCTAGATCTGGCTATTGGTTTCTTCTCATCATTCAAGGCTCAACTCATGTGGCATGTGTTCTCAAACAGACCTTTCCCACGAGTCTTAAGTCAGAATCTCCTGTCTCAGCCCAGCAAACAACAGCAGGAGTCATTAGAACTGTTTGAAACTTTTTTTTTTTTGAACACAGTAAGAATACATTTCCTGTGCATTCTAGCACATGCGCCTCATTCTGTAGTCCAGTGGGTCTCAAATACATAGCAATCCTCCTGCCTCAGTCTTCCAAATCCTGGGATTACAGGCATGCATTACATGGTTTATGTAGCCTTGAGCTTGCTAGGTAAGCACTCTAATGGCCGAGTCATGCTCCAGCTCTATTTCTCCACTACCCTAAAGTTAGATTTGACCATGTGACTGTGGCCAATAAAATGTGAGTTGAAGTGAAACACATTGCTTTCGGGTTAAAGTTTTTTAATTTTAGAGCAAGATACTGTAGCATTATTGAATTTTATGGTCCCTATTATGACAATCTTGAAAACATGTTATCGGTGAAGCCTCAACCAACCCGGGGACCTCAGTGATTACACCAAGTACAGTCCATGCATTAGAAGTTGGGCTGAGTTTCCTAGATCCAGCCTTTAGGTTTGACTTTCTTTTCCCAAATGCTGGAAATGTTGGTACCTGACAGCTTAGCTGGGCCCTTGCTGACTAAGGTCACCATTTTTTTTTTTTCCTGGATACAGCTCATATCCAGTTAATGGGAAGCCATAAAGACATGGGAATGGCTAAAGTCTCAGGTGCAACTGCCACAGTCAACATCTCTATGTCTAAGCTTGCCTCCCTCAGTACCCTCAGAAGTTGTGGAAACTGTCACCCAATAATCTCCTATACTCAAATCTGAGTCTTAAGGTCTGTTTCTTGATGAACTCCACTCAATAGGCCTCTTGATGACTTGTAAGAATCATGTGAAATATGAAAACTTCTGTTGCAATCATCTCCTGGGATTTGGGAGCTGTTATTATAATCTAGCCTACCGTAATATAGATGGCAGACCTCACCTGCCCAATCTTTTGTTCTCATCTGATTTTGACTTATATTGTCTGTCTTGTGTAACAGATCAATCATTGCGAAGTTCTAATTCTTTACTGTGGTATTATAGGGACAACAGAAAAGAGGGTTGCACATCTAGTCCATTAATTAGTCCCACCAGGTCACTGGAGTATATTTTCCATGTTACTTTTTTCTGCATAATTTATTATATATTTATAACATGAATAAGGATCTTTATTGTTTTTAAGGAAAAATTGATGCAAATAAAACTGAATAATCAAGTGCTTGATTCCACTGAGAAGGATTACCAATTAATAAACTTTCCTAACTTCTCTCATATAAAATCCCATTTCTCTGAGTGCTAGAGCTCATTCTTGAAAGCCAAGTGTTAAAAAATCCTTTATTTTAGGCCTTTTAGGCAAAACAAAGTATAGTAATAAAACCAATGAATCAACACAAGTGCTTCTATCTTCTTTTTAAAAAGGGATTTTACTATATAGAAAAAATTCCATGTGCCTGAAGGGTAAACAGTATAAAAATATTTTAACTAAGTGTCCAGGACAGGTATTATCACACCACCTAATTATCACAGATATTTAGGATGATTAACAGAAACCAGTTTAAGGAATGTGGAGATTTATTTACATCAAGTTCAGATAAAGAGATAAAAGGAGACTTGAATAAGCAAGCTAAGTATAACTGCAGGAGTGAATTTATGACCGTATCTTTGGATCGGCCCTTAGCCACAATGACAGACTAGCAAAACCAGCCTTCAGAATAACCCTTCCGCCTCGAGGGAGATGGGAGGGATAGGCTTCGCCTAGTCAGATCGCCCTCCCACGCAATTTTCCCACCTTCCAACTAAGAATTAAATCCAGACTTTTCACCGCGGCGCCTGCACGTCACCTTCTCCCTTCTCACCCAGCAAGATCCTACCCAAGTAGGCCGCGCCTGCCGGGCGCGTATTCCGTGCTGCAGCGGGGGCTGAAGGACCCCCCTGACCTATCCGGGCTGAACGGAACCAAATTTGCAAACAGAGAGAAAAAAAAAGTCTAAACAAATGCTAGGAAGCCGCGGGGAGGACAGGGCATTCTCGATTCCATGGCGGCGAAGACCCGCGCCCACTCTCCCTGCAGCAGTTCCACCGCCGGCGTGAGGCTCGCTCCCGGGGCAGGCCCAAGCCGGGGCTGCGCGGCGGGGCGGGTGTCCGACCCAACCGCGTCCCGTCGCGCTCGCCCTTCCCGCCGGCACGCAGAGGCGGGCGGCTCCCAAGGGCCGGCTTCGGTTCGCGTAGCGAGGGCCCGAGGAGGGCGAGGCAGCAGCCCGGTCCCTGGGTCGGGGAGGACAGGCCGCGGGCGCTCTCCCCTCCAGGCTTTCCGCCGTCTCTGCGAGGCGGCGACGCCCGGGCCGGCCAACACTCCGGCGCTCAGAAGCTTGCCAAACGTTGGACAAAAGACGTAACCGCCCCGTCACTCAAACACACACGCCGGGCACCCCTGCCGGGAAGGCCGGTCGGGAAAGCCAAGGGTCGCAATCACCCTGGCCCACCAGGCCTCGGCCGCAGCCGCACAGCGCAGGCGCAACGGGCGTGCCCCGGCCAGGCCGGGCCGGGCGGGGCTGGGTGGGCGGAGCGCGCAGGCGCAGTGCACGCCGACGCGCTGTCTTCGCCGCCCGCGCTGCACCACAGGCCGGAGACAGACTGGGCCGGGCTGAGCCGAGACGGGTGGGGGGGACGGCGGCGGGGGCGGGGCGACTTGGTGACCGGGAGCGCCGCAGACTGGCAGCTGTGGCGACTCCCCCCTTTGTGTCTGGTCTGCTTGGAGCCATTGGAAGTGCCTCCCGGAGGGGCGCGGGGTGCCGCCTCGGCTCGCCGCCCACCCCGTCTCCGGCCACCTACCCCGCCCTCTCGCCGCCCCCACCCCCGGCCTGCGGCGCCCGAGCGCCGAGCCGAGCCAGAGCTGCGGGGAGCCAGGCGACGGCGGCTCCTCGGGGTGGGGATTCGCTCCGCGGGGCCGCAGCCCGGAGAGGACGACGCGTCCACGGCGGACTGGACCTCAGGAGAGCCCGGCGGCGGAACTAGCGGGCAGGGCGGCCGGTCCGGGCGGCCCCGGCTCGCGGCGCGGCCTGCGACCCCCGCACCGCCGTCCCGCCCGGGCGCGGAGGCGGGGGCTGTCCATGGAGGCCGGCGTCGTCCTCCGTCCGCTTGCAGCAGAGGGGCTGCCGCTCCCCAGGTCGGCGTGAAGGGCGCGCCGCGGCGAAGGCGGGACCGGCATCCTGCTCTCCCGGGGCCGCGGGCGATGCGACGCGGGCTGCCCGGTGCCGCCGCCCCGGCCTCGCCCCTCGCGGCCGCCGGGCGTTCGTGCTGATCCGGCCCGCCGGCCCCCGGCACCGGGACATGCTCTCGGCCAGACCCGGGTATTTCTTTGATATCGTGAAGCTGCGAGGGAAGTAAGTGCAGGCTTTCCTTGGCGCTCCCCGCTTCTCCCACGGACATGCCCGCCGTCGGACGCGCCCAGGCACCCTGTCCGCGGCGGCCGGGCCCCGCCAGGCGCTCGCGAGCGGAGTGAGGCTCCTCCGCGGCATGAGCGCTCCGCAGCACGGTCCCTTCTGCCGCGTGTCCTTCCAGACTGCGCTGTGACCCGCGGGATCAGCCAGCCTCCTGGCCGGGATTCCGGTCCACTCCTCTTCAGCCTCGCTCCTCGCGGCCGGCCCCGGCATGACCTCCTCGCGGCGGCGGCCGCTGGTGCCTTGGCCCCTGTGGGCCCTCCTGCTGCTCGGCTCCGCAGCCGGTGAGTAGCCCGCGTGGCGCGTCCCGCGCGGGTGGCGAGCGGAACGCGCCGAGGCCGAGGCCCGAGCTGGCCCTTGGCGACGCGTCCCCTCGGCTCGGCGGTGGGGGGCCGCGAACGGGTATCCTGCCTGCTGAGAAATCCCCCTGGGCGTCGTCGTCTAGTGTTGTCTCCCCACTCTCTTTTTCCCTGTCCCACCCCTTCCACGGGAAAAAAAGACATATTGGGTGTGGTATCTTGACATTTTTAGCTGTGAGGTAGTGCAAGGATTAAAAATAATATTTTAATCTCTACTGAACCGTATTTGTTTAGGAGATTTTTGGAGACAGCTATAGATTTAAAAAAAAATACCAAGTATCGGATTTGTCTTGCAGCAAAAATACCAACTACTACGTGCACTCTTAATATTATGTTTAGGTTAGGTCACTCGTTGGGAATCCATGTTACTCTCATTATTTTAAAGTGTTATCGAAAGAATAGAATAAATGGTGAGGAAGGCCGACTCTGAGATTCTTGATACACAAGTGTATATTTCCTTCCCGCATATTCTAGAAATTTTGTTTCCATCTTTTCAACTTGGACAGTTGTGTTTTATGTGTGGAATCACTATTGAGCATAGAAGCGTTTTGATAACTTTCCTATTAGTCACCTGGCATCTGTTAGCTTTCCTGTCATTGACACAACTTTGACCTGCCATTATACTTCTAGGCGTTTGATTCCTGAAAGTACAATGACATTTACTAAAACATAAAAGCAAATGGTAGTTATTCTTTTCTTTGGATATTTCTGTTTTAATTCTCACACTCCTTTAAGGAGAGAACGCGTGCTCGCATTGCAGTTATTTTTCAAGCTGTCCTTTGTTGATTTGTTTTTAGAAATTTTCAGTAGTGAAGTGTGTACATAATTTTTAACCTTGGGATGGCCGGATGGACTGTGTTTTTAACAAATGAGTGGACAAAATAGTAGCTTCCAGTTACTTTTTTCTCTATATATAAGTGTGTAGTTTCAACATTTAGCAAATTTCTCTTTGTTGAGTTTTCACAGTCTGCATTGAGAAAGTACTGAAAGAAAATCTGAAGTTTCCTTTTGGGCATATGATACTGTGTGTATTGTTGATGTCTTGTTTTTAATCTTTGTAGTATTAAGACAATTTGAACTTCTGACTTGAATATAGTTGGAAAAATTTTAACATTTTTTAATCAATGCAATTCCTTTTGGAGTAAAAATGATTTGTCTCCTAAATTTATTTATGTTAGTTTAAATTCTCCAGCCATTAATTATGTGGTTTGTGTAAAATAGGAAGAGAATAGACAAGGTTTTAAGATTAAGCAGTCATTCTTTAGGCAGAAATCTCAGAATGTTTTTGTGTTTTGCTCTTGACCCTTTTGGAATGTAGATTTTCATTTATAGTGCCCTTCATCAATTTATGATCAGAACTAAAAAAGAGGTAAAATGTTGATTTAAAAATATATCCCTTAAAAGAGATATAAGAATCACTGCTTAAAGGTAGTTTTAGTCTTCTTTTTTTCCTGTAGTAGTACATGCCACTAGATGACAAGTTTTTTGAAGCTGGATTTCAGAACTGTAATAATATTAGCTAGTATTTATTGGATGTTTTCTATAAACCAGCAAACATTCAAATAACTTACATGTATTTTCTCATGTGGTCTTCATGACGATTTTGTACTGTAGGTTATTAATATTCCTCATTTACAGAGAGGGAGAAAAAGTAGAGAGAATTTAACTCATTACGGTGAATTATGGAGCCAGGTTTATAGCATGCACCCTTACCTACCACATCAGTGCTAACAACAGCAGTAGAAAAAGCTGGGAATGAGATAAGAGTAATGCCTTCACCAGATCAGCCTTTAAAAAATAGCGGTGGTGGTGGTGGTGGTGGGGGTATACAAACAGAATCATAGTACAAGCACTGTTATGCTAATGTTACGATTCTCAGTGTATAAAACTTTTCTTAACCCAATATTGGAATGGCTATTTAAGTTTAGTGCAGGGTCTCTGGATTTGGCACATAGATGCAATGCTGAACAGATGCAGATAGTACAGCTGAACAGGAAAGAAAAATACTGGAAGACTGATTGATAGCATGTTCTTTGGGTCGTATATAAACCATTTCTTTTGAGTTTTTCTCTTCCAGTTACTTTGTCTAGTTCTTGGACTTAAAGAGCAGTTGATATGCAAAACAGAAAAGTAGAATTTGTGAGAAAATGAGATGTGCTTGCTTGTTTTATAAATTTTTAATGTTAAAGAATACAATATTAAGGATGAGCTTAATGTTGATTTATTTAAGGGTCAGCTTTTGTAATCCATTTGTAATCACTTGCCTAGATTTTTATTTTACTTTTTTTTTTTTTAGGAGCACACATTGTCTAAATTGAATTTCTCATCTAGTCAGTATTCTTGGACAATTGTTGAATAGCTGGAAGTTTAGTAATCCTCATCTCAGTATTTCTCAGAGCATGAGAACTGCAATAGAATCACTTGAGATTTTTGGAAAAATGCTTGGTTTTGGTTCCTGTCATCAAGATGTTCTGAATGAATTTCTCTAGACTGTATTTTTTTTTTTAAATTTAAAACTTGAAAGAATCATAGGCAGGGCTAGGGGCATTCCTTAATGGTTAAGGCACTGGTCTAGCTTGCACAAGACCTTGGATTTGATCCCTGTGTACCACATTAAAGAACAAAACAAAAAAAAAAATGAACTAACTAGGCTTGATAAGTGCACACTTGTAGTTGCAGCGCCAAGGAGGCCGAGGCAGAAGGATTGCCATCAGTTTGAAGGCAGCCTGGGCAGCTTAGTAAGTTCAGGATCAGCCTGGACTACAGAATGAGACTTCATCGCAAAAAAGAAATCATCCTGATTGGATTTCTCAAAGATGGTGATTTGGTTACTTTTGACTGTATAATAGTCTGAAGCCACAACATCCTGGTGGCATGCAGCAACAGGCATTTATTCTGCTCCATTTGGCTCCTCTGGGGCTCAGGCTAGGGGAGGGTAACAACTTCTTAAGGGAGAGCTTGTATTATGGCAGTCTCAGAAGCTCAGTAGGACAAGCCATTTCTATACTTTGTTTCTCAGTGTGCCATTGGCCAACTGTGTCATACTGCCAAGCCCAAAGACAGGAAGTTTGGAAGTACATTTTGCAAATAATGAGACTAATGTAGTTTCTGGATATATGGTACTATTATAGAAGAATAAAGAACTGAAACCCTCCTCAGCCTACCACATAGGATCAGGAAAGTGGTTTAGGAAGGGGCTTCTCTTAACCATTTGAATGGAACCAAGTCCTTTTCTTTTCTTTCTTTCCTTTTTTTTTTTTTTTAATCATGGACAAAGGAGGGAAAGTGTAGAATAGGTGGAACAGGTCTTTATTTAGAAACAAAAGTCAGAGGGGTTCAGGTGGAATTGCCTCTGGAGCCAAGGTCTTAAAAAGGCTTTTGCATTAAATTATGCTAGCTTTGTTCTCAGCAAGAGGTATACTGGAATGTGCCCTTTGGTATTGTGGTATTAGAGAGGTGTTTGTTCCATACCACGATAACACTTTTCCTTCAGTAAAGGGCAACTTAGTTGTGTTAAGGATCCAACCCAATGCCTTTTGCTAGTATGTAAGTACTCTACCACCAAGCTACACCCCTAGCCAAAGGCCAGCTTTTCACTGTGAAGGAAAAAGAAATTGAATATTAATATTTGATGGGTAACTTTTAACTATGAAAGTTATTAAAAGAAGTTAGAGTGTATCAGTTAATTTTATAAATGACCATAGCACTTATTTTGGCACCTACTCTTACAGCCTTGCTGTTGAGTATTGATTTTTATGTATTTGCCTTATCCTCACAATTAATGATTACTTTTGGAATATAGGGTTTAGATCTTTTTGAGAAAGGGGAGAGTGCTCAGGATCAAACTTAGGGCCACCTGGAGCAAACATTCTACCACTGAGCTCTACACCCTCCCCCTAATATTTTAATTTTTTAAATAATCTGCTGTAATGCTGTACACATGGAAAATGTTTAAGTAATACTTGGTGATAGCTGGGCCTGATGGCACAGGCCTGTAATCCAAGCACTTTGGGAGGCTGAGACAGGAGGATTGCAAGTTAGAGCTCAGCTTGGGCAACCTAGCAACTTTTTAAGACCCTGTTTCAAATAAATATAAAAAATGGCACTGGGGATTTAGTATAGAGAAAAGGCCCTGTATCACAAAATTAAAAATAAAAGGAAATACCTGGTGAATGAGTTATAAAAAGGAATTAGAGTTTATTGGCTCCATATTAGTAACTTTTCTTTGCATTTCCCAGTTACTTCATCTGTATAGCTGTGAAGTAGTGTAAGTGGTATAGTGGAAAGACCATTGTCTCAAGTTAATAAGACCTGGATTCTACGTGCTTCTGAGCACACTTAACATAGTTTTCTTTCTATATAGAATTTCCAATCCTTAATACTTTGGGATTGGAAGATCATGTTTCAAATGCCAGGTTCCTAAGACAGACTGAATCCAAGCACCTGGATGTGGAGCCTGGGAATCTGCATTTTCATACCCTTCCCATGTATGTTATATATTTGAGAACAAATCTAAGATTCCTTTTAACTTTCAGGTTCTACAACTTTATTACCTTTTATTATTATTATGCAGTTTATATACAATAACTTAGCTTTAATTTTTATTTTGTCCATTTTATTTTCCTCCTATGTCTGTCAAAAAGAAAAATTACTTGTTAGTAGAAATAAGTCATTTTACTTTTAGAAATACTGGTGAGAATTGTTGAAGTATAAAGGGACTAATGTGAAAATAAATTAGAATAGACAGTATTGTTTTGATTTTTGATATATTAATATGTGGAGCTCCCTCTATATGAATACATTGTATATTAGCACATTTCTATCTTTTGAATAAGAATTGTATTTTAATTTGATGTCTTCTGGAAAATATAGGTTCTGTGATATGTAGGATTTCATAAATTTTAATCATCTTTTGTAGCACATAACACAGAGATTCTCTTGTTACCAGACTCTTCCCTTTCTAGTTAAAATGGTCCAGTCTGTCTTAATTCCAGAAGCAATAAGTAAAACTTTGTTTCAGTGCAGTAGACTTGAGTTTAAAAACATTTTTTTTTGCCTGAGAGATGGATATGGATATGATAAAAATGTACATAATTTATGTTTGAGGTCTGTTTGGATTTAGAATAAACCTTGTAATAAACAAGAACATTTTAGAATGCATTAGTTTGCCAAAGCTATTAGTACATAACATTTTTTGCTTGCTCTTAATTATAGTTAATACAGTGTTTGACAAGAAGTGTTGTTGTTTTAGTTTTTGAGATAGTTTCTCTCTATAGTTTAGGATGGTCCTCAACTCACTATGTAATCCATACTATCCTCAAATATATACCCACAAGAGTAGCGAAAATGTAGGGAAACAATAAAAGGATAGGTAACATGGAAGGAGGATTGAAGTATCCAACCAACAAACATTTACTCTATTTTCTGTGTACAAGGGTATTTTTAGAGGGGGAACAGGGTCCTGCTCTGTAGTCCAGGCTGGTCCTGACCTCTCTGTGTATGTAGCCCAGGTGGGCTTTGAACTCTCAAAGCAATTCTCCTGCCTCAACCTCCCCAGTGCTGGGGTTGCAGGTGTGTGCTGCCAAGCCCAATTAAAGGTTCTTTTCTAAATGTTACAGATTGATACAAAGAAAAATGAGAAAGACTACCCCCTTCCCAACCATGTGGTGCCACAAGCCCAAAAGAGAAGGTAGATCTCATACTATTTGAAGCAAAAGTGGGTACTTTGCATACCATTAGCATTAATTTCTTTCCTCTTTCAGTCTTTCAGGTTGTCCCCATATGTCGTCTTGCTTATTTACATTCACTTTTAAAAGGTTTCCTCTCTTAGTTTCCTTGAAAAAGCAGTGAGAACTTCACTTCCATACCCAAACTCCTTCCTTGTTTTCTGGTTTCTACCTTTTGTGTTAGATCAGTAATGACTTCCTAGTTGCCAAATCTAGTCACTTTCATCCTCACTCTATTTGACTTTTCTATTGAACTTGGTAATTTTCGTTACCGAGCTTGAAACTTAGCTCTTCTGACTTTAGTGACTTTCAGTTTCCCTGTTTCTTCTCTATCTTTTCTTTATCCTAAATGTTTTTTGCCCTTCCTTTAGCTGTCTTGAGACTCTTTTTCCTCTTATTGCTAGCCTTTTGTTGATTTTATCTCTTTGCTAATCCTTTCCTAATCTTTGAGTATACCTGAAGGTAAGTGATTTGAAGTCAAACAGGAAACCAGATTTAGAAGCTAAAAGGACCTGAATTCCTGCTTAGTGATATTAGAGGTTTACTTTGGAAAAAAACAGTTAGGTCTCTATCCTCCTTTGTAAATTGAGGAGTTGGTCTGGGTGATACTTAACATACTTTTATAGTATTAATACTTTTGCTTATCATATGAAAAAAGATAGTGGTATACTTAGTTACTGTAACTGTGTAACAATCAGTGATATACTTGGCTGTTTACTAAGCATATTAGACAAGCTGTTTATCACCAAGATACATGTAATTAGTGACATTTAAACTATACCTTGAAGTTTTTTTTTTTTTCTTTTTTTTTGGAGCTCAGGCTGGTCCGGAACTCACTACATAGCCCAGACTGGAATTGGACTCATGACAATCCACAATCCTGACTCGGCCTCCAGAATGCTAGGATTATAGGTGTGTGCCAACATTCCCAGCTTCCTGTTGTGCTGGGGAATAGAACTCAGGGCCTTTACTTGCAAGGCAATAGCTCTAACTGCTGTGCCATTCCTCCAGCCCCCCAGGTTAAAGTCTTTTTAGGTCAACTTTGAGTTATCATTCATATACTGTATAATCCACTCAAAGTATTCAATTCAATGGTTTTTAGTATGTTATATTTAAAATTATGTATCTATATAACTTACCTTTTTAAATATTTTCAGGTATACTATTCGATATCTTTAATCTCATTCATAACATGGTATGCCTACCACCAGAATCTTTTAATCACTCCAAATAGAAATTCTGAACAATCATTTTGCAATAGCCTCTTATTTCCTCTTGCCTCCCAGACCTTGGTAACCTCTAATCTAATATTGGTCTCTGTGAATTCCCCTATTCTAGATATTTCATTTAAGTAGAATCAGGTAACTTTTTTTTTTGTAACTGGCTCTCATTTTGCTTAGCACGGTGTTTTCAAAGTTATCCATGTTGTAACATTTCAGAATTTTATTCCTAATTAAGGCTGAAATAATACTCCATCATAAGTGTATATCATATTTTGTTTATCCGTTCTTGGACTTGTTTCCCCCTTTTGGCTATTTTGAATGATGCTGCAGTGAATGTGGGTATGTAAGTGTCTGTTTGAGTTCTTGCTTTCAGTTCCTTTGGGTATATTCCTGAGTGTAATCACTGGATCATATAAGAAGTTTACGTTTGGATTTTGTAAGAAATGAAGGTGTTTGCACTGTGGCTGCACCATTTTGCATTCCTATTAGCAGTAAATGAGGGTGCCAGTTTCTTCATATCACTACACGTTATTTTGCAGTTCTTAAAATAGTTATTCTTACAGCTATCCCAATGGGTGTGAAGTGATATTTCATGGTGGATTTTTATTTGAATTTATATAAGTGATGAATGATGTTATCTTTTCCTGTTGCTTATTAGTGATTTATGTATCTTTGGGGAAATCTAAGTTTCTGATGTCAGTTTTTTTCAGGGTTTAGTTGGTTGTCTATTTGTTGCATTGTAGTAGATGTACGTGTGTGTGTGTGTGTGTGTGTGTGTATGTGTGTGTGTGTTCCAGATATTAACTGTTTGTCTGATATATGATTTTCAGATATTTTCAGTGTTTTCTCTTATGTTCTCTGATGTATAAGTTTTCTCTTTTCATAGTCTGATTAACCTATTTTGTTGTTCATGTTTTTGTTGTTATATCCTAATCCATTGCTCAATCCAAAGCCATTAGTGATCCTTCCTTCCTTCCTTCCTTCCTTCCTTCCTTCCTTCCTTCCTTCCTCTTTCTTTCTCTCTCATTCTTTCTTTTTCTTTCTTTCAAGATTATATCAGTTTGAGGCAATCAGGAACCACAACTGGATTAGGATTTCGGAACCATGCCTAGATTGGGAATTGAGAACCAGCCTGGATTAGAGTGTGAGTAATTTGTGGGCCAGTGAATGAGTGAAGAGCACCCAGCAGATGTGGGAGGTCCAACTGGAACTCGAACGATGTAAAAGGAAGGAAGAAGAAAGATGATTACAGCTTCTTCCTCTGGGAAAGCTCTCACCTTTGCTATTGTCTATGGATGCCTGACGCCGACATGCTACACGCTGCTGATCTTCATCACAGATTTGCTGCAGTCTCGATTTGTGCCTGTCTGACCCTTGCTGTTCTTCAGTCACTGATCTTTAGTCTTCCGTCTTTGCCATTGTTCTTCGAACAACAGAGATCCGCAGCAGACTCTCGCTAGCTATCCTTCAGTCCCGGAAGGGAGTTCTACTTCGTGGATGAGCAGCCATCGAACACTCCAGCTCTCGCATGTGCAGGATGCCATCTTGGAGTATCTCTATCCTCAGATTTGTGAGCCTTTTGAATAGATTCTTTTGTTATAATTTTTGTAAATTCTGCCTTCTGAAAGAAGTCAAAGTAATACACCCTCCCACGGCCACACTACTTGGCTTCCAAGGCCTTTCCCTGAAATCTGGGAAAAGCTTCCGTGAACCCACAACTCCAGCACTCTGCAAATCTGTAAAACCAGGATCTCATGGACGTCACCAAGGTCTCCTACTAGTTTGAGCAGTAGCCTGGCCCCCTAGGACACATGCTGTAGAAGTCTCTTGAGTTCTTAGATTGTTTAACTCCAGGCCGCTGAACTCAAAAACATTTTTTCTTTTGGTCGTGGGGTATACTTCTCAGAGCAGAGTCTTGTCTCTCCACCCTTGAGCTAGTGAATGGTGGGGTCTTGCTGACTTTGAAAATGCACTCCAGGCATCTGTCCTATGGTCTGGATGGTACGCACTTGGTGTCTTTTTGATGTTCATTTCCTTAATTTCCCTGTGCTCTTTGGCCCCACCACTGTAGGCCATTTGGGCCTGGCACTGCAAACCTTCCATATGATATTTTTCTCTACCATTTTATCCTATCTTTCACCATGGAGCTGGCTAAAAGCTGCAAACAGCAGCCATGTAACAGTTAGAACATCTGTCTGCCTTGAGATTTTCTCCACCAGAGTAAGCAGTTCCCTGCCCTAATCTCAGGTTCTGGGAAAGTCTGCAGACAAGGGCAAAATGCTGACAACCTTTTTTGCCAGAGCGTAGCTCGTGGTTTTTAGGCCACTTGCTGATACAATCTATACCCCTTCCCATCTGAAACTTCTCTTGCCTTTCCAATCCATACTTCTATCAGCATTCTGCTCTTCTGAGTTCTGACCAGAATCTCTCATCAAGCTTGTCTCATAGCATGTCAGGACTTTTTCAGCTGGCATCCTCAAACCTTTCCAATTTCCTCCTGCAAACTGGTTTGAAAGACTTCCAGACCACATGGTCAGGTAAACTCATAGCAACTACCCCACTTCTCTGATACCAGTTTCTGTCTTAGTTTCTTGTTGCTGTAACTCAATATCTGACATCCAAAACTTTAGGGAGGAATGATTCATTTTAGCTCACCAATTCAGAAGGTCTCAGTCCTTTCACCGGTGGGCAGATGGAAAATTGTGGAATCACATGGTAGAGCTAGAGCCGGGTCTAGGGCCAGAACCGGGTCTAGGGCCAGAGCAGGAGCCCCAGAGACAGACTTTCACAGCATGGTGAAGTCTGGGAAGAAAGGCAGAACCCACTCGAACACCCCTCTAGGCCAATCCCCAAGCATCTGCCCCTTCCAGCCAGGCCCCACCTCCCACCCTACATAGTATCCAAGTATCCATAGGAACATGAGGCTTTTGGGAGACGCTTCAGATCCAAACCAAGACAATGCCCAACTTCATTTTTGTTTAAACACCTATTGCTAGCTGGCTTGATGGCACAGGCCTGTGATTCTAATACTCTGGGAAGTAGAGGCAGGAGATTGGAGTTTAAGCCCAACTGGGCAACCTAGTGACTTAGTGAGACCCTATCTCAAAATCAAAAAATGAAAATGAACTGAGGACATAGTTCAATATGAAGGCCCTGAGTTCCATCGTTAGTACTATAAAAAGGGGGGTGAATGTGTTGCTAAAAGTGAAGAGAAATTTACAGTTTTTTAAACTTTTATATTACCATTAATTTTTCTTATCGTCTATCCTGCTTTTGTAAATTCGTTTTATTTTGCTGATTGTTTTGAGTATTGCTCCTATAATATAATTTTACTTTCTCATTCTTTTAGAGATAGGTACCATAAACATATACTTACGTTAGAACATAAAGAATATTTTCTAGGCAGAACATCTAATGGATGTAAAGAATTTTATTAACTAAGGAAATAGGATATTACCAAGAGATTTCAGTTTTTATCAGTAAGAAATAATACCATTTTCAAAAATGTGAGGTAAATGTGGTTAGTAGCATTCTTCTTGAAATGTATGAAAATTTAGCATCTGTTTGTATTTGGCTTTATAGCAGGCAAAAAAATTATGCTTTCAGTTTGATTAAATGTGAAACATATATAAAGGAGTCAAGGGTTCATCCACAGTGCTATCTGAAAAAAGTGTCCTTTGAAGTAGCTATTGGAGTGACTAGGGTCTTTGTCGATGACCATATTGTGCCTGTAGTACTGATGCAGTCATGGTGTAGTCAGAGATGGGGAACAGGCAGAATCCTGGGGCCGTACCATGTGCTCATTAAAGGTGTATTTTGTGTTTTCTTCCTGGACAGTCAGGGACTTAAACACTATTTTTGCTGTGAACCATGACTCTTCACTTGAGCGTACAGATACCCAACAGATAACTTAAAACATCCAAGCTTGACCTTCATTTTGAATCTTTTGTTATGGTAAGTCTTTGGACAAATCTTTTTTCAGCTCAACACAGGAGTGTGTTGACCAGTTAGGCCAATTAGGGAGTGTCTGTCTCAAAGCTAGCCAGGCAGGATTGGTTAGCCCTGGATTTACAGGCTGTCACTCTACTGCACGACTGAGTACGAGATACAGATTTACAAGAACATGTGGCTATGCTCAGAAATCTCTTTCTATTTTTCTAAACCTGTGATCACCTGGATTCCAGGAAAAGAGAGCCCCACATGACTATAGTAACCTTAAAAAAGGCAGTTAGTCTTTCCATGAGGTTGCCAGAACTTAGAAACCAGGACTATAGTAATGACCAACTGGACCTTAGCTCACCTGCTGATCCTTAAAAGCTGAACTCCTAGCATATATTTCTCTGATAATTGTAATAGTAATTATTATTATTTTCTCCCCATTTTATTGATATGTATAAGTGCAAAATTTAAGGTTTACAATGAAGTTTAGCATTTTGTGCACCTACATGTCTTCTCAAGGTGACAAGGATTTTCCCACTCTCCTTTTATCCCTCCCCCTACTCACTCCTCCCTCCCTCCCTGCCCTACGCCCCTGTTTCACTTTGGTTTTCGTCTTAAGTTCCATAAGAGTTGTGATCTGGGTCTCTCATATCAGAGAGACCATTTGATGTTTCACCTTCTGCTTCTGACTCACTTCACTAAGCATGATGTTCTCAAGTTTCTTCCATTTGCCCATAAAAGCCTCCACACTGTTGGATTTTATAGATGCATGGTATTCCATTGTGTATAAATACCACAGTTTGTGTATCCATTGGTCTGTTGATGGGTATTTTGCTGACTTTCATATTTTAGCTATTGTTAGTTGTGCTACTATGAACATGGGTATACATACATCTCTATTATGTGTTGTGTTGGCCTCTTTTGGATATATTCCCAGGAGGGGTGTTGCTGGATCAAAGGGGATATTTATTTCTAGTCTTTTGAGAGATCTCCATACTGCTTTCCAAAGTGATTGTATGAATTTACATTCCCACCAGCAGTGCAGGAGGGTTCCTTTCTCCCCACAGCCTTGCCAGCACTGATTACTGTTTGACTTGTTGATATAGGCCATTCTCTCTGGAGTGAGATGGTATCATAGCATTGTTTTGATTTGCATCTCTCATATGGCAAGAGATGTTGAACATCTTTTCATGTATCTATTGGCCACTTGTACTTCTTCCTGAGTGAACTGCCTCTTCATTTCATTTGCTCACTTTTCAATAGGATCCTTTATTTTGGTTGGCTTGCTCTTCTTCAGCTCCCTATATATTCAAGTTATGAGCTTCCTGTCTGAGTTGTTGGTGGTCAACATTTTTTCCCAGTCTGCTGGTTCTCTTTTTACATTGTTGATAGTTTCCTTTGCTGTGCAGAAGCTTTTTTAATTTGACAAGATCCCATTTGTTAATAATGGGGAAAATTTCTTTTGCTCTTGGTGTCTTGTCAAGGAAGTCTTTGCCTACCCCTATGTCTTTTAGATGTTTGGCTAATTTGTCTTTTAGGAGGTTCAGTGTTTCACTTTTAATGTCTAGGTCTTTGATCCACTTTGATTTGATTTTGGTGTGTGGCTAGATTCATTCTTCTGCGTATGGATGTCCAGTTTTCCTAGCACCATTTGTTGAACAGGCTGTCCTTTTTCCACTGTATGCATTTGGCCCCTTTGTCGAAGATTAAGTAATTGAGGGTATATGGGTTTGTCTCTGCATCTTCAATTCTGTTGCACTGGTCTGTCTGTTTTAGTGCCGGTACCAAACTGTTTTTACAACTATTGCTTTATAGTACAGCCTGATATCTGGAACTGTAATGCCTCCTGCCTTGGTCTTGTTGTTCAAGATTGCTTTGGCTATTCTTGGTCTCTTTTGGTTTCATAAGAATTTAAGAATTGTTTCAAGTTCTTTGAAGAAACTTGCAGGTATTTTGATAGGAATTGCATTGAATCTATATATCAGTTTAGGTAGTATAATCATTTTTATTATGTTTATTTTGCCTATCTAAAGAGCAGGGGATACCTTTCCATTTTCTAATGTCTCCTATAACTTCTTTCTTCAATGTAATGTAGTTTGCTTTCTATAAGTCCTTCTCTTCCTTGGTTAGGTATACTCCTAGGTATTTAATTTTTTGCTGAGCTATTGAGAATGGAATTGTTTTTCTGAGTTCTTGCTCAGTAAGTTCACTGTTAGTGTAGAGAAAAGCTATTGATTTTTTAGTGTTAATTTTGTAGCCTGTGACTTGGCTTAATTTTTAAATTATTTCCAGGAGTTTCATAGTGGGGTTTTAGGTTCTTCCATGTAGATAATCGTATCATCTGCAAATACGGAAAGTTTGACCTCCTCCTTTCCAATGCCAATTCCCTTTATTTCATTTTCTTGTCTGATTGCTATGGCAAGTGTTTCAAGGACTATGTTGAATAAGAGTGGTGAAAGTGGGCAGCCTTGTCTTGCTCCTGATTTGAGAAGGAACGATTTCAATTTTTCTCCATTTACTATGATATTTGCAGTAGGCTTAGCATATATGGCTTCTATGAGTTTTCAGTAGGGTCCTTCTATACCTATTTTCCTCATTGTTTTTATTATGAGGGGGTGCTGGATTTTGTCAAAGGCTCATTCTGCATAATAGAGATGATCATGTCGTTTTTGTTTTCACTTTTGTTGATATGGTGTATTATATTGATTGATTTAGGTATGTTGAACCAACCTTGCATCTCGGAGATGAAACCTACTTGATCATGGTGTATGATCTTTCTGATTACTTATAGGACTCTGTTTGCCAGAATCTTATTGAGGATTTTTGCATCTATATTCATTAAGGAGATTGGTCTATAATTTTTCTTCCTGGTTAAGTGTTTGTCTGGTTTTGGGATGAGTGTGATGCTAGCCTCAAGAAATGAGTTTGATGGTATTCCTTCACTTTCTACTTTATGAAGTAGTTGGAGGAGGATTGGAGTTACTTCTTCCCTAAAGTACTGAAAAAATTCTGCTGTGAATCCATCTGGGCCTAGACTTTTATTTGTAGGTAGAGCTGTTATTACTGCTTCAATTTCTGTGTGCGTGATTGGGTTGTTCAAGATTTTTATATCTTCCTCGTTTAATTTTGGTATTTTATATGTATCTAGGAAGTTGTCCATTTCTTCCCAGTTCTCAAATTTGTTAGAATATAGGTGTTCAAAGTAATTTCTTATAGTATTCTGAATTTCTGTAGGGTCTGTTATAGTTCTGCCCTTTTCATTTCTGAATGTGCTAATCTGTGCCTTTTCTTGATGAGGTTAGCAAGAGGTTTGTCAATTTTGTTAATTCTTTCAAACAACCAGCTCTTTGACTTATTAATCTTTTTTATTGTCTTCTTAATTTCAATCTCATTTATTGCAGATCTGATCTTTGTAATTTCTTCTACTGCCTTTTGAGTTAAGTTGTTCTTGTTTCTGTAGATCCTTAAGGTATATCATTAGTGAATTTATTTGTGACTGTTCTGTTCTTTTGATGTGTGCATTTATGGCTGTGAATTTTCCTCTAAGGACTGCTTTCATTGTGTCCCACAGATTTTGATATGATGTACTTCCATCATCATTTAACGCTGTGAAGTTTTTGATTTCTTCTCTGATTTCTTCCGTAGTTCATTGTTTGGTCAGTAGTAAGTTGTTAAGTCTCCATGTATTTGTGTATTTTCTTCTGTGTCTGCTCATGTTAAGTTCCAGTCTTATTCCACTATGGTCTGAGAGTATGCAGGGGATTATTTCTATCCCTTTGTACTTGTTTAAGGAAGACTTATGTCCTAGGACGTGGTCTCTTTTAGAAAATTTTCTGTGTGCTGCTGCTAAGAACGTGTATTCAGTTGTTGTTGGATGGAAAACTCTGTAAACGTCTGTTATGTCCAAGTTTTCTATAGTGTCTTTCAGCAATTGTGTATCTTTATGGATTTTTTGTCTGGCTGATCTACCCATTTGTGATAGTGGGGTATTAAAGTCCCCTACTATAATTGTATTGGGACCTATGTGTCCTTTCAGATCTAGTAATTTTTGGTTTACATAATTGGGTGCTCTAGAGTTGGGGGCATATATATTGATAATTGTGATTTCTTCCTGTTCTAGTGTTCCTTTAACCAGTATGTAGTGGCCATCTTTGTCTCTCTTCACCTGTTTTCTTTTGAAATCTGATGAGTCTGAGATTAATACAGCTACCCCGGCTTTTTTTCTGGGTCCTGTTTCATGAAATACTGAATTCCAACCTTTCATTTTCAGTCTGTGAGTTTCCTTGTGGGTGAAGTGTGTCTCTTGTAGGCAGCAAATTGTGGGTTTCTTTTTTTTTTTGATCCAGTCAGCTGGTCTATGTTTTTAGATAGGTGAGTTGAGGCCATTCACGTTTAGGGTAATTATTGAGGTATGTTTGGTGTGTCCTGCCATAATTTTAGTTTTTCCATGTTGTTTACTGACTTTACTTTGTTGTCAGCTCATTTTCCTGTAGCTTTTGTCTTTTTTTTCTCTTGGGTCACTTTTGTCGTTGGCCTCTCTTTCGCTATCCAAGTTTCCATTGAAAATTCTCTGCAGTGATGCCATAGTGGCTGCAGGTTTCTTTAAGCTTTCTATATTGTGGAGAATTTTAATTTCCCGCTCTAGTTTAAAAGATAGTTTTGCTGTATATAGTAGTCTTGGTTGGAATTTGTGTTCTTTTAGTGTTTGAATGATGTTGCTCCATGATCTTCTGGCTTTGAGAGTCTGGGTTGAGAAGTCTGCAGTTAACGTGATGAGCTTACCTTAGTAGGTCACCTTCTGCTTCCCTCTTACCGCTTTCAGTATTCTCTCTTTGTGTTTGGTTTCTAGTACTTTAATTATGATGTGGCAGGATGAGGCTCACTTCTGATCCATATAGTTTGGTGTTCTGTATGCCTGCAGTAGTTCATTGTTCATTTCTCTTCTTAGATTTGGGAACTTTTCTTCCATAATTTCCTTAGATATGACTTTTAAGCCTTTTGTTTCATCCTGGTCTTCTCTTGGACTCCCATAATTCTCAGGTTGTTTTTAATTTGAATCATCTATCAGTCGTTGTAATGATTTTCTTTCTTCTTTTTTACTTTGCATTCTATATGGTCTTTCTCTTCCCGCAGTGTCATTTTGTCTTCCGAGTCTTATAATCTATTTTGAAATTGTTCAGTGTCGTTGCTTATTGTGACCTGTGTGTATTTGATTTCCTGGATACCTGCATTTATTTTTTTTATGTTTCTCTTGTGTTCTTCTCTCATTTCTTGTATTGCCTTCTTCATCTTCTGGTTCGCTTCTCCTTTGATCTCCTCTATTTGCCTCTCAGAGGTTGCTTTTAGCTTAGCTAGGTCCTGATGTAGCTATTGCTTTATGACTTTTATTTCCTGCATTAATTCCTGTTTTAATTTTATGTATTTCTGGGCCCAGAAGTTACCATAATTTTTGTTATTTTCATCTTTAGATTCTGCATTTTCAGGATTTCTAGTATGCTCTACTGGTATGTCAAGACTTTTTGAAGGAGATTTATTTCCATGTTTCCTCATGATTGTTTTGTCTTTGGTTGTCTCTGGTTGTCTGTCCCTGGTTTTCCCCTAGGGCCTTACCCTGTCATGGCTCTGCCCGAGCCTAGGAGATCACAGCCTCTGCACTGACCACCTCTGAGAGGAGTGGTGCAGATGGCAGCGAATCCCTGTCGGTCTAGTCCGACAGGGCTGTACTTGCTACTGGCAAAGCCCAGTCTCTGTGCGGGCCTCTTCTGGGAGGGGTGACAGGCAAGGTGGCGGGCAGTCCCACTGGTCTGTTCCGGAGAGGCTCTGCCTGGTGCTTGCAAATCCCTGTGTGTACGCCGGCCTCTGGTGTGAGGGACATCCAGGAAGATGTCCAAGATCCACCTTAGGTATCTGCTGTGAGAGGTGGCGGGGTAGGTGTCCGGAACCTACCAGCCCCCTGCATAGCGGCTCTACTGGGCGCTAGGGAAGCCGAGGTTGTGCCCTTGGCCCCTGAGGTGAGGGGGAGGTGGGGAATATATACAGGAGGCCTACCAAGCTCCTCTGGTCCCGCTGTACCTGGTGCTCGCCGAGCCCCGGCTACGTCATGGGCTCCTGAGGCGAGGGGCGGCAGGGAATATGTCCGGGAATCCTACCAGCGTTTTCCGGAGTGGCTCTGCCTGGTGCTTGCTGATCCCAGGCTCAGCCGCGGGTCCCAGAGGCGAAGGGCGGCAAGGAAAATGTCCATGAACCCTACCAGCCTCCTCTGATGTGGTCCTGCCTGGTGCATAAATTATTATTATTGAGATGCTAGAAATCATATCTAGCGCCTCAGACATGTTTGGCCAATGGCATATTTATAAGCTTTTTGAAGGAAGATTAGATTTTGTATAAACCCACTTTAACAGAGACAACTATGGCAGTGAGATGCCAAAATCCATTGGTTCTCACACAGTAGGATGCCTAGAATTTCAGTGTTCAATACTACATTAAGTCTGCCTTGTGCAATTTTTTTCTTTCCTTTCTTTTTTCTTTTTTTTTTTTTTTTTGAGGCAGGGTCTCACCCTGTACTCCAGGGTACTCCTTTGCTTGCTATGGAGCCCAGGAAACTTGTGGCAATCCTCCCGTCTCAGCCTCCCCAGTGCTGGGATTACAGGCTTGTGCCACCATGCACAAGTGGTGCTGGGGAATTGAACCTAGGTTCTTGTGCTTAGTAGGCAAGCACTTTAACCTCTGTGCTATTTCTCCAGCCCTCCACCCCCACCACCTTTTTTTTTTTTTTTTTCTTTTCTGAGCCAAGGTCTAGCTCTGAAGTCTGGGCTGGTCCTGAACTCACTATGTAGCACAAGTTGGCCTTGAATTCAAAGCAGTCTTCTTCTCACCTCAGCCTCATGAGTCTTGGGCTTACAAGTGTGTACCACCATGCCCAGTTTATGTGGTACTGGGGAATCAAACTCAGGGCCTTGTACTTGCTAGACAAGTGGCTCTAACCATTGAGCTATTCCTCCAGCCCAGTGTGCAAAGTTGGTATAATCATTTACACCTTAGAATGTGTTGACTGTGGACTATTTGGAATAATTATGATACACACACACACACACACACACACACACAGAGTTATTTCTATCAGTTTCAAATTTGTATCTGGAAGATGCAGATAGAAGTTGAGAAATTTTTGTTTTGTGAAAGACTTCTCTTTTCATGTAATAACTTTCTCATAGTTGATGTCAGAAATACACATTAATATACTTTCATTCTGTGCCGGCAAAATGAGACATAAGTGACGTTTGTGAAGCAGTATGTGAATGTTTGAGTCATAATCTAAACCCTCCAATTATTTTTTTCATTTAAATGAATAAACAATTGAGACTCTTCTAATTATTGATCTATCTTCAGTGTTTGCTTTTGTAGATAAGGATAGAGTCTGAATAAAGATATATAATTGTGATGGAAACCCTGGCTAAATCACTTTCAGGGTGCTGAAGATCATACCCAGGGCTTCATTCATGCTAGGTAAGGCTCTACCACTGAGCTATATCCCGAACCTAAGCTAACCTTTTAGAGAAAGTTTCCCTGTTTTTATTTGAAAAGTAAAGAAAAAAATAGTAATAATTCACAGCTGAAACACTGTTTTGTTTTGCTATGCTTTCATCTAATTAAAAAAGCCAATTTTTAAATGTAATATATAGTATAAATTATATTTTGGATTCCTCCGTATTACTGGATGTTGAACTGAGGGCTTTCCACCTGTTAGGAAGGCATTCTACTGCTGAGCTCATTCCAGCTCTTACATCTTGGATTTTTTACATGGAATAATATGTCATAGATATGTATATGAAATATTAACTGTCATCTAAATAATTGCATAGTGTCATTGAATACATTTGTTATTATTAATTCCTGTTGGGAGGTATTTAGATTCTTTCTTGTTTTCTTTCCTAATAATGTGCCCTATTGAATTCTTTTGTAGATATGTCCTTGTATTTTGATATATTTTTAAGTTTTCATCTTTATTTACCAGCAATATTAGCCAATTTGACAGTGTTCTTGACAAAATACTTTAAACAAAAACTGGTTTATTTCCTATGTTGGAGAAGCTAGGTAGGGCTCTGTTTGTTTTCTCTTTTGTTTCTCAGTGTCTTCTCCTCAGAGCTCTGGAACCACACCTGACTATCAGATTCTGCTTCCAGGTCTGGTCATCCACATGGCATCTTCCTGTCTCCCTTGGGCCTTCTGGGCCCTGAGGCTGCCCTTGCTGACAGCATCCTCATCTTATTGCTCATCCAGGGTAATGGGCACCTGCCACTCACATGTTCTTTTTCAGCTAGCTTTCCATGATAGACCTGACTGTGAGGTGAGTGGTGGTACCCAAGCTGTCAACCAACTTCCTCCCAGGGCAAAAGTTCATTTCTCATGGAGGCTCTGCAGCACAGTTGTTCCTAGTGGTCCTGGTAGAAGGAACAGAGGGCTTCATCTTGGCAGTCATGCATGTGATGAGTATGTGGGAGTCTGCCACTAGCTATGGTACTTTTTGCTCCTGAATGTGAAGGCTTGCACTGTGCTGGCCATAGCATCCTGGATGGGTGGTGTGACCAAGAGCATGGTTGATGAGGGTATGGTCTCAGCATTCCATCCAGTGGCTCTCTGGAGGTGAACCACTGGTGACGTCTCTGCCCTGCTGTGACTCTCCCGTAGCCACACCTTGCGCTCTGGGGACCTCATCTGTGCAGGCTGTATACTGTGGCGCCCTATTTCTGGGTCCTCACAGCTTCAAAGATTAGGATGCCTTCCACAGAGTGGAAAAAGTAACTGATCACTTGCTTCCCTCACCTGGCTGTGGTTGGCTTCTCTGATGGTTGCTGTGCTTGGCTGTAGAAGAGAGCCTCAGGGGAACCTCTATCTCTATACCAGGCTTCACTAATCTGCTGCATGATGACTTTGCATGCAGCTAAACATAAATGTTTTAAACTTGAAATATTTTGAGAAAGATTTGTGTGTGTGTGTGTGTTTTTGTAACTCAATTGCATGGTTTTCTCTTTTTTATTAGCATGTGATTGTGATATATATATTAATAGCATTCAGCTTGAGAAATTGATGTATTTACATATAACATCTTGATCATTTTTACTTCCCTTCCTACCCACTCTCCCCTACATCCTCTTTCCACAAAGTCTTGTCTTTTTCCATCTCCTTTTACTCTCTTATATTAGAGAAGCCATGCAATATTCAACCTTATGTGTCTGATACATTTCACTAAGAATAATGATCTCAAGATTTATCTTTTTTATGGCAGAGCAATGCTCCATTGTGTGTAAATATGCCACATCTTTATTCATCAGTTCATGGAAATAACTGCTGTTTCTAAGATATAACTGTTTTTAAGTTATGCTGCTATAAACATGGGTATTCATGCATCACTCTTCTATGATGACTTTAACTCTTTTGAGAAGATACTCAGAAGAGGTATAGCTGGGTCAAATGGAATACCTGTTTTTGTTTTTTTTCAGGAGTCTTCTTTCTGCTTTCCATAATGGTTGTACTAGTTTAGAGTCAGACTAGCAGTGTAGATGCGTTCTTTTTTCTGTACAACTTTTCCAGCATTTGTGTTGTTCGAGTTGTTGATATAAGGCATTTTTACTAGAGGTAGATAGAATCTCACTGTTGTTTTGATTTGCATTTCTCATATGGTTAAAGATGCTGAACATTTTTTTGATGTATTTATTGGCCATTTGGCAATAACTGTCTATTCATTTCAGTTTCACATTTTTTTGAATGAGTCTTTTATTTGGGGAGGTTTGTTTTTTCAGTTCTTTGTATATTCTAGATAGTAGTCCTCTTTTAGTTCTTTGTATATTCTAGATAAGTCTTCTGTTTTAGAAGTAACTGGCAAACAATTATTTCCCTTTCTGTCAGTTCTCTCTTCACTCTGTTTTGCTGTGTAGAAGCTTTTTAGTTTGATAGAATCACATTTGTTGATTCTTGGTGTTATCTCATATGCTTTGGATGGTTTATTGAGAAAGTTGGTGCCTATGCATATGTTTTCAAGTGTCTTGCTTATTCTTTCTCCCAATAGATTCCGTGATTCATTTTAATTTGATTTTGGTCATGGTGAAAGATGTGGTCTTGTTTCATTCTTATGCATGTGGTTTACCAGTTTTCCTATCACCATTTGTTAAGGAGGCTGTCTTTTCTCCAGCATGTTTTTGGCTGTTTTGTTGAAAATGAGATGGCTGAAGGTACTTGGAGATGTCTGTGTATCCTAAATTTTGTTTCATTGATCCATCTATTTGATTTTTGTGCCAATACCATTTTAAAAAATCATTGTTGCTTTGTAATATAACTTGATATCTGGTATTGTGATGCCTTCTGTTTTTTGTTGTGTTGCTTAGGATTGTGTTGTTAGGATTGCTATTCTGGGTCACCTTTGGTTCCATAAAAATATTAGGATTTTTTTTCTTTTTATGTGAAAAATGCTATTAGTGGTTATTGCAGGTATAGGTTTTGTTGAATCTATATATCAGTTTTGGTGGTTCTGCCTATTCAGAAAAAGGTATGTCTTTTCATTTTCTAATACTCTCTTTCATTTCTTTTTTCAGAATACTGTAGTTTTCACTTACAGAGTTCCTTCACTTCTGCACTTAGTTTGATTTCTAAGTATTTAATTTTCTTGGAGGCTACTGTGAATTGGATTTTCTAATCTCTGTGTTTTCATTGTTGCTGTAGAGGAATGCTATTGATTTTTGTGTATTGGTTTTATATCATGTAACATGGATGAATTTGTTCATTACTTTTAAGAGTCATCTGGTGGAGTTTTTGGGGTTCTCTATGTAATGGATTATATTATCCACAAATGAGGATTGTTTGACTTTTTCCTTTTCTAGTCATACTCTTTTTTCCATTCTCTTGCCTGATTGCTCTGTTTAAGTTTTTGGGCACTATGTTGAAAAGGAATGGTAAGAATGGAAACCCTTGTTTTGTTCATGATTTTGGGGGAAATGCTTTCAGTTTTTCCCCATTTAGGCTGAAGATTGTCGTAAATTGCTTTTATCAGCTTGAGGTAAAATCCTTTTATACCTAACTTTGTTAGGGTTGTTCTTTTTATCGTGAAAGGATGTTATATTTGTTAAAGACTTTTTCTGTGTCTGTTAAGATAATTGTGTGATTTTTGTCCTTTTGTTTATGTGTAGCGAACATCCTTGCATCCATGGAATGAAGTCAACTTGGTTATGGTATGTGATCTTTTTAATGATTTGTTGCATTCTTTTTACAAGTATCTTGTTAAAGAGTTCTGTATCTGTATTCATTAAGGAAATTGTTTTCTTTCTTTGTTGGGTCGTTATCTGGTTTTGGGATCAAGTTGATGTGTTTCTTTTCTTCCAGTGTCATGGAAAAGCCTGAGAAGCATTGGTGCTAACTCTTCTCTAAAGTTTTGATAAATTCTATGATGAATCTATCAGGTCCTGAATTTTTTTTGTAGACCCTTATTACTGTCTCAGTTTTATCCCTGATTATTGGTCTATTCAGAGTTTTCAATCTTACTGGTTGACTTTTGGTATGTAGGAATTTATCCATTTCTTTTGGATTCTTGATTTTATTGGAATACAGGTTTTCTATTTTTTTTTCCTTTCTTTTTCTTTCTTTCTTTCTTTTTTTTTTTTGAGACAGAGTCTTGCTCTGTAGCCCAGGTTGGTTCTGAACTCACTGTGGAGCCCAGGCTGGCCTTGGACTCAAGGCAGTCCTCACTTCAGCCTCCCAAGTGCTGGGATTACAGGTGTGCACTACCATGCCCGGCTTATGTGGTGCTGGGAAATCTAACTAGGGAAGCACTTTAACTGCTGAGCCATTCCTCCAACCTGGAATACAGGTTTTCAAAATAGTTTCTTATAATCTTGTGGATTTCAACAGTGTTGTGATTCATCGTTTTAATTTCTACTTGCATTGATGTGAATTTTTCTTCTTTTGGTGAGTTTGGTAAATCTTTCAATCTTTTCTTGAAGTACCAACTTTTTGGTTCGTTAATCTTTTATATTTTTGTTCTAGTTTCATTTTCTTTGCTGTGATCCTTATATTTTCTTTTCTTCTACTGCTTTTGATTTTTGCTATTCTTGTTTTTCTAGGACATTAAGCTGCACCCTTACATCTTATGGGATTACTCTGATATTTTAATAGTGTATTCATAGCTATACATTTCTCTCTCAGTTTACTGCTTTCATTGTGTCCCATAGATTCGTGTATTGTGTGCTTCCATTGTCATTTGACTTTAGGAAATTTTTTATTTCTTCCCTGGTTTCTTCTGTGGTCTTTAGATTGTTCAATAATGTGTTAGTTAATCTCTGTGTGGTTGTCTCGTTTCTTTTGCTGTTGATTTCTAGTTTCATTGTACTATGATCTGAAAGTATGCAGGAAATTATTTTTGTTCTTCTTTACTTATTAAAACATGTTTTATGGCCAAGGATATGGTCTATTTTGAAAACAGTCCTGGGCTGCTGAGAAAAAGGTATATTTTGTTAATGTTCAATTGAACATTCTGTAGATTTACATTCACTTCATTTGTTCTGTGGTTTGATTTAGCTCTGGTGTTTCTTTTTTGATCTTTGATTGACCTGTGTATTTGTGAGAGTAGGGTATCGAAGTCTTCTAGTATGATTGTGTAGGGGTCAGTTAGACTTTTCATGTCCAATAGTTTCTGTCTATGTGATTCAGTACACTTATATTATGTGCATATATATTTACAGTTGCAAGATCTTCCTGTTGGATTGTTTCTTATACTAGCATATAGTGTTTTTGTGTCTTCTGTCTTCTGATCTGTTTTGGTTTGGAATATCCTGTGCCCAAGAATAGTATAACTCCTGCCCATTTTCAGGCTCCAGAAGCATAGAGAATACTATTTTTCTATCCTTTTACTTTTAGTCAGTGTGCTTGTGAGTAAAATGTTTCTTATATGGACAACAGATGATTGGATTTTGTTTTTTGATTCAGTGTGCCAGTCTGTCTTTTAATTCATGAATTAAGATCATTAGCATTGACAGTGATTATTGTAAGGATTTTTAATGAATCCAGTCTTGTCTTGTTTTTCTGGCGTTTTTTCTTTTTTGGTATATTTTCTCTTCCAGATTTCCTTTTACTGTGTTCTTTGGTGCTGCTCTTCTCTCTCTCTCTCTCTCTCTCTCTCTCTCTCTCTCTCTCTCTCTCTGTCTTTCTTCAAGTGTTTCTGCAGTGCTGGTCTAGTGGTTGTAAATTTCATTCAAATTTATATCCTGTGAAAAAATTTTATTTCTCCTGCAATTTTCAGGGATAATTTTGCCAGGTACAGCAACTTTCATTGGCACTTGATTTCTTTTAAAGCTTGAAAGATTTCATTCCAGGTCCTCCTGGCCATTAAGGTTTGCCTTGAGAAATTTGTAGTTATTCAGACGGGTTTACCTTGGCAGAATAATATCTGTTTTTCTCTTAATATTAAGTTTTAATATTCACTCTGTGTTGGATGTTTCTGGGTTTGATTATGATATGTTGTGGTGAGGTTCTTTTTGGTCAAAGTTATTTGGTGTTCTGTAAGCTTCTTGTACCTGAATATTAAGTTATTTTCTTGATTCAGTATACTTTATTTCATGATTTCCATGAATAAATTCTTTGTATCTTTTGTACTATTTTCTGCTCTTTTTCTCCCACCCATAATTCTCAGGTGGACCATTCCACCTGTTTTTTGACTTCCTACCACTGTTTCAGGGCCCATGATACTAACTTCTGGAGAGCTAGGCATTTTTGTTTTTTCCTGTTGCCTTATCTTCCTGTGATTCTGCTGCCAAAGCACTTCTCTTTAATCACCTAGCTGAGATGTTTCTGTGAACATGGATGAAAATGCATTGAGGGAGTCAAAATCCAACTGTTTTGTGCTGGGAGTAGATAGTGAGGGGTACCTAACTCTTCAGTGACCTCCAAGTTGTCCACTTCTATTCCTATTAGCAAAGCTCACCCATCTATCTATTCCGGCATCTGAACCCTGATAGTGGTACTCTGCTCTCACTATACTTCAAACGCTTTGGGAGATAAGCAGCTTTTCTTTTCTTTCTGCAACTATTTCTTGGGCTAGTTTCTTCCTAAGCACTAGATAAGTGTCCCCCAAATCCCTGGTAAATGGACCAACTGTAGCTTCTTTACCTGAAACAGTTCAGACTTAGGGTCTTTTCAGAATGACCCCTGCCCACATTATTTTCTAGTGGGGTGTTGCTAAGAACTGCTTCTGTGCTCATATGCTGAGCTGCAGGGCGACCTTTTCAAAGGGAAGCTTGCCTTGCACTTGTAGTTTGTGCTAACCAGAGGCTCAATTCTGGAGATTGGGGGGTTGTAGGCTGCTGTTAATTCTCATGGCTTCTGCCTCTGGCTTACCTTGGTCTCTGGTTTATAGCTGTTCACTGCTGCTTACAGTCTTTCCCAGTAGGCCTTGGGCAGCTTTCTAGGCTGGTATGTTCTTTACCCTCTTAATGCATCTTCAGGATTTCCAACCTTCTTGTGGTCTCCTTACAATTAGAAGTCTACTGTGTCTCCAAGCTATTTTGAGCAGGTAGTTTAACTCTATATCCGCTTTTCAGATGAGTTGTGTGGATCCATTGATCAGGACTTCTTGGCCGCCATCTTGTGTGGAAGTTGATTAAACACGTTTTCCATTTGGCTTTACACACTCTTCCCCCCCCTCTTATTTATCTCTTTTTAAACCTCTCTCTCTCTTTCTCTCTCTCTCAACAGTACTGGGATCAAAACCCAGACCTTCATACTTTCTACTGAACTACATTCTAAGCCCTTTATTTTGTCAGGGTCTAAGTCACCTAGGCTGGACTAGAACTTGTGATCCCTTTGTCTTACCTCCCAGAGTTCCCCCACCAACCTTCAATGAATATATAGCCTAAGTAAAAGCAAACCATTGTGGTTCAGAATGACCTAACAGATCCTGTTAGCATAGGTTCATAAACTATGATTTGAACCGCTGAACTTAGACTGTAAATGCTTAAAACTTAATCTTTTCACATCAACATGATGCAGAATAAAAAAACCAATTAACTCAATAGAGTACCACTCTACCATAAAGAAAGAGAAACGAGTCATTTGTAGGAAAATGGGTGTACTTTGAGACTAGTGCTTAGTGAAAGGAATCAGACAGAAGCTTAAACATTGAAGGGTTTCTCTAACATGAGGGACCCAAAGTATAAATAAGTAAAAGAGCCAAATAAGGAAGGTAGTAGAAAATGGAGATAGATTTGTGGAAGGGGAAGGGGGAGATGGGAAGAGAGTGCAGGAAGTAGGGAAGTAAAAGTGCTGCTGATGGGGTATATACATGTACCAATTCCTCAAATTGAATGGAACTAGTATATATTACATATACATACTAATAAAAAATAAGTTTGGAGGGGGGGAGTCTATTAACCATGTATTTAGATGTGGTGGTATATCTATGAAACCATGTGCTGTTAAGAGGTGGGGCCTGGTTGGAAGGGGAAGAACACTGGGGCTCTATGTAGAAGTGATGGACCACTGGGACATGACCTAGAAGGCCATATGCTAGTTTTGCCCATACTTACTCACTTGGCTTCCTGTCCGCCATACTGTGAGCAGCTCTCCTCCTTCTCTGCCTCTGTCATATGCTTCTGCCATTACCAGTTGCCCATGAATGAACTGAGACTTTATGAAACTGTGAGCTAAAATAAATCTTTCCTCTCTTGAATTGTGATTTTGGGTATTCTGTCTCAGCGACAAAAATGTAGTTCAGACAGAATAGAATTTAATATCAAGACTATACCTTGGAGGTTCTTTGGTCTTTGGTTTTTCAGGATTGAGGACCAAAGTGACAGCTTTGTGTATGTTAGGCAAGTGCTCTACATTGAACAACATTCCAGCCCAATATCTTGTTTCCAGAAGAGAGATATAAGCTGGACAGGGGTGGTCCCAGCTACTCAGAAGACTAGATGGGAGGATTGCTTGAGCCCAGATATCTGAGGTTAGGAGTTCAAAGCCAGCTAGCCAGAGCAACAGCATAAGATCCTATCTCAAAAATAAACTGAAAAACACTTAAAGAGCATCAATCCTGGGCTGTGGTTGTAGCTCAGCAGGTAGAGAACCTGCTTAGTAAGCTTAAGGTCCTCAGCTTTGATCCCCAGCACCAAAAAAGGAAGTGGGGGGGGGGGGGGCTTTGTATCAAGGAATCAGTAAAACTGAGTTTCTCATAAAACTAAGTAATGGACAAAGCAATGATTTCTAGAGAATAGCTGTATAAGTGGAAAAAGTTGGTGCTAAAAGCTAAGATGAATTTATAGGCCACCATTTTTGATATTTCATCAAGCTAATGAATTTTAACCAAGAGAAAAAATAATTAAATGGTTATGTCATACATACAACTTTGTTTCAAAAACTAACATGGATAGATCCATTTCTTGTTATCATTTGGCTGTTTTTAATCTCTCCTTTCTTATCTCTACCATAGGGCCCTCTGTGTAATAACTGAATATAAAAAGTTTCTCTTCACACTAGACTTGGCCCCTAGAGATTCTAGTTACCAACAACACAGGGAAACAATAAAATCTGATCCTCAACTCAGTATGTCATCATCGCTCTTGTAAATTAACTAGTTCTGTTTTTCAAAACTGAAGCTTTGAATCTTCAATGAAATGTTTTATTATCTACAAACATCTGAACGTTATACACAAAACCAAACTCTAAAACGTCAGCTGTCATTTATAGCAAAATAAGGGACTATACTTACTTCAGTTTGAGCAATTATTTCTGAATGACTGCAATGTCATAAGATATTTAGATGTCTAAAGTTTACTAGTATGTATACCTTCAGGCTAACACTATATATATTATATAAATATAGTTTGGATCTGTATTGTCTCCCGAAAGCCTCTTCTATTTCGATGTTGTAGATTTTATGTGCTTTTAGGAGGTAGGGCCTGGTCAGAAGGGGTAGATTACAGGTGTGTGGCCTGGAAAGATACATACTCTCACTCTGGCTTCTTCTGGAGGCTCCTGATTTCTTCCATTTGTGATACCGGGAGCAATTGTTATCTGCCAGACCCTTCCTGCCACTGCCAGCCACCCATGAATGAACTTAGACTTCACAAAACTCTGAGGTAAAATTTTTTCCTCTCTTAAGTTGTTAAAAGTCAGGTGTTCGGACCCAGCAGTAAAAAAGTAACTAAGACAAAATGTCTTACTGTGGAGCACAGGCGCCTGAGCTTGAATCCCAGGTTCTCCCACTCCGTCAGTCTTGGTTTACTCATCTGCAAAATAAAAAGAAAAAAGTGTGTGGGTGTTTGTATGGAGAGAGAGAGAGAGAGAGAGAGAGAGAGAGAGAGAGAGAGAGAGACAGACAGACAGGCAGATGGAAATACTGATAGAGATAGAGAGATCCATGTCAAGTTTGCCTATTGTGCACGAGGCCCCTGCTTTAGTGTATAGCAATACACACACATACTGACAATCCTGTTTAAAGGGAAATGAAATAGACAATAATTATTAAAGAAAACCAATAGATACACTAAATCTCAAAAATTCTCATGTCACACTTCCCTTCTGAAATATATAGATTTACTCACTAATTAAAGCCACTATCAAATTACATATTAATATGATAGGCATTTTTTAAAAGACGGAATAGAAAATAAATGATAATGAAGGATAAACAAACCTGTTTTCTCAATCCTTTTTCTCTATCCCATTCACTAATAGTTAGTGGTTTGGGGCATAATTGTCTTTACATTTTTGTATATACATCAGTTTGTTTTTTTAAACAAGGTAGAATTATATATTCTGTATATCCTTTTTTGTGTTTATGTAGGGCAGTTCTAGAAATAAGATCATTTAGTCAATATTTGCACATTTAAAATTTTGACAGGAATTGCCAAATTTTCCTCAGAAAAGCATTTACTAATTTTTGTTTCCTCCAGCAGTGTGTGAGAATTTTCATTTTTAATACATTTTCAAATATATTATACTGTTGTTTTTTATTTTTGCCAAAGCAAAATAGTTATATTTTGTTTCATTGTGTAGTATTTCAATTTTTCATGGAGCCAAACTTCTTTTTATGTTTATTGGCCAATTGTGTTTCTCTGAATTGCTTTTCATATGTCACATTAGTTATTACTTTTCTTATTTAATTGAAGGTTTACAAAATTATTTTATGCCGTTAAAATTATCTTTCTTTGGCATATGGTTTGAGTTATCCTAGAATAAGTCTTTGCCGTGTTCATAATTACCCAAATTCTCTTATATATAGTTCTTATTTTTTATGTTTAGATAATTTGATTAAATGGAGCTATTTGATTATGCAAATATTTATTAGATGAGGTAGATATTATAATTATCCCCATTTACAAGTAAGTAATTTGAGGCACAGCAAAAATTGTTCAAGGCAGCATAGCTACGTAACAGCTAGAATATAGTGAAGGCAAACCATTCCTTTTTTATTTATTTATTTTTTCTTTGTATTTGCTGGAGACTGAACGCAGGGTCTTTGCGTTGAGCTACCTTTTTTTTTTTAAATTTTGAGACAGACTTACTAAGTTGCTTAGTTGGCAAGCCTTGATTCAAACTTGGAATCTTCCTCTCTCGGTATCTGAGTGCTAGAATCAAAGGTGTGTACCACCATGCCTGGCACACCATACTTTTACCTGTTGCATTTTACTGATGCTTATATAGGCAGGTTGGCTTTTTTATTACTGAATTCAAAATAAAAAACAATTATTGTTTGGCTTAATAGCATCCTTTAGGAATAGCTCATGTGAAATGCATAAGATATACATATTAGATATCATAATAGATTTTATGCATTTCATGGTAAATAGCTGACTGATGCAGTTTCATACAATGCTTGCTTGAGCATTGGAATTCAGATATTTTGGCTCTATTAAGTCTTACTTATTTTTGTGGTGCTGGAGATCAAACTGAGGACCTCACACATTCTAATCTCGTGCTCTACCACTGAGCTACATCCCCATCCTAAAAGATTTATTTAATTCAATTTAAAAATTTCTAAGAACATTGGTGGTATGGGTTTCTAGGTTACAGAAGTGGAGGTAACATCATATAGATAAATAGATGACTAATATTTAATAGCTTATAATGCCTGAGCATGGACAATAATTTAATGTATTTAGAACAACTTTAAATTAGAACTGTGTTTTGTAGGTTATATATATTGAAGTACATAACATACACTAAAAAATGCCTGATGCAGTATAAAGTTGGAGAGATTTATTTGGCACACAGTTTTAAGTAGGTTCAGTTCATAGTTGCCTGGCTCTAAGGCAGAGATGGCATGGTGAAAGGGCATGGTACTGAAAAGCTGCTCAACCTGTGAAAGCTGGGAAACAGATAGAAAAAGAAAGAACAGAGGATGGGAATACACTCTTCTAGATCATGCTCTTAGTGATTCACTTCTAACCAGGCTCCACTCCTGACAGTACATTCAGCTCATCAAGTATGACACTATCCTAACACCTTCCATAAGCTCTAGCTGTGAATACAAGAGATTTTAGGGGACAGTTTAGAGCTCAGTAGCAAATTGGAATCTGTTCTCTGTAGTTGACATATGGAAATACAAAGCATATATTCAAATGCTTTTGTCATCCTAGTGGCCTATTCTAGTTGTCATATTTCATAAGGTATAGTACAGATAAGCTAAGAGAATTGGCAGCAAAATATTAAGGGACAAAGTTAGGGAGAGAGACTGTGAGACAAGGGAAGAAAGTAGTTTACTAATTTTTTCCTTATATTGTTCATTGATCTCCACCCAGACTGTCCCAGCTTAGCCTAGGTAAGTTGCCCTGGCCCTTAGTCTGTACTGGTTTAAGCTCTGAATAAGCCTATCATTTTTTGAGCTGAAACATTTTTCAGGTTTGTGAGTTCAGTTATTTTTAATGTAGTTTTGATGCTGGAAAGTTTTTGGCCCATAACTTAACTTTTGAAAAGAGAAATTTGAACAATGAACAAAAAGAAGTTATCAAAAGGAGCTTAATAGATAGCAATACTAAAATTACTAAGAGAATGCACTCTGTGGGCTATATTCTTCATTTAGTAACTTCAGTGAGCTGATTTCTGAAATATTTTGAGCTCATCTTGCTTATTTAAGTCACTAATTATAGAATTTGTTTTTTAGAAGATGTCATCTAGTTAAGGTGTTGAGAGATTCCCGTGAGAGTCATCTGAGTCATATCCTTAGTAATTGTCTTGAGAACTGTGTAGGAGAAGCAGTGAATTTCTACAGCTAAAATATTTCACTGTTGTTTAAAGAAACCGGTTCTATAAAAGATTCATCAGGCAGTAGCTGACATTTATAAAAGTAGCACTTGTATACAGAGAGCAATTAGATGTTACTGAGAATAACAAATGAAGTAGCTACTACTGCTTAATGATAGTAACTTCCCCTATTATGAGTGCCTGTTACTTGTCAAGCACAGCGTTTTTTACATACATTTTCTCTAATCCTAGCCAAAAGGTAGGCCTTTTTCTTATTTTACAATTAGGGATGCAAACTAACAGAATAAGTGCTTTGTTTAATGGTGTATGCTTTTTTACAATTAGGGATACAAACTAACAGAGTAAGTATTTTGTTTAATGGTACATATACCATTACCACTGAGCTACATCCTCGACCCAAGAATAGTGCGTATACTTTTAATAATAACCAATTATTGAATTATTTATTATCTCTTTGTGAGTGGTATCTTGCTAAATACCTTGTATCATATGATTCTTATATCACAGTTACTGAAATAGATATTGTTTACATAGGTGAGGATACTCAGGCATACAGAGGTATAAGAAGGTCACCTAAAATCTAGAAAACAGTAGTACTATATTTTAAGATGGGATCTTGATTTCTAAAAGTTTCAGTTGTTAACCATATTTCCTTTCAGAACTTTTTCATGGCAGGGCCTAGAGTTGCAGGCCTATAATATCACATTCTAGGACATGGAGGAAGAGGCTCACAAGTTCAAGCCCAGCAAGGCAATTTAGTGACTTAATGAGACCATGTCTCAAAATTAAAACTACAGATGGGATGGAGATGTAGCTCAGCGTGAAAGCCCTAGGCTCAGTTCTCAATGCCTCAGCAAACTTTTGATGTTGTTTGGGAAAATAGATCACATTGAGGTACCTTTCAGATTTGAAATTCTGTGAATTGTTCTCTATCTAAATTGAGAAAATTAGGATAAATTGATTAATATCTTCACACAAATTGTGTAACAAGAATATTTGAATAATTAACAGAAAGACAAGTATGGCTTGATCAATTGTTTTCAACTTAGTATGTATTAAGTACCTACCATGTACAGTTGTGTTAGGGTATAAAAGTATGGATCACAGCTCCAGTTTTGGAGAAACTTAATATAATGGTGGATGGTCAAGTTCTAAATTGTGAATTAAAAATTCAGATTTGGCTGGATGTGGTGGTATACTTATATTCCTGACTACTTGAGAATCTGAGGCAGAAGGATTATTTGAGCTCATGAGTTTATGACCAGCCTGGGCAACATAGCAATACCTCATCTTAGGAAAAAAAAAATCCAAATCTTAAGTAAGATGCACAGAATGTATACAAATAGTAAAATATTGTAATAATTTGGGCTTTGGGTAAGTCATTGTGGCTGGACAGGCATGAAGAAGAGCCACAGTTTTCTGAAGCCTCAGTTAAGGTAATGGGCTTGATTATGTAGCATTCTTTGGAAGAGCAGCTAGGTGGCAAAGGCACAGAGACCAAATATGTGGTAAAGAGGTGTGAGCCATTTCTAAGTAGAGACAAAAGCTGAGAGTATCAATCAAGTAATATAGACAAAATAGGAAAAGAGACAGTAAAAATTTAGTAACATGAGAAGTACTGTTATCCCAGGGCCACTGAGTTTTTCAGTCTGATTGGTAACTCCTGAGCTTCTGAATGAGGTCGAGTGGAAGGTGGTTATCCTTTGATATATGTATTTTCTGCTTTATTTAATATTGGTACAGTTTCTGTATTTAGCTGTGAGAACTTGAGGACTTGAGATCTGGCTAATGGGTTATTATCCTGGGTGGAGAAAAGAAGATATGGATAGTTGAGAAGGCAAAAATAAAAATAGCGGTACAGAGGCAAAGGGATCACTAATGGTTTTTAGGATTTTATTTACCACTTGTTTCTTAATACTTTGATTTTTGCTATTGGAATTGTGGGATTATTTAGCCATATTTACTTTGATCACAGAAAAAGTTGGGTAAGATGAATTACATGAAAGGCAAAAAATAAGAGAATGTCAATCACAAAGAGATATGGGAAAGAAACTTCATTTTAATTAGGTGATACATAGTAAATAGTTATGTCAGGGATATTATAGTGCACTTTTTTGGAATTTATGGATGCAGCAGCAGGGTATAGAGCCATGCACATATAGTTCCAGTTACTAAGGAGGCTAAGTTTAGAGGCTTACTTGAGCCCAGGAATTTGAGGCCTGCCTGGGCAACAAAGCATAATCCTGTCTCAAAAAACAAACAAAATATAAATACAACAGTAGTAGTAGTTTCCTTGTTGCCATGTTTGAACGTCTGTAGTTTTCTTGAGCAAGAAACTTCTCATTGATACCTTAAATCTATAGTATAAGATTCAGAGCCAGTTCAATAAGTAAGTTTTCCTTTATGAATTGTAAAAGACACTGTTATGGTTTAGATCTTATGTGTCTCCCCCATAGCTTCATGTATTTGGATGTTGCAAAATAGCTATGGAACCGTGTGCTATTAGGAGGTAGGGCCTGGTCAGAAGGGGTGGGACACTGGTGCTTGACTCAGAAGGGTCAGGACATTGGGGCTTGACCTGGAATGGGCAGATCACGTGCACAGGACCTGAAAGGATCTATGCTAACACTGCCCTTCCTTGCTGTTTTGGCTTGTTGTCCACCTTGTCAAGAGTAGCTTCTCTCCAGCTCAACCTCTGCCTTAAGCTTCTACCATTGCTAGCTGTCCATGAATGGACTGAGAACTTCTGAAACCGTGAGCTAAAATAATCTTTTATCTCTATAGAGTTGTGGCTGAACTACAGCAGAGAAAAAGTAACTAAGATAGACACTACTAAATGTGAATGTACTTGCCGATTAGATTATAAAATTGTAGTAATTTTAAGACTAATACCTGTTTCAGAGATGTTAACATGAAATATAGTATACATTATAACAAGGTAATTATTAGCTGTTATCTTTCTCATTGAGCTTTTAGAACTCTTGATCTATAATCTCATGTAAGCAGATCATTATCATAAGAAAATGACTCTCTAGTTCCAGTATTTAATGACTGGATAGCTATAGAGAAAAGCATAGGATATCATAGTATTTTATAGCTGTGAGAAAGGCATCTAGACTTTACCTATAATAATGCTTAAATACTCATTGAGAAGCCAGATCATAAATCAGTAACTACATAAATGGACAAGCTTATTAGAGATTATGATAAATACTACTGGGCTATATTGGAGACCACATTGTATGGTGAAGACCACTTTAGGTGAAGCTGGTCAGTGATGCTTCCTTATAACTAGGTGTGGTGGCACAGGCCTGTAATCCTAGCACTCTGGGAGGCTGAGGAGGAAAGATCACAAGTTGTAGCCTAGTCTGGGCAGTTTTGTGACTTAGTGAAATCCTATGTTGAAATTAATAAACAAAAATGGGCTGGGGTGTATAGTGCAAAGGGATTCATTCCCAGTACCAAAAACAACAACAAAAAGCTTAATTATGATGAAAGACCTGAGGAATTAAAATGAGCCAGATGCATAAAAAATTGCAAGGAAGAACTCTTTGCGCAGACAGGCAAAGGTGCAAAAAGACTGGAAGGTAGGAAAGAGCTTGGTATTTCACAGGCTCAGAAAGAGGCCATTGTGGCTGTAGTGAACAGAGAGAGAAGTGTGACAAGGGATTAGACAGACAGGTTGGAGCTGAATCATGTGGGTCCTTGTAAGCTAAAATCAAGATGAAATGTTTTAATTCTGTTCCAAGAAAATGATAAATGTTTTTGAAACATTGCATTAAAGATAGTTTCCTGTTTTTCTTATAGTTTTCCAAGATCATCTGGCTCTTTGGTAGAGCAGATTTGGACCCATAAGAGTAATGGGAAGATTGGTTAGGTGAATGTAGAGGTCAAGATAGACAGTGATGGGGGCAGGCTAGTTTTTTCTTCCTAGTATTGCTTGCTAAGTAGTATTTTGCTATAATTGCACGATCTACTTCTGTGATCTAGTTTTTGAATATCAAGAACCCTTTCTTAAATTTAAAATGTTTAGTTTAAAAAACTTTATTTCCCTTAGATGTCTATTTTAGAGGTCTGTGACTTTCAGTGTGTAGCACAAATGTGTATTAGGGCTATCTGTACTTATAATATTTATTGGAAAAGTGTTAACATGCATAGTACTTTGCCTCAAGTAGTAATTCAAGTATGGATAGAGTCCATCTTTCTGGTTCCTTTTAATTATGCACAGACTACTAATTTCTGCTCATGTGGCTCTCTGTAGTTGAGGACTTTCCTGTTAGACCTGTTCTTAAAAGGCTTATTACTGCAGTGTTGGAAAACTTGGGCTGTGGCTCATTTGTGTTTTCATTTAAAGAACATGTAATCCTCCTCCTCCTCCTCATCTTTCTCCTCCCCTCCACCCATTCTGCTACCCTGTACTCAGTCTATCACTTTGAGATTTTTGGTTGGTTTGGTTCATGGTTTTCTCTCTTCATAAGGAAATCTTTTTTCAATACATTCCTTGTAGTTCAACTTTTTCTCATCTTTATTTTCAGATAATATTGGAATTATTTGGAACTTCCTGATTTCATACTTTGACTCTAGAATAAAGTTATATTGCAACAAGAAAGTTTTAACAAATCTGTAGCAGTTTAATCATACAAAATCTCTTAGAGTAGAATGACAGTCTCATAAATGTGGATTAATTGGAGTAAAGGAATTAAGATGGAAGTTGAATGAAATAAAGATATTGCTTAGTTGCCAGGAGACTCACCAAAGCTAGAATTGTCTGTTTTCTTTATCTGGTACTTCAGCAGCAATAGTTTTACAGTTTTCAGTTCAATTTGTAGATTTCTGTATATTCCTAAAAGCTATAGCTTTAGTGGATTTGCTTTCTCCCATTGTTTAAAAACTAGTACATTTACATAAGGTGTTAAATTAAGATTTTTCTCTCGTTTTTTTTTCTTCTGGAAGAATCTTCTCTAGCCTGCAGAGATTAGGGGGAGGAGGAGATGATGGCGATTAATATTATTATTGTGGTGCTGGGGGTTAAATCCAGGGCCTTGCACGTTTGAGCCTCTTCCTTAGCCTTATAGTTCTCTTAAATTTTTTTTTTTTAAAAAAATTGGTGCTGGGGATTGAATTTAGAATGTTTGTGCTTGGTAAGGAAGTGCTGTACCACTGAACTATATCACCAGCTTCCCCCCCCCCCCCCCCCCCCCCCCCCGTTTTATCTTTGATTACCTTGAGTTGAGGGAATCATCTCTGAATTAGTGGTGTTTTTTTGTTGTTGTTTATTTCTTTTTTCTTCTTTTGTTGCTTTTTTTAGGGCAGGGAGCGGTATTCTGTTTAGAAAAAATGTGTTATTTTCCATATTAACAATTATAGACTCGAGAGAGAGCCAAATTTGTTCATGGATATTAGCTTTTAACAACAGAATTTTATTTATATTTGTCTTTTTTTTTTGTTTTATTTTGAGTTAGGGTTTTGTTCTGTAGTCTAGGTTGGTCCCAGGCTTCCAGGCTGGTCTCAACACTTGGCAATCCTCATGCCTCACCCTCATGAGTGCTAGGATAACAGACATGTGCCACCATGTCCAGTTTTGGTTTTAACCTTTTTTTTTTTTTTTTTTTTTTTTTTTTTTTTTTTTTTTTTTTTTTTTTGAGACAGGGTCTTACTCTGTAGCCCAGGCTGCTTCTGAACTCACCGTGTGGCCAAAGCTAGCCTTGGACTCATGGCAGTCCTCCTGCCTCAGCCTCCTGAGTGCTGGAATTACAGGTATGCACCACCACACGTGGCTTCATGTGGTGCTGGGGAATCCAGCTCAGGGCCTTGTGATTGCTAAGCAAGTGCTTTAACTGCTGTGCCATTCCTCCAGCCCTATATGTATTTTTTATGGTATCCTAAATGCATTTATACTGAGTACCTTAAACAGAATAAAAACGCTTGTGTAGCACCCAGAACATTAACAAAGCACTAGAAACCCTGTTGCATCTTCTTGTTTATATCAAGGTCCTGATTTTAAAATAACAGAGATTAGTATGCATGTTGAATGGTTGTTCTTATTTTGGTTTTTGTCATACTCAAACTGTACTTAGTGAAGTATCACTATGTAGATTTGTCTACTCATTTTTTAACAGTTAAAATTCTGTAGGAACTTAATCAGAAGTTATTAGCTAACTTCTGTCATTGTTTAGCATGACATTAATTAGCAATATAACATTCCTTTTCCTGGTAACTCCCTATTCTTCTTTCTCTTTTTCTTTCTTTCATCGTTCTGTAATTACTGTAGTTATTCTCATGCTTACATTTTTCTTTTTTCCCATTTTTATTAATACATATATGTGATACATAGTGTTTACAATGAACTTGAGTATTTTATGTATATATGTATTACATCAACATTACAAATCCTTCCCATTTTTAGTCTTCTTATAATCTCCCCATGGTCCCTAAATCCCACTATCACAACTATTGGGTTCTACAGAATCCTGTATTCTGGGTTTCCTTAATCAGAGAAAACATGCAATACTTAACATATTTCATCTTCTGCATCTGATTCACTTCACCACTCTTGAGCTCAGCTTTCCACCACTAGAATGGGCTGCAGTGGCCATATCTTGATGCATTTTCTGTGGGTCCAGCAGAGCCCTTTATTGGGACAATTTGATGAAATTTTTTTTTTGGTATCTTAATATTTGTTGAGATTCTTTAGTATGGCCTCACCCACCAGTAATGAGGCTAGGAAATGTGAGAAAGAAAAAAGTTAGATTTCAAATTCCTTAGCTGCGTACTTAACGGTAAATGTGTATACATTCAAAAGACATTCAGGTTATTACATCAATCAGTTTTCTTAGGATAAATTTACATCAAAGACCAATTAAATAAATTGCTACATTAAATGAACTTAAGCCTATATCACAAAAGTGTATTACATATAAAGCAATAGATATAATGGCATACTTAGTTATTTTAAAATTTTTTAGATTTTATAATTTATTTATTCACATTTTACCAATTACTAACATTTTGCCAGGTTTTGATTATCATTTTATCTATATCCATCCATACATTCATGTATACATATTTTTAAAGATTTATATATCAGGTTCCCATTTTGAATATAATAATTGTTTTACAAGCTAATATACTATTAAAATAATAATCATGGGGGAAGTGTCTCAGATTTTATGAGAAAGCTGTTACTGTTTTAGTTCGATACCAATCAAATGATTCCAATACTAGTCTTATTTTTTTTGTTATAATATCTCTTTAGATATTTCCTTCATGTTTTTTGGTGCTGCTTGTCTGTCTGTCTCTCTCAAAGGCTACTTCAAGTACTTTCTGCAATGCTGGGCTCGTGGTTGCACATTTCTTTAGGGATTCTTGTTGGTGAAAAATTTTTATTTGTATTTCAGTTTTCAGGAATAATTTTGCTGGATACAAAAATGTGGGTAGACACTTGCTGTCTTATAAAGCTTGATTTTCCCAGGCTCTTCTAACCTTTAAAGTTCACATTGAGAAATCTGCGGTAATTTGAATGGATTTGCCTTGGTAGAGTAATGTCTGTTTTTCTCTTGCTGCTTTTAATTTTCTCCTTATATGTTGTATTTCTGAGGTTTTGATTATGATATGTCATGGTGAGTCTCAGTGATGGTTGAGATTATTTGGTGTTCTATAAGCTTCTTGTACCTGAAAATTCTTTTCCTAGATTTGGGAAATTTTCTTGCATGATTTCAGTGAATAAATTCTTTATATCGTCATTGCTGTCTTGTACTCTTTTTCCCACACCCATAATTTTGAGACTGGTTCTTTTTGTATCATCCATTAGCTGTTGTATCCAGAAATTTTTCACATTTCTAGTTTTGGAGTTATGCCTAATTTTGGTATTTGCTTCCTCATCTTTGTCTTCAAGTTCTGAAATTCTGTCCTCATACAATGTTCAAGGGGCCTTCCCTTGATTTCTATGTGTTTTTCATATCCTGAATTTCAGCTATATTTCTTCTCAACATTTCTACTTCTCTATCAAAATGTTCCTTCATATCACATTTCTTTATTTACCTCACCCAACTTTTTATTTGTGTCTTCTCTGTGCTCAGTAGGCCTTGTATTCATGAGGACCACTGTTTAGTAAGTTCCTCTTTAAGCCCACTGATCATTGTTTGAATTTCCTTGAAGATATCTTGTTTTAACTGGCTTCTTGAGTTATTTATTTGCCTTTTGACTTCTACCCTATGAGTTCCACTACTTTAGGGCCCATGACATTAATTTCTGGGGTCTCAAGCAATTCTGTGTGTAGTCCTGTTGTCTTGTCTTTCTACCATGTTTCCGTTGTCAAGGGACTTCACTTTAAAGCTCTAGCAGAGGTGTTTCTTTGAATGGCTATGAGGGTGTCAGGATGTGGAGGGAGCCAAAATTGCTCTTGAGTTCTGTGCTGTGAGTTGGCAGTGAGGAAGTACCTAATAGTCAGATGGCCTCTGTGGTGTCCTGTTCACCCCCCAGCATCCTCAGCAGTGCTCTCCCACTTGTGCTGGCTTCCTTCCCCTGAGTATGGTGCTCCCCACCCTCAGAGGTGCTCCCACTGCCATTGAAGTGGTGGCCTTTCTGTCCTCTCTGCAACTGCCTCTTGTGCCAGTTTCTTCCTATGCACTGTTTAAAGGTGACCTCAAAATCCCTGATGTGCTCTTCTGAGCTTTCTTTTCCTCTAAATAGTTTTGGGCTTTTTTTTTTTATGGCTCTTGCTTACATCATTGCCTATTTTGGCTGCAGAGCACTGATCTAGACTCCTAGAGCCTTTTTCTTGGGGTGTTTCCATTGTATTTGTATTATGTACCACCTGCAGGCTCAGTTTTTGGAAGCTGGAGCTAGTAGCTACTATCAATTCTCACTGCTCCCAGATCAGTGCTTACCTGGGTCTGAGGTTTGGGGCTCTGGGCAAGGTTTTCTTTGTTGCTTGCCTGCAACTCACAGCTGTTCACAGTTGGCCTCAGGCAGTTTCCTGGGCTGCTGTTTACCTCAGTTTCGGATGTATTTTGGGGGGTTTCTGACCTTCCCATGGCCTCATTTCAGTTGTTGGGGCACTCTTTCCTGTCTTAGCTACATTGAACAAGTGACTTTTGACTATATTCTTAACTTTTTAAATGGGTCCAAGAGGAGATATTGTGTAACTCTGTTACTCAGCTGCTGTTTTGCTGTTTTTCCTTATGGTATTAAGGACTATAAGACCAGGACCTTCACACTGAGTTACAGCCACAGCCCAATTTTAGTTTTGGTTTTGAGATAGGATCTTGCTAAATTGCTTGGTTGCCCAGAAGTTTTGCAGTTACAGCTCTGTAATGTGCCACTTGCCTGGCTTTCCAACCTTCTTAACAGTTAAAGACATCCTTTATCTGTTTGGGGAGGACAGAAATTTTTACTTTATGAGAGAAAACTAAGTAGGAAGACTTGACTATTTTGATGTTTTTGAATGTATAAAGCAAAATTTGGAGGTGAGCAGGTATAACATCAGATAGAGCTGAGTAGGTGTAAGGAAAAATCTTATTTCTTAAATTTCCCAGTGTTGCTTTTAGAGGTATATTTAGAGAGACTTTACACAAAAATGACAGTAAGAGTATTATGCACAATGAGCAGTTGTTACTGTAATTTTCTACCAGGTTGGTGCCATTTGGTAAAGCATATATTTTCCCTTTGCATATGTATGTGTGTGTGTGTGTGTTTAATTTGCTTAAAATTTTTATTTATATGACTTTTCCATATTACAAAGATTCAAACTCCAAAATACAATAATAATATTACAAAATAACACTGTTACGGTTTATATAACTTAAGTTATTCTGTGTAATATATATGTATATTGTGCACCAAACAACCTCTGGGTTTTTGTCAGGGATGGTTCATTGAAGTATGATTGCTGAAAATTACACATAAGATTTTTAACAGTCCTTTGGAAGATATATTTGGTGTAATTTATACGTAAATTGGCTTATAACGTTTTCAGGAGCTTGAAATACTTATAGATAAATGAAGTATTTGTTGAGTTTAGAAGATTTCCTGTAAAATACTATTTTTTTAATCTCATCAAGAGATAGGGAATTATTAACATACCTGTATTAGCCCAACTACAAAATGTGCATGAAGTTTTGGGAGAGTGATGGGCATACCAAACTCATTTTTCCATGAACACTTTCATTGTGATAAATATTCTTAGATTTGTCCATTATTCTGTTGTTGAATGATGCATCCTTCTATTTTCCCTCTCCCCATTATCTTGCTGAGAGCATTATAACTAGATCTTAAAAAGCTTCTGTTCAGCAAAGAAAAAAGCAGACAGAATGGGAAAAAAATTTGCCAGATACTGCTTGGACAGAGGGCTAATATTTACAATATACGAAGAACTAGAAAAAACCCAGACTTCCAAAATCAAATAACCCAGTTAGAAACGGGCAATTGAAATGAATAGACAGTTCTCAGAAGTACAAATGGTCAATAAATATATGAAGTGCGGCATTTTTTAGCCAGTAAAGAAGTGCAAATCAAAAGAATACTGACGTTCCATCTTAACCCAGTAAAAAAAATGGCTTTTATTAAGAATTTAGAAAACAGTTCTGGTGAAGTTGTAGGGAAAATGGATCCATTATGCATTGTTAATGGGAATGTAAACTGGTACAACCATTATGAAAATAGTATGGAAATTACTCAAAAAGTTAAAATAAATATTTTGTTTGACCCAGCTATATCTTTTCTCAGCGTCTTTATGAAAGTTCAAGTCATTATGTAACAGAAATACCTGCACTCTTGTTTATAGCAGCGCAACTCAATAGCTAAATCATGGAAACTGCCAGTATGGCCATCAACAGATAAATGGATGAATCAACTGCAGTATATGTACATGTAATGAGATTCTGCTCTGCTATGAAGATAAGTTTGCATCATTTGTAGGAAAATAGATGTACCTTGAGCCCATTATGCTTAGTGAAATGAGGCAGACACAGAAGCTTAAATATCACAAGATTTCTCTGAGAAACCTAGAAGTATAAATAAGTAAAAGAGTCAGATAAGAGAGATGGTAGGACATAGTGAGATAGATTTGGAAAGAGGGGAAAGGGGATGTAGGAAGAGAGCAGAGTAGGAAAGGGAGAGGGGAAGTAAAAGTGAAGGAGATGGAATATGTAGTTTATCTATTCCTCAAGTTGAATGTATTATATAATGCAAACTCATACTAATAAAAAGGATAATTTTAGGGACCAAAACTAAGTCTCTTCTCCCTTAACAAAAAGTAAGGAAACAACAAAAAACTGAAACAACAAAAAAAGCACAAATTCATAGAGTCTCATGCTCTCTTGTATATATTTTCATGAGTTTCTTAACTGGTTGTATTTGGTACCCAGCCTGATAATTTCACTAAAATAGCATTTCTAAAAGTTATAAAATCCAGTCATTACTGGTTCTTAGTTGCCCTTACACAGTTGGTAAGTTTGACTTTTGACTTGTCTGCAAGATTGAAGATGGCATTATACTCTGTTCTTGCTGTGTACTCAGTACACAGATGGGTGTCTGCCAAAATACATGATGTGATTGAAAAATACACTGAATATTTAATTTTTAAAAATTTATTACAATAAAGACGTACTGCCTTTAACCTCCCCTGAATGCTTCCCCTCAATTCAAACCTACTTATTCTTACCACTTTCTGAAGCAGTTCTGGAAGTCCTCTTTCTTGAGTGTTAATATTTATTCTGTAGTGGCTGCCTCGATGTCCTTGTTCAATTCAAAACATTTACCTTTGTTGTTCATTATAACTTTGGGGGTGAGGACACATCATAATATTTTTACAAGCATGCCTTTTTTTTGAGACAGGGTCTTGCTCTTTAGCCCAGACTGGGCCTGACCTCACCATGAAGCCCAGGCTGGCCTTGACCTTGGTCTCAAGGCAATCCTCCTGCCTCAGTTTTCTGAGTGCTGGGATTACAGCTGTGTACCACCATCCCTGGCTTGTGTGGTTCTGGGGAATCGAACTCAGGTACTTCGAGCTTGATATCGCTTTAACCTCTGAGCCATTCCTCCAGCCCCCAAGCATGCCTTTCTATTAGATAACACTCAGCAGTGGAATTCACTGTATTTTTTTAATCACACCTTGTAATGACATCAAAGAGACTTCCAGAACTGCTTTACAAAGTGGCAAGAATGATGGGATAAGTGTGAAGTCAGTTTCTGAGGGTGATCAATAACAATGCATCTGCTACTGTAATACATTCTTAAATTTTAAAATTTTACCATATATTTTGATCACCTCATTTTTGTAGAGACCAGTACTTGATATCAGATTCTTTCCAAGTTCAAACAAAAAGCTTTTTAACTATAATTATTTGCCATATTCTTGTAGTCTGTTTAGGCTGTTTTAATAGTGCCATAGACTGGATAGCTGGTAAATGATAAAAATTGATTTCTTACTGTCCTGAAAGCTAAAAAGTTCAAGATGAAGGAACGCATCTGCTAAGAGCTAGCTTCCTAGTTCATGAGTGGCAGTCCTCTCACTTTGTCTTCTGGCAGAAAGGGCAGAAGAGCTTTGAAAGGGCACTAATGTGGTTCATCAAGGCCCTACCCTCAGAGTCTTTATCTCCCAAAGGTCTCTTCCTAATACTAATAACATCACAATGTATTTTATCAAATTGTGTCAAGAATTTTAACATAAGAATTTTAGAGGAACATACACATTCGTTCTATATTTTTCTTACTGTTTTGAACTCCTTTTTGTGTAATTGTGTATAACATACTCTTTGTCCAGTTAATTTTTGTTCAGTATATGGTATCACATTTGCAGTTGCCACTAAGAAAGTCCTTTGTATTTTTTCATAGTTCCCATAATCCCTACTACTCTGTGATTTAAAATGTTGTTTTAAAGCTTCTGTAAACACCCTCAACTCTTTTTTTTTTCCAACTCTGAACTCTGTTAATGTCCCATATGCTCTTATTTTTCTTTTGGCTTACCATTGCTGAATATCTTAGACACTATTGACATGTTTTGGATTTATGAGCATCACTGCACTATTGGTGAGGTAGCTGCATTTTCAGACATACCTATTTGTGATGTTAATGATAACATTCTTTTTTGAATTTTGGAATTACTTTACATTTATAAGAGCTGTAAAAATATAAAGAATCCCTTCATCTTATGTGTCCTTCACTCAAGCTTGTCCAAATGCTAATATTTTCCTACATTTTCTTTACATTTACTCTGTTATTTCTATATGTACCTATTATCTTTTTTTCCTGAACCATTTGAGAACAAGTTAATGAATATCATGATGTTATTTTATTATTTCTTCCTTATTTCCTTCTTTCTTTTTTAGACAAGGTCTTTCTATGTAATCTGGGCTGACTGTAGGTCACTATGTAGTCTAGGCTGGCCTCAAGCTGATATTCTTCCTCCTGCCTCAGCCTCCTAAATGCTGGGATTACAAGTGTGTTCCACTATACGCAGCTTTTAATGTGTGTCATAGAAAGCAAGGACTTTTTTTTTTTTTCCTGTAGCCCAGTCTGTTCCTGAATTTACTGTGTAGTACAGCCTAGCCTTGGACTCACAGCAATCCTTCTGGCTTAGGCTCCCAAGTATTGGTATTACAGGTGTGCACCAACATAGACATACTTTTATATAACCCCAATATAATGATCAAAATCAGGAAATTAATATTGATAAAATAGAATTTTCTCATCTGGAGGCCTTTAAATACCGTAAGTTTTGCTTAGAACAAGAATACATATATATTTCAGTCCTGTAAGAGACCAACCAAGGATCATCCATTGTATTTAGTTGTATCTCTATTTTCTTTTTAAATCTGTGGTAGTTACGCAATCTTTGTCTTTATTGACCTTGAGATTTTTGATGAGGAGTTCAGATCTGTTATAAGGTAGGCTGTCCCACATTTTATATGTCATTTCCTCATAATTTTGTCAGGCTAATGCATTTTAGCAAGAATACCACAGAAGTAATAATGCTGGGTTCTCAGTGCATCATATCAGGGACATGTGATATCAGTCCTGTTACTGATGATGTTAACTTTGGTCACTTGCTTAAGGTGGTATCTGCCAGGAAGAATGTTACTATTTTTCCCTTTGTTATTAATAAATAGCTGGTGGTTAGATACTTGAGACTGTGTGAATATTCCATTTCTCATCAAAGTAGTTTCACCAAGTGTTGTTGATTCTTGCCAAATTATGATTTATCAGTCAGAGTAAGTTTTTATACTAAATGTTCTACATGTATTTATTGTCGTTCTGTTATAAGGAACAACTTTATATATATTTATATGTTCATATCAGTCAGTGTAAGTTTTTATTTTATCCAGTAGGTTTAGTCATGGTGAAGGAGAAGATCTACTTTTTAGGTTCTCTTTAAATGTGTGTGATACTGTCAAGTCCCTAGGTCATAAGATGTTGCAATTAAATACATATGTGAAAATATTAATCAGATAGTAGTTATTATAAATTTATAATATATTACTGAAATGTAAAACTGAGTATTAACTGTATTTTGTTATCTTGTAGCATATACACTTAGTGGCAATCTATTAGGCTATTTACATTTTTTCCTATATAAATATTCATACTTGTTGATGAAGAGGTACTGATAGATTTAACGAGTGGATCCCACTCCAGACCCTGCTGTGAACGTGTACAATATAAGGTGTGCTCATGAGCCTGTCCTAAAAATCGGAAAAAAACCCACAAGACATGTACTTATGAAGATTTTATACAAAATATTAAAGATCTGTGTATAGCATTTACATCACATTCTATGTATCTTAGTTGTATTTTGTAAAGTACATACTAGCGGGTAAAATTGAATCTAATAATTACACTATAAACTATGATTATCGCGCAATACAGAATAATTTTATCAGCCTTTGCCTAAGAAGGTAAGGAGAAAGAGAAACCCCAGTAATTTTATAAGGTACATTCTTGGGCTGTTTTAAATACAGTTTTGGAGATGAATTTCCCTTGTGTTTTTCCACTCAATTATCTCTGAGCCTGCGGTTCTTACCTAATATCTAGTTTTTTATACTGGGGATCCAGCCGAGGACTGTTGCATTGAGCTACCTCCCCAGCTGATTTTTTATTAATAGTTTTTATTTTGAGATAGGATCGTAATAAGTTGCTAGGTAGCTCTGCTAGGCTTGAATTTAAAGACCTCCTTCCTCAGCTTCCCACAGTGTTGGGATTATATGCCTGTGCTACCTGACCCAGCGTATAGTGTCTTTCTACTTTCTGTCCACTTAAACAGGTTCCTTAATGCAGCTCTAGGATATAAACTCTCCTGCCTTTCCTCAGTGGTTCATTGGATTTCACTGATGTTTAATGTAGTAGGCACTGACTGCAGCACTAGATTCAAATTGAATGATAAAAAGGCAGATGTTTTGCTTTGACTCAAGACTAAGTTCTGTTTTGAATAATGACAGAAGTGGCCTTAGATTTTTAGAAGATGATAATAGCACATATTTCTGTCTTCTCATAATTGATGAGCATAAAGATTTACTGTATTTAATGAGAATTTTAAAATTTATGTTTTGTTCCCACATGGTGATTTTTATAGTAAATGGTACTTATGCTTAGGCCTCAATGTGTTTTTAGTTTTTAAAATCTTTATCTTGAACACCAAAAATTACTTTTTACTGGAAGTTTAGTTTTAATACTTGTGTCTTCTTATGTCAGCCAATTTGAATTTGTTCTTACTTAAATTAATTCTACTTTATAGTTTTTTCTAATACTGAATTTTGAGTTTCCCAAGGTTATGCTTAATTTAGATAAAATAATTTCAAGCCAGCAATTTAAGATACAGTTTCAAAATGATACATATACATGACAAAAATTTAAATTGTGTAAAAGGATATACAGTGAAATGAGTATTTTGTAACATTCTTATTACCTAAGCCAAACAAAGGTTGGCAGCTTTCTTTCAATTGTCATTCAACCTATGCAGTATGCAAATGTCTTTTGTTTGCCTGCTGCTCAACTCGGTAGTAGTGAGTGGAGGAGAACTGATGAAGATTGTCAGTAGCACCTCATGTCTCCTCTCTCCTTTTATGTAATCATAAAATTGGATGGCATGTGGTGGTAATACCTGAAAGGAACATGGGTGTAATAGTGATTTAAAGTCTTTAATCAGTTATGGTAATTTTACTCCAGTGGATGCAGTTTTTTGGCAGCAAATACAATTACAGTATACTTAAAAACATTGCTGAAGCATTTCAAGGGAAAGGTATTCTGAAATGAAAAGGTGTACATAAGTGGTTTGTTTCTTAAGTGAATCGTGTAGATAATGTTTAGTAAGACCAAATTTACCAGGTTTTTCACACAAACTACAATGGCTTTATCTTTTATATAGATTGTTAATCCTTAATATATATTATACATATTTAGGTATAAATCAATAAGGTTACTTTAAATTATATAAAATTTTAATTTGCCATTAATGAGCAGGTTTTTGAGAGGTTTATTTTTAAAGGAAAAGTGTGAGCTAGATGTTAATCTTTAACAAATACTGTAGACAGAAATTTATGGAGAATTTTCTGATTAAGGAATCATGTAACATCAACCAAAGAGTCTCAGCATACTAACCCAGCTTAACACACACACACACACACACACACACACACACACACACACACACAGAGCTTATTTTTTGTTACTGAATATTATCAAAATTACCTACATGAGAGGGGGATTGTTCTACAATTATAATGCAATAAAATGTTGGAAATCACAGCGGTTGTTTGAAATGAACATGCAGCAAAATGACAGCTCTATAACAGCTCTGTTGTTAGCACAATGTTGCCCATGGGTCCTCTCTTTTTTAGGGGAAGGCTGTAATGCCTAAAAATTGCCAGGACTTGATTAAACTGATGCCGACACTTAGTTGATCCAGACCCCAGACTTCTCTGAGACCACAGAAGAGCAACTGAGAAAAGAAATGAGGTAGAGTAAGGCTAGTGGGGGAGGTGGATAGGCATTTTTGCACAGTAACTTACGCATTTATTGTGTCACATGGGTTTAGCAGACTTTTAGAATTAATTTCAGCCTGTAAAGCTCTCTTTTTTTCAGCGCTAACATTCCACTATTAATCTTGTCCATTTTTTTCCAGCTAATAAGAAACAATACTGATAGCAAGATAAACATTGCATTTTGTTTTTGTATAAATTTAAACAAAGGAGTTTTATATTTAAATTAGAAATCCTACGAGAATAGTATCTCTAGAATGCTAATGTATTAACTCATTTTAAAAGCAAGATTATAATCTTATTTGTTTGTACTTTGTTTTTTAAAAGTTCTAAGCCTACTGTTAATTTTATTAATATTTATGTGAATATACATTCAAGAGTGAGCTATGTTTGCTTTCTGCTTTTTAAGTTTCTGTGATAATTTCATTTTGCCAAATTTCTGTCTTGTAAATTCTATTTAATTATGTGACAAGAATTACAGTTTTCAAACCTAATAAAATGACTTTTTTCAGAGCTATGATTTGGTCTTTTAGCAGATATCTAGCTTTACAGTTTGAGAGTGCAGTAGTAATGATCATTGTTTATTTAAAAAATAGTTACTGAAATCCAGATATTGGTGATATAATAATAAGGTATATAAATATATTCCCTTCTGGAGTTTATAGTTAATGGGATCAGATTTTAATCATTTCTTTTAAAAAGTTTATATATGTGAGAGTATTTCACTTGAATGTATATTAGAGAACACTTAAAAAAATTTAAAATAGATTTGAATAACTTGGTTACAATACACTGCCAGAAAGGCTTTCTAGAAATGTGAGACCATGCAGGATTTGTCGTCTTGTTCGTGGCTTGTTTCACTTAGCACAGTGTTCTCCAGGCTCATTCATGTTGTCTAGAAGAGACACAGTTTCTTCTCTTTCTAAAGGCTAAGTAGTAGCACTATATGCATTAATGTATGTACCATGTACCACATTTGTTGGTTGATGGACAATTAGGTTTGATTTTATAATGTAGCTACTACAAATAATGCAACAATCAACATGTGAATGTAGATTACCTATTTGACAACTGATTTGAAATTTATTAGTTATATACTGAGAAGTGAGATTGCTGGATCATATGGTAGTTCTACCATTATTTATTTATTTAAGGGAACTGTAAACTATTTTCTGTAATGGCTAGAAGAACTTACTAAACATACGTTTCATAGAACTGCTTGTATTAACTTTTGGTCAGAAGTTTTGCTATAGTAATATTAATAAAGTAGAAAAATTGTTACGATTCCAGCTATGTTAAAAGCTTTTTTTCTGGCTATCTTTTACCATCCCGGAATCTGTCAGGACACTTCTTGAACTCTGTTTAGAGTACTGATTGTATCATTTGGACACTAATCAAATTTTTGTGGCCCTGACTGAAAAAAAATCGGAGAAAGTAGTTACTGCTATTTAACTGTTCTGTCATTTTCTTTTGCTATCCTGTTTTTATTTACTCATTGAAAATCCAGGCAAGGAAAGGTTGGTTGTTGCCAGAAAGGCTACACAATTTGTGGTACCTAAAGCAAAATAAAAATATGGGCCCTCTTGTACAAAATAAAAAAGCAGGGAAAAAATGCTATGAAAGGTATTGAAATACAGCTTTTTCTATTTCTTTGTGGTCTCACTTCTGAATTGTCTTTAAAATACTCATTTAATGTCATGAAATGAAAAATTAAAAATTTAAATAGCATAAATTTTACCATTCATCTTTATATTTGTGCAATGTGCATTTAAAATTAAAATATAGAAGTATTTCACTCATTGTGGAATCACTGAAGTTGCATAGTTATACTTTGATATAACCTGTACATTCATGTGTAGTTCTCACTAGAATGGTCGAAATTCTGTATTAAACTGAATAGGCTTTTTTTTTCTTAATATGTGAATATCCTGTGAACATTCTACCTGCAACTTAGTGACCCATGAGGAAAAGATTGAGAGGGAGAATTATGAGCTGTCCTGTCTGTACCTTTTTCTCTGTGTCCTTATACTCAGCTGAAGGGACTTCCTAATTTAAGCAAATAATTGGAGTAAGAAAGGAGAACATGGTAGTGCTCCTTGGTTGTTGATGTTTCATAGAATACCACTGCCGGCCTTGTGTGTTTTAATCAAGTTGTGGCATCATATGGCAATACCTTCCAATAAAAGTTAATGTAATTTTCTTAGTATTGTGTGGCTAGGTAAGAGATAATAATTCTTCTGAGGATCCTTTTTAGACCTTGTTAGAAGGACCCCAGGTTATAACCTGGGTTTAAGGAAATTGGTAATTGGCTGTTAACCATATGCACAGTAATAAGCTGTTTAGAAGGAATTTAAGAAGCAGGTCACAATGGGAGCTATTCTGTTCTGTTTTCTGGGAAGTGAACATTATTTCATTAGTGTGGAATATTTTTAGCTAAATAAAGTTGATTTCTAGTTACAGCTAACTCATCCATTATGGTTTTACCCTATTTTAAGGGGAAACCAGAGTTGAGTGTCAAGTGAATAGTAAAGTTCTGCCAGAGATTAATAGACTGCTGTGGTGTCATTCCTGGTTGGGGTTAGACACATACTGGAGGTAGTAACTTGGTAATTCAGATGTTTTGCTTTATCACTGTTGTGCCCTGGCTGCTGTGCAGTTAACAAGAATGGGCTAATAAACTTAAGTCTATGGTAATGCTGTAATACCTTAATCTCAGTAGTGCCTGAGACCTCAGCATGCCTGAGTAGTCTCATTCAAGCACAATAGATACTTTATATTTGTTCTGTCCATTTGGGTTGCCATGGGGTTTTTCTAGCAGTCTCTTAGTTAGATAAGTGTATATTTAAGCACTTAGCACTGTGCTGTCATACAAAGGATGCATGCAACAAGTGTTCTTAAATAAAAATAAAGGTATTTTTGGTAAGAATTAGCATTAATTACATGAAGGCTTAAAATAAATAAAATTCAAGTTTTATAAGAATTGGTTTAAATTATATGAAGGCTTTCCAAGCACTGTAATCTCGTTTTTATTTTTGAGATTTGAAAGAAGGAGGAAATAGGGTGTAGGACCTACAAGGAAACAGGAAGATTACCCATGTTTTTATTTCACATTCCACTTAAATTATCTTGGAAGCACAGGGAAAAGTATAAACAGTGGTTGTATAAGTATTTGTATGTTTGTTTTTATCTATGTCTTTATCTACTTTGTATTATATCTTCATTTTAGGACATTGAGGATGGAGTGTTCTATGTTTGGACCTAGCTTGAATATCTTAAATTGATTCATTAGTACCAAGAACTGTATGACTGTTTATCAAATATTAAGCTTTCCTCCCATTTCATTAGTGGGAAAACAAGGTACTCTTATTAAATGTTCATTTAAAGCAAGTATATGATTCCTGCAAAAAATAAATCTTTCAAGTCAACCAGAATGAAGGGAGGATCCTAAAGGAAGGTAAACTGTAACAAATTAGTCAGATTGTATTATAAGGGGACCACAAGCATACCAAAAGAGTTGGAGTAGAAAAGAAGTAGCCGCCTTTATTTTGGAAAATAAGACTGAAGACAAGAATTATACCCAAACATTGTGCTATAGTTTTTTCTCATAGGGGCATGTATGAGCAATTCTCAGTTGCCCTTAACAATTCTACTTTAAATGTATACTTATATTGGATAAATACTTTAAAATATTGTGGATAAAGAGACCTAAGTTCCTAACTCTCCCCGGTGAGACAATTCAAGTACTGCCCACATTTTGTTTTCTAAAAATATTCTTCAGTTTCTAGATAAATGGGTGCAACTTGAGACCATCATGCTTATTAATGAAGTGAATCAGACTCAGCAGGTTAAATATCTCATGGTTTCTCTGAGAAACCCAGCATATCATTAAATAGTAGAGCAAAGTGAGATGTTGGAAGTCAAGGTAGGGGGAATGAGAGAGGGAAAGGAGGGAAAGGAAATGTGAAATTGACATGATATATGTCTGCATAAAATTCTCAAGATCAGTGTAACCACTGTGTATAGCATTTATATGCTAAGAGAAATGGGGGAAATGCTTTTTCATAAAAAATAAGTATTTTGGGAAAAAGCCCAGTAGTAACAAAGCCCTGAGGCATGGTTGATTCCAGGACTAAGGCATGGAAAATCAGAATGAACCAGGAACATTTAATGATACCAGAAAGTAAAGAAATACTCAAAAAAGTGATAGGCCATTTGGGAAGATATGTAATTAGCTTTAGAGGTAATTCCATTGGCCTAAGCCAGGACAAAATCCTGATAATACAGAATGAGAATTTATAGACTACAAGTTATATCTTGCAAGTTCATGCTAACATAAAGAAGAGGAAAACAATGAAAAGCTGATGAACTACTCCATAGATTAATGTAACAGTTTAGGGAATTCTAGATTGAATCCAGGGCCAGAAAAAGGACATGAGTAATAAAACTGATGAAGTTCTTTAAGGTTACAATTATTTAATTGTATTGTGTCCAAGTGTAAATATCCTGGTTTTCATAATTGTACTGTGTTTATGTAAGATGTTAATATTAGGGGGCAACTGAGTGAACTGATTATTTTTACAAGTTTTTGATATATTTTCAAATGAAAAAGTTGATAAAAGCATTATTTTCTTATAACTTAAAAAATACGGTAGTAGAAGGAGTTCTTGATCAAAACTTATGATTTCACTTCTGGTAATTCTTTAGGCAAAGTAATCATTCCTGGCAAATTTTAACTTTAAGACCATCATGAAAGTATATTTTTCTCTGCAAGAATCATTATAGATACTGATTCTCCATTTACCTTATGTTCTCTTTTACCTTTATGTGGGTGGACTTTTCAGTTCACCTTGACATCTTGGGTTAAGGTTCAGACTGTCACATGCAGACATACAGTAATATCACAGATGACAAGTATTTGTGATCAGTAATTTAGATCTGAATCAAAGATAGATCACTAGAGTACAGGTATAATTCCATAATTTATATGTTAGTGTTCATTTGCATTCAAATTACCCTGCTTTGGCACCATTTTGTTCAATATTATTGGCTCCTAACTGGGATTTTGTTGGAGTCTACTTAGGTACTCAAATAATAGTTTTCTGATTATTCCTGGACTAACATTGTTCTTACTACAATGTTATGTGTATGAAAATGGACTTGCTTACTTGCTTGCTTATTTATTTATTTATTTAGAGACAGGATCTTGTTCTATAGCCCAGGCTGGTCTTGAACTCACTATGGAGTCCAGGCTGGCCTTGGAGTCACAGCAAACCTCCACTCTGAGTCTCCCAAGTAGTGGGATTACAGGTGTGAAGGACTGGTACTTAGCGCTTAAGTGCTTGCTGGTGAGCCATTCCTCTAGCACAGACCAGCATGTTTAAGGCTCCCCTGTTACCAACTAATTGTATTTTATAATGGCAATTTTGTTACAGTGTTACTAGTCTACAGACTTAGAGCCAAATGGGGTGAATTTTTTTCTTTTAGCCTATAATATGTCTCAAGTTTGTTAATGTTTTATTTGAAGTCATATAAAGAAAATACCTATTGTGTCTCAGGGAACTTTGCTGAATTTAAAGGTTACTATAACTTTGAATTTTAATAGTAGTGTATAGTATTTGAAGTGTTCTGACATGTATTTCACATATTCTCGTTTTATAGATGTTTTCCTGTGGTAGGAATAGTGGCCCTCTGTCCACTTACTTGAGTTATGCATTTTTTTTTTTTTTGTTTGTTTGTTTGTTTGAGACAGGGTCTCACTGTATATCCCAGGCTGGTCTCAAACTCCTGGGCATAAGTGACCCTCCTCAGCCTATCTGTAGCTGGACCTAGAGGTATGTGCTTACTTTATACAATGATTTTGAGATTGTTTTTGTTTTTTGCTTTTGTTTTATACAGGGTCTCATTATATAGACCAGGCTGGGTCTTAACTCTGTAGCACAGGGTGGCCTCAAATTTGTGATCCCACTACCTCAGCCTCTCAGGTGCTGGAACTACAAGTGTGAATCACCATAGCTGGCTCTAGTTTTAGTTTTAGAAAGAGAGAATAATAAATCTGGAAGGAAAACTAGAGTTTATAATAATAGTCAATATTTTAGAAATATTTTTGTGCAGATTTATTTTTCTGTGTTTTTACCAGCAATGGGCCCAGTACCTTCAGCAGTTACTATTTAATTGTTCAAAGATTATATAATTAATGTAGAGAATAGAGAAATATTATTTGAATGTGTCCTGTATGCCCTGTATGTGTGTATGGATGTACACATGCTCCACTAATCCTCACTGTACCTGAATTTCATACTTGGATATTTACCCTACTGGATTAAGTTTTTTTGAAAATGTAAAATCAGTAGTCACAGTGCTTTTGTGGTCATTTCAGGACATGTTCAGAACTGTGAAAAGGTGAAATCACCTGATGGACATGTTCTCAACTCAGGTGAAACCCGACAATGCTTTGCCTTCTTATTTTGTCTCACATATTATAAACAAGTGTCCACTCATGGTCTGTCTGTTAACCATGTCTTTTTTTTTTTTTTCATTTTTGTTCTTTATCCTGGGGATTTCACTGTTCAGCATGGTCCACACAAGTAGTGTTACCTAGTGCCACTAATGCAAAAAGGTTGTTCTCTTTATGGAGAAAATGCTTAGTTAGATAACTTAGTACAGGTGTTATAGTCCTGTTCGCCGTGAGCTCAGTATCAGTGAATCAGTAATATATGTTAAATAAGGTGCTTGTCTGTCTGCTCACTTGCTTGGTTCTTATGTACATTCTTAGGCTTTCTTGTATTCTCATTCTCTCTCTCTCTCTCTCTCTCTCTCTCTCTCTCTCTCTCTCTCTCTCTCTCTCTCTCTCTCTCTTTTGTAGTACTTGGGATCAAGCCCTGAGCTATATCCCCAGCCCATTTTTATTATTGGTTTTGAGACAGCGTCTCACTAAATTGCTACATTTCCCAGGCTAGGCACAAACTTGCCATCCTCCTGCCTCAGCCTCCCAGAATTACAGGCCTGAGTCAGTAGGCACAGATTAATAAAGCACCTTTAGATAGGAATACAGAACAATATTATATATTGCTTTGTTGATGAAAATATTGTGACTAGGAACCTAACTTTGTGTTTGTCCTAGGAGAAATGATTCAGTGTTCACTAAATCAGTGTTTGCAGTGACCTTATAAAACATTTATGAGTCAACTGTGTATGTGATATCTATGTAATCCACATTACATACTACATTTTATCATATATTAACACATGTTAATATACCATTGATATGTTTTATATATCTAATGTATATCTTATATGAAATATGTGTATGTATGTGTGTGTATGTTTACATGCATATATCTTATCTAGTCCTCTAGAAGAATCCATACCCTTATAGATGGGGAAAATCAGAATATACACAATTAAGTGGTTTGTATGACTGTAATAACTAAAATTCAAGTTCTGCCTCTGAAGTCTGTACTCTTTTAGGTTATTATCTACTTTACCTAGGAAATATAGTATAAGCATGTATGCAGATGTAGGTTGGTTTTAATTAGGTTGCAAGAATAGTAAGATTTCCTTCACATTTTTGCATTTGAAAATTAAATCGCCTTCATTTTAAAGTCAAATTTAGTGTTGCATACTTTTTAAAAAGTTTGCTTTGTTTCTTCACCTATTTAATTAGATATGTGCTAATTAAGGTAACTTTTTCTAGATGCTTTTGTTTATCTTTTTGATTTTGTTTTTAAGTGCAGTCTTGACTGGGAAGTGTGAAACAATGGAGTTTGCATTCTTTAAGTAAGATCTTAAATTTTCAGAGTATCTAATGTTTTTTAGAAGAAAACTGTCCTGTTGGTTCTTCAGCATTTCACCCCCCCAACCCCCACCCCAAAGAGACAGTGTGGGAATTATAAGAAGAAAATAAGGGACCTGAGGCTGTAGCTGTTGGTAGAGTCTTCCCTGACATACTGAGGCCCTGTGTGTAGTCCCTAGCGTGGGGAGTAGGTTGGTGATAGTGAACAGAGATGAGGATGATGATGACAATGATGACAACATGCCTTTGCTCCAGAAGGAATCAGAAGCTTTCTGTAGCAGTACTTACCTATTTCATTTTCCCCCCAAATTAGAATTGATTTGTCTATTGTGGCTTATTACTTACATTAATTAGAGAAATTAAAAATTGAAATAGATCAAGGGCTGAAGGTATAATTCAGTGGTAGAATGCTTGCTTAGCATGCTGGACACCTTGGAATCAATTCCTAGCATTGTTAAAAAAATAAGTAACAGTTTGCTTAGCTTTGGGCAAAGCGCAGGACAGGTTCTGGGAGTCATGGCAATGGAGATCTTCCAAAGCTTGCGAGTTTCCCATTTTCTTCGCAGCTGTAGCTCCAGCATCCTTTTATTGTGGTGTTCGAGAAGTGGTCTCGAGGACCGGGGGAGAGTATCACAGTTCATTGAAGAGCCCCAAGCCTTACAAAATCATCGTCTCCCTGTGGGCCACTCTTGGATCATGCTTTTGCTGTCAATCTGGCCTCAGTCATGAAAGTAGGTGGCCTCAGCCAAGTCCCCTGAAATGAGCCCAACTACTTCTGCTTAGAGTCCCATGCTCAATCAACAGTGGTCCTCTGTGCTCTGGAGCACCCTCTCTGCCTGCTCTGCCCTCTGCAGCACCCTCGCCCTCCTATTGCTGCAGCTACTTGGGCTCTTCAGGAGCCACCAGCCCAGGTCCAACCTTCCAGGCCTGGGGAAGTTCAGCCTGTGGCATAGATACCTTTACAAAATGCTCCAAGGACCCGAACTCCTAAAAGTAGAATTGGAAGGAACTCTGAAGGTCATTTTCAAGCCTGTAAGTTTGATATGAGGAAGACAGCATGAGGATAACCAAAGTCTGGCTGTTTCTTTTCAGTGATTAATCATTGGAATATTAATCAGGGGCTATCGTCTTCTAATTGTTTCCGGCAACACTAAATTGAAGTGTTTCCATTTAGTATTTAATTATCAGAAACCAGGGTCGTTTCAGAGAGGCTGAATGACACAAAATACAGTTGAAGGCCTGGATACAAGTCTGACTGAGAAATTGCATTGTGTGTCCTTGCGATATCTTGCTTTGATGAAGAAGTGGTTCTGCTCACTGGGCTTAGAAGTATGTGGCTTCTTTTCCATTAGTGAGTTTGAACAGTAAGGGCACATAGAGACTGAGTTTATTGTGTCAGCACACCTGCTCTTGGAGGATGAGGGCATTTGATCAAAATGCGTCTTAGATACCTATCCTGGAAGACATTAATCATTTTTGTTGCTAATAGTACCGAGCACCTTAAGTGCTTGATTCATGTCAACTAATATATGCATTGCTGTTTTCATGTTATTGGTGAAAACTATGTCTGACTAAGAGACTCTTACCTAAATCACTCATTTAAGAGTAAGAACTGAGACTGGATGGGGAGGGGGTTAAGAATTTATAGTATATTCTTATAGCTCAGGGAGGAAGAGCTTGAGTCACGGAACTAGGCCAGGAGCATGCAGCTTTATCCAAGAAATGGATATCCAAGGATCCACAGACAGTGTATGTAATAAAAGGGACACAATAGACCACAGATAATTTAAATTATTTTCTTCTGGATGAATTATGTTAGAATATGAATTTAGCTACTAAAGTATTATACTTAAAAACTTCTTTATGAAATCCTGGTTATTCTTTGTTAAAGAGTCATAGAAAATTATTGATGGTATTTTGCGGCACTAATCCTCATGAGTTATAATAACAATAATAACTAATGTTGATTTAGGATTTGCTTTGTACTGGTCACTAAAATAATTATGTGTGCTAACTCATTTAATCTCAATACTCCGAGGCAGTCAATAATAACATTACTTCCATTTTCAAATGAGGAAATTAGAGCCCAGAAAGGCTGTGTCTTGTGTAATGACACACACCAAGTTCTAGAACCCAAGTTCAAACCCAATCTAACCATTGCATTACATTTCTACAACACTTCATACTTATTGGTAGGTAGAAACAATTCTAATAAAAGATGTATGAACACGGATTTTACTACAGTGTTTTTATTTTTTATTTTTTTTGAGACAGGGTTTCACTTTGTATCCCAGGCTGGTCCTGGACTCATCATGGGGCCCAGGCTGGCCTTGGACTCATGGCAATCCTCCTGCCTCAGCTTCCCATTTGCTTGGATTAGCAGAGTATGACACCATGCTGGTGGTGCCAGGGAATCAAATACATGGCCTCGTGCTTGCTAGGCAAGCTGTTAAACCTCTGTGCCATTCCTCTAGCCCCTCCCTTTTTTTTTTAGTATCTTAAAAAGCTCTTATATGTATGTAAGTAATAGTTTGATTAAACTGGTATAAGGAAGTATGAATAGTGTTATTCAGATTTAGTATATAAAACAGTTTTACCAGTATTTGTGTACATAAAATTCTGGGAAACTGGGAAATTATACAATAAAAATACAAAGATTGTCTTGAAGTTGTACGACTGTAGGTAACTTAAAATATAAACTTCTCCCAATTTTCCCTCCAATAATCATGCAATAAAGATTAGAATGAGAACTTTAAAATTTACACCACTATTCTTGGATTGAAAAACATTGCTTCTCTCATGATCTGCAGTCTCATACACTCACTCTGTAATTCACCAGAGCTGAAAGATTTACAATTTCAGTTCTTGTAGTTTTGTTCATATTGTACTTGAAAGTGTTTATACTTCTTGAAATTTTGATTTTTGTTCTTGGTATTCTGACTTTCTCAGATCATAAAGTCTCCTTTTTTCCCCACACACTTCTGGGTATATTTGCATATGTCTGTATCATTTTATTTATTTCTGTCCTGACAGTGTCCCTTTTTCCTATATTTCCTGGCTGATTTTTAAATACCACTATTAACCCTATTGTCTAGGCCACAAGTAGGAACTGGCTTTTGCATCTTGATTATTCTGTTAACTTTTCACATCTGTTCACTAGAGCGTCCAACTGGATACCAAGATAATCCTATCATTTCTAAGGTAATTAATTGTCTCATATTACCTAGAAACAACAATAGCATATTTTCTTATGCTTTACAGTAACCCTTCAGAAATTTCTTTTATGTCCATTGTACAGATAAGGTGTTTAAAAGAGGCAAGGACTGTGTACATTGCTATTTTTTGGTCTGACTTGGAGCCCTGTCTTACTTACTTAATTCATTGGGTGCCGTAAATCTCTCACTCTTCCATTCATTTTCTACTCTGTTCCTGCCTTAGTCATTCTCTTTGTATATTATTATTGCAATAGCTTTCTCCCTGGTAAAATACGCTTCTTCTCTTCCTCCCCTAATCTCTTTTTCATACTATGCCTGAATACTTTTCTAAAATACAAATGTACTCATTTTTTGTCCCTGAGTAAAATTTGTCAGTGGTTTCCTGTGGTCCAAAAAATGAAGTTGAAACTTACTACCATTGCATATCCATTATCTGGTTTCTGTTAGATTTTCGTCATCATTTCCTACCAATTCTCCCCACATTACGCATTTCAGCAACACTGAAGTGTTTATGGTTACTGGAACTTAATACAGCCTCTAAAATTTGGGACAGTTCTATGTACTCCCAGTCCTAAATTCTTTATTCTTGTTCTTGTTGAGTATCTTTTTAACTCTAGTGCCTAGAATAATATCTGGCACAACAGACATTCTTGGGCTATCACAAAAGTCATGATGTATTTTTTCTGCTTTTCAGATGTTGCTTATTTATATGAAGGACAAAGTTCAGTCAGTGATATATTGCCTGTTCTGTTCAATAACCTTTGCCATCTCTCAGTGAGCTTCATAGTTCCCCATTCACAGAAGCACCTGTCATTATCAGGTGAACAAGGTGCTAACTTACAGCCTCATCTAAATTGAATTTTACGCCATGCAAGGAGTTTTGAATAGAGTGAAACAAGTAGATCAGAGTGAAACAAGTGTAAGGTCTGGCGAGTGTATTGGGTATAGCAACAAATCCTGTCCGAGTTCCAGTAGTTTTTGACAGCCTGTTAAACTTGTGTTGTGGTGGAACACAACTCCTTGATTAATGAGCTCTCGATGTTTCTGGATGAAGGATTCCTTCAAATTGTCCAGTTGCTGACAGTACACATACTAATTGATTGTTTGGTTTCTCAGTAGGAGCTCAAAAAAATTACATTTTAAAAATCCCACCACGCTGAGAGCTTACCCTGCCTCTGATGAATGTCTGCTTTCCATGTTGTTTGAGGCAAATTATCACATCAATACCAAGACTGTTTAAGCACCGCATTGTTGTAAACAGCCTACTTCTTATTGCCAGTTATCAGTCACTTCAAAAAAGGATTGTTTTCCTCCCATTTAATGAGCATATCACAGATGTTTATATACACTATCAAATGAATGTGAATTCATGAGTAACCCAAATGTCAAGCTTGCTTGTGTATCTCAGCTTCTTCAGGTAGTCGGGACAGAGAGGGACAACCAACCCCCCCATTTTGGTAAGTGGCTTGTTGGCTTTACCCTGTTTTAAATATTTGTTTGAGTGATGGATGTGCAGTCTGTCTATATTCTCTTTTGTTATGTAACGGTGGATTTGACTCAGTTGATGACTTTTTTTGTCATCATCAATCTTGATGGCCCTCACTGAGGAATGTCATTGAGATAAAAAATGACAGCATGGAATTTTATGAATCATCTTGGCACTGACGTTCTTTTAGAGCAGTGTCACCATAAAGTGTATGCAGCTTTTCACAGGCTTTATGCATTGTCTTCCCTATATGGAAGTAAATAGTAAAATATGGCAAAAATGCAATCTGGCCTTCCATTTTTAATTTAAAATCTCTGAAACTCAACCAGATTGCTCAGTTTTTAAAGAATGAATCTAGAATGATTAGCTGTCAAATGACATAGCAATAGCATAGATACGAGTGACTCTAGTACTTTCAAAATGAACTAGTATCATCAGTTGCCAAAATGCATCATGACTTTTCTGACAGCCCACTTAGTACTCACCATGGTCTATCATAATAAGGTGTCATGGAAAAGAAAGGTCAAGCAATAGGAGTTTATTTTCTCATAGGTTTGAAAATTGGAAGCTTCAGATGGTGTCAGCATGGTTGGGTCCTTATGCGGGCTCTTAACCTGTCTTAAAATGGCAGCATTGGCTTTCCTCAGTGTGTTTGAGAAAAATTTTCTTCTCTCTTATAAGTAAGGTACTATCTGTCTAGGATGTTCGTGCCAGATCTAGATGCAAGCAAGTCCCATGTCTGAATTTCATCATTACTATATCTGCATTATTTTTAGGTTTTTGTTAGTCAGGATTCTCCAGAGAAACAGATCAACAGAATATATTGAGATTTGAAAGAGAAAATTTTTATGAGAATCGGTTCCTTTGATTATGTCATCCAGAAAATCCCATGATATGCCCTTTTCAAGCTGAAGAACAAGGAAGTGTCTGTCTTGAGTGTGAAGGCCTGAGACCGAAGGAGTTAATAAACATACATAATTCCTATCCCTCAACTAAAGCCTTGAGAATCACTGGGACATCTCTTTGTAAGTCTCAGAGTCCTTAGCTCTGCTGAGGATAGGAGGTATTCTGACCCACCTCAAGAAGCAGGAGAGAATTTACCTTCTGCTTTTTTGAGTATTGAAAGTCTTCGTCTGATTGAATAATGTGTGCCCACTTGGGTGTCTTTACTCTTTGTTGACTCAGATGGTAACAGACCAGAAACAGTGGTATCTCAGCTGTTTGGGCATCACTTAGCCCAGTCGTTGACACAGAAAATTAACCATGACAGGTCTATTAGAGACACAGGCTTTATTTGGAAACTGAGTAGTGACTCAATAGTGGTGGTGTGACCCGGTGGAAATAAAATCATAAAATGGTTGGTGAAATGTCTAAATTGAATGATAAAGATTCAAGATGAGCATTCTAGGGAGAACATGATAAATTGAATAGAATTTGTAAGGACTAGTGATGTCATATTAAAACATTTGACATAGCTTTTGCTTTTAGAAGCACAAACTACTGAAAGTACAAGGTCACACAACTATTAAATGGAGGTGAGATTAAATCCATACAATCTGAGTCAAAAGTACTGACTCTTGTCCTTCACATTGTGTTGTCTCTTTACTATCTTATTGCTCTCATCCGCTTAATGCCTCTCCCCTTCATGTTATAAAAGAGCAGGTAAGGGAGGGAAAGTGTTTATGATTGATTCATTTTGGGGAATTGCTGATTGTGAAACGACTATGGATATTCTAAGTTGAAATACCTCAAGTTATTTGATGCACTGGTTTGAAGTCTAGGAAAAATGTCTAAGCTTGAGATTTGCAAGTTATTAGAGAAAAATTTTGTTTATGAAGCCGTGTTCTAGGGATGAATGTGAGTGATAGAACAGCGTTTAAATAGAATCCTGCAGATTACCAACACTGAGGAAAACCATGGAAGTGGAAGAGATTACACATTAGATGAGGAAATAGCTAAAGATATAAGAAAATCAGAATTTAAAAATCAGGTTAAAAACAAAGGAGGAATGTATAATTATTAATGTGAAATGTGTTAGGGTAAGAAATGAATGTTAGGATTAAAAGAGTCTGTTGATGTCAGGAATGGTGGTGCATGCCTATTATCCCAGGTACTTGTTAAGCGAAGGCATGAGGATGGCTTTGAGAGCAGCTTGGGCAACAGAGTGATACCTTTTCTCAAAAAGGGTCTATTTGAACTGGATTACAAAAATCAGTTTTGTTAATACCACACTTTGTTTACATTAAAGCTACATAGACAATGTCAGCTTAAACAGTCATTCTTGAAATATTAACTCAAGAACCTTTTAGAAAATAATCTTTCCTTTTTATTTTGATTACTTTTTAGTGAAGGGTATGGTTGTACCAGTTAAAGTTACCTAGAATTGTACTATACCAATTTATGCAGTAATCTTGGTGGGAATATTGACATTTGATAACTACATATAGAAATAAAACTTGTAGGTAGCCCTTAATAGTCATTGTTATGAGTTGAATCATATTCCTCCCCAAAATGTATGTTGAAGTCCTAACACATTGGTGCATATGAATGTGACCTTATTTAGAAATTGGGTCTTTGCAAATAGAGTCAAGTTAAAGTGAGGTCCCAGCCTGATATGTATAGTGTCCTTATAAGAATAGCCATTGTGTATTGCATATGTATGTTAATAAAAATAGGTGGTGATAGAGACACATTAAGTAAACAGTGTGACAGTGGAAGCAGAGATTGGAGTGATACATCTATATTGCTAATGAACGCAAAAGATGGCTGGCTGAAAGAAGAACTAAAGAGGACTTCTCCCCTCAGGTTTCAGAGGAAGCATGGCCCTACCAACCTCTTGATTTTGGACTTTCACCTTCCAAAAATATGACACAATACATTCGTTGTTGTGAATCAGTCTGTAATACCCTTAGGAAACTACTAATAGTAGAGTCAATCACATGAATATCCTTATTTATAATGAAGTTTAAGAGGATTGGAGAAAGCTCTAACTTGTTCTTAAAAATCAATATTTTTGAATAACTTGTTCTTGATTAAATCTAGTAACATCTCTGAGCTCATCTGAACTCCTGAGAAATTAAAGACTGGTCTTTTAGTAACTTTAACCTTATTGAGTCAGACACATTACCTGTCAGCTGGTAGTGCATCTAGTAGCCATCCGGCTTAGGAGCAATACCTTTGAACGCTTCTTTCTTAGTTTTATAGTGCATTTTGATGACTTGTATGCTTTATTTGGCAAATATTCTTCATAGGAAGTGGCTTTAACAGGAAGTTGGAGTTCAGCTCTTTAAGGAGATGATGCCCCTGCTGGACAGCCACCAGCTGTGCTTGATATGAGTCACCGAGCTCCTTTGTTGACAGTGTCTACCATGCCTCCAGATTTTTTCCTTTAACATGAAAGCTGTAGTCATTTCTCACCAAAACCAAAAGTACAAAACTTTGAAGTGTTTACATTTAATCTTCCTGTAATACAGATTAATACTGAAGGTGAGTTAATAAGAGGCTGAGTCTTAATTATTGTGGTTATAGTAGAGAAAAGGACAGATACTCAGCTCTTGGAGGGAAGAGTAAAGTTTTTGTTTTGTCTTGTTTTGCTTTTTGTTTTGTGATGTTGTTCTTCTGGTTTAGGCCATGGTGTAGGTCCTAAGGGTTTTTCTCCATTTCCATAGCCTACCCTAAATTGATGTCTCAGCACTTCCAGTTTTAATGTTATCACAGTTTTTCTGTTAGAAAGAATAACTGAATTTTTAGCAAAGGCTGGAATTTTGTTGTTTCTTGAGGAAAAGTTAAAGATAGAATTAGCGTGTTGCAAGTACTAGAAGTGAATATAACTTAAGGGAAATTATTTACCAGTATATCTGTATTTTCCAAGCCTATATCTGGTATTCATCTCAGGGACATAGATAGCAGGTAGACTAGTAGAAATAATCACCCGTCTGCCTTCTGCATATGTACTTTGTATGTTCATATGTTTCAGTCTTTATGTTTTCAGGGAATGGAAGATGACTAGCCCACATCTACCTGACCCTGGTAAATTCTTTAATAATGAGCACAAGAATGGTATTTAACTTTTAATTTGATCAAAGGAACAAGTATCTAGTAAAATTTGGCCACAGATACAGTAAAGTGTGAGAGTCACCGAGCTCCTTTGTTGACAATGTCTACCATACCTCCAAATTACAGCAGTGTATGTTACAGTTAATGAAGTTGGGAGCAAAGAAAGTCCATGTTTACTACTTTTTTATTATCTAAAAAATGTAGTTTTTATTGAGCTGTACTTCCACTTTGGTTCAAGGAAGTTTTATACCTGGAGTTTCTCAGTTGATCTTTGAACTATGATCAGCATTAAAACAGCAACAAAAATAAAAGAATAGAGAACATCTACATTGCATGTAGTAAAAGCATTATTTCATAAAGTGGTATGTTTACTAGGTCATGATAAAAACATTTCTTGTACTCTACTAATTTACCTATAAAATGATAATACCACTTCTAGGTGTGGTAACTCAGTTCTGTAATCCCAGCACTTTGGCAGACTGAGGTAGAAGACCCTAAGTTTGGGCCCAGTCATGACAATTTAGCAGCTAATGAGACCCTGTCTCACAAATAAAAAATTAAAAAATAAAAATGGATTGGGGATACAGCTCATTATGGATGCCCTGGGTTTAATCCTCAGTACCCCCCCCCACACACAGACAGACACACACACACAGACACACACACACAAATATCTCAATAACAGTGATAATAACTATTTTAATTAAAAATGAATTTTATCTTGCTAAAGAACTCATTTTCTTCTGGGGTTTGTGAGTAACAATACATGGCTTGTGTATTGAATTAGGAAGCTCCTCATTTCTGAAAACAGTTAGACAGATCATGTCAGAGATAATACATGGAGAATGAATATTGCTTTTTTTAATGGAAAATTTGACTTCTCCAGTTCTTTCCAAGTAATATTTTGTAATTCTAACTTACGTTTTTATTCCTAGAAAATGATGTATTCATTTTGTACAGTTTCTGCAGTTGTGCTGAAAATAACCTCAGCCCAAATTGCCTTTGGTGAACATCAAAGTTTGGGAACAAGCAGAACTTTAAAATTCTTTATCAAGCCTTCGCATTATATTAGTATTTTGCCTTGCAGTTGAAATTGTGTTCCATTCATATTTCTTTGTTTTCCTATATAATCAAAGTAGAAGGTTTTTTTGTTTTAGTCCATTTGTACCAATATTGGGGATTTTGAAAGCCTTAAATTTATCTCTTTCAGGAGGTTTATATTTCTGTTTTTCAATTGTTGCAAATCATTTTTAGCTTTCTATACGTTATAGTTCTTATTCAGATGTTTACATTCTTTTCTATAACAGCACTATTGAGACATAATCCATTACTATACTGTATAATTTTCAGTGCAGAATTCATTACACAGCTATCACCACAATTAATTTCAGAGTTTTATATTTCACCCCACAAATTTCATACCCATTAGCAATAATAGTAAATATTATTATTTTAAATGGCTTGCTATGTTGCCTAGGCTATCCTTGAACTTGAGATTGTCCTGCTTCAGCCTTCTGAATAGTTGGGGTTGCAGGTATGCACTGCCATGTCTGTCTAACAGTAATTCCTATTTTCCCCTAGCCCCTGACACCCACAAATCTACTTTCTGTTTACGTGAATTTGCTTATTCTGGACATTTCATATAAAAGGAATCATAAAATGTGTGTCTTTGTTGTTGGGCTTCTTTTATGCAGCATCATGTTTCCAAGATTCATCTATTTTGTACATATATTTAATTTATTTTTATTACCTAGCAATATTATTGGAAATAGTATGTTTTATTATTTTATGAGCAATTGATAGACAGTTTGTTGTTTTTACTCTTAGCTGTTATGAGTTGTGCTATCATGAATATTTGTATACACTTTTTGTGTGGATTTTTTTGGATATCTCTTGGATATATATTTAAGGAGTGGAATTGTGGGGTCATATGTTTGAGACATAAGTCTTTTTATACTCTGGCTAATAGCCTCTGTCAAATATGCAGAATGCCAGCTTTTTCTTCATTCTGAATAATCTTCATTTCCTTGATATTGTACATCGAAGCAGAGCAATTATAAGTTTTGATAAAGTGCAACTTAACTGTTTTTCCTTTTGTTGTTGTACCTTTTTTGTTGCCATAGGTAAGAAATTGTCCTGTAATCCAGGATAATAAAGATGTACACTAAAGTTTTCCTCTGAGGGTTATATAGTTTTAACTCTTATATTTAGACTTTGTGGGCCATTTTTAATTAATTTTTGTAGGTGATGTAACAGGGGGTCCAACTTCATTATTTTGCACCTGGGTGTATAGTTGTTGCAATAGCATTTGTTGGAAAGGCCAAATTTTCCCCCATTGAATTGTCTTGGCATCCTTATAAAAATCAATTTGCCATATGTATAACATTTAGTTTTGAACCCACCATTGATTTTTTCATTAATGTCCCTTTTTTCCCTTTAGGGTGGTACCACAGTCTACTTTTAATTGCCTTGATTTGTTGATCTGTTATGAGTTTTGAAATTAGAAAATGCGAGTCCTCTAGGTTTTTTATTATTACAACTGTTTTGGCTATTTTGAATTTCTGGTGTTCCCATGTAAATGTTAAAAGTAGCTTGCCAGTTTTTTGAATAAAAGTTTGATAGGGATTGCATTGAATATGTAGATCAATATGATCGATGTAGGGAATATTGTAGTCTATTAAATTTTGTAATCTATGAAAATGGGATGTCTTTTTACTTAGATTGTTTTTTTAAGTGTTTTGTAGTTTTCAATGTATAAAAGTCTTGAACTTTTACAAGTAAATTTATCTTTAATTTGTTTTAATTTTGTGTATGATATAAGGATCCCATTTCTTCCCCTAGCAGATGGATATTCAGTTTTCACAGCACCACCTTTGGAAGAGACTACTCTTTCTCTGTTGTGTAGTCTTAGTATACTTGCCAAAGATCATCTGCTTATTTCAGCACTTTATTATATTCTTTTGGTCAGTATGTCTGTCTTTATGCCAGTACTGTGTTGTTTTGATTACCATAGCTTTTGTAATATGTTTAGAAATCAGAAAGTGTAAGACCTCCAGCTTTGTTCTCTCTCAGGAATGTTTCGACTATTTAGGATCTTTTGAGTTAATATTTTTATTATCCACTAATACCCAATTGTATGGATATACCCAGAAATTAACTGTCCATTTATAAAGATTTGGGTTGTTTATGAGGTAGGAGAATCTCAAGTTGAAGACCAGCCTGAGGAACTTAGTGAGATTCTGTCTCAAAATAAAAAATAAAAAGGTCTGGGAATATAGCTTTATTTTTGAAATAAAGATTTTGGGAGGGGCATGTAATCATGTAAAGAAAAATTTAGAATTATATAAACCTAGATGTTGAGTTGGATGAGACACTAATGTTTGTTTGTCTGTTTTGAGACAGTGTCTCATTCTGTAGTGTAGGCTGTTCCTGATCTCACTGTGTAGCCCATTCTAGCCTCTAGATTCATGGCAGTCCTTCTGCCTTAGCTTTCTGTGTGCTGGAATTACAGGCGTGTACCACCACGCCCAACTAATTTTTTTTTGTGGTGCTGTGGAATCAAACCCAGGGCATTGCATATGTTAGGCAAGGGCTCTAACCACTGAGCTGTGCCCCCAGTCCAAGATATTGTAATTTAACATTTTTGGGTGTTTTAGAACAAAACCTAGAGAAATTTATTTGAGCAATTTTGTAACCTGAGTGGTAACAGAGGTAGAAAAAAAAGTGATTTGGGTTTCTTTGGAAGAGTGAGAGGTTTGTTTGTTTGTTTATTTATCTATTTATTTATTTATGTATTTATGCTGAGAGGTAAGTTTAATATACAGGGATAGAATGTTGATTTGTAATCCCACTTACCATCATACTTACAAATAAATGACAGAGTATAATTATTAACAGTAAAAATAAAGGGACAATAAGAAAATAAAGTATAATGGAAATGAACATTTGGTTAAATTTCTAGAAGGAAGAGTCTATTCTCCATTTATTGTGATTGGAAAATATATGAGAAAGTTAATTTTGATAGATTTGCCAGTATAAAGGTTGTTGGGTCTCTCATAAAACAAAATCTGTTTTATTATGCCATTTGAAAGAGCTTTGATTTCTAGTTAAGTAATTTCTTCATCGTGCCCTTGTAAAGCATCTTTCCACCAGTTTATTTTTTTGTGGATTTTTTTTAGACTGGACCGTATTATGAAAAATATACTTGTCCCTAAAAATAAATATTCAGATAGGAATTTATAAGTAGGTAGATGAAAAACCTGTGCTTTTAGGATTAGCTGTTGGGGAGCATGACTGTCCATGGTCTGTGTCTGTCAGTGTGGACATTGTGGACATCCATATTATCACAATGACATTTGACCTTAAAAGCATGTTTATGGCTCAGTTGTCTTTTCTTTTTAAACATTTTTGTTTGGACAGCATGCTTTTTTTTGTTTTGTTGTGCTTTCAGTGCTGTAGATTGAACCTAGGGACTAATGCATGCTGTCAAGAACTCTTACTGTTGAGCTATATCTTAGCCCTGCATAACATTTTAAATTTAAATTAAATAAAATTTGTCATTGTATGTGTTCAGCTCATTAATCTTTGTATACATTTGTGTAACTCTGCTGCAGTCAATAAGAACATTCTCATCATCTTCCCAGTTTTTCTTCTTTCCTGTTTGCCATTGCTCATGCTCTTGCCTTCCACTCCAAATGACTGCTGAGGTGTTTCCTCCCCCCCCCCCACTGTTTTTTATTAATATACAGATGTAATAATAGTATTTACAATGAATTTGGGTGTTTCGTACATTTATGTATCGCATCGATTTTATAATCCCTTCCCATTTTCTACCCTCCCACACCCTCCCTGTCCCTTCCCTCGGCTCTGGCTATCACTTCGTATGGTTCCAAAGAATGTCTGTGTTCTGGGTTTTCCAAGTCCGAGAAACCATACAGTGTTTAACATATTAATCTTCTGCATCTAAGTCATTTCACTTAAGTCACCACTCTACCTCAGCTTCCTATTCCTCTAATGGGTTCACAGTAGTTAGATCTTGATATCTCTTCTCTGAATCCAACCAATCCCTTTATTGGGATATTCACCAAAAGTTTTTTTTTTCATATTTCCCGTATCTTTGTTGTTATTGTTACACCTGGCCTTACCCACCAGTTCCCATTAGAAAATAACTATAAGCATGTAGTTCAAAAGACTAGTTAATTTGGGAAAGAGAAAAAAATAAATAGATACATAAAGTTCAGTTGCCTTAGCTGAATACTGGAAGGTGCATATTTGTACATTCACAAGGTTATCTTTACATCAGTCGGTTTCCTTAGGATAAACTTTCATTAGTGAATTGATAAGCAAATTGCTTCAACAAAACAAAGTTAAAACTATATCACATTGCTACATTAAATGAAGTCAAATCTATACCACATAAATATGCTTAAAGTGACAGACATGAAGGCAAGTTTAGTTATTTCAGAATTCCTTAACTTTCATATCTTATTTACTCATATTTCACTAATTACCAACATACTTTTTTCTCAGCTCATTCTTCTCTAGCTGTTGTCACTTCTTCTCTGGGGTCATTGGTGTCGTTGGTCTCCCTTTCACTTTCCAGGTTTCCTTTAAGTATTTTCTGCAATATTGGTTCAGTGGCTGCAAATTCCTTTAAGCTGTCTCTGTCATGAAAAGTTTTAAGTTCTCCCTTAAAATTAAAAGATAATTTTGCTGGATATATCAGTCTTGGTTGGCATTTATGTTCTTTTAGTGCTTGGATGACATTGCTCCAAGATCTCCTTGCTTTTAGAGTTTGGATTGAAAAATCTGCCGTTATCCTGATGGGCTTATCTTTGTAGGTCACCTTCTGTTTTTCTCTTACCACTTTTAGTATTTTCTCTTTGTGTTGGGTTTCTAGAATTTTAATTATGATGTGTTGTGATGAGGGTCTCTTCTGATCAAAGTTGTTTGGTGTTCTATATGGCTGCAATAGTTCCATATTCGTTTCATTTCTTAAATTTGGGAAATTTTCTTCCACTATTTCATTAAACATGTCCTTTAAACCTTTTGTTTTGTCCTCAGTCTTCTCCTCAATTCCCATAATTCTGAGGTCGTTTCTCCTTGAATCGTCTATCAGCCGTTGCAATGATTCGCTTTCTTTATTTGCTTTGTGTTCTTCATGGCCTGTATGTTGCAGCGTAGTCACTTTATTTTCTAGGTCTGACATTCTAATCTGACGTTGTTTAAAGTGGTTGCTTATTATTACCTGTGTGTTTTTCATTTCCTGAATATCTGCATTTAATTTTTCTGTATCTCTGTTGTGTTCTTCTCTATTTTCTTCTTTTGTCTTCATTATCTTCTGGTATATTTCTTCTCTTGTCTCCCCTAGCTGTTTTTCAGGGCTTGCTTTTTGCTTATCTATGTATTGGTATAGCTCTTCTGTTGTCTGTTTTATTTCTTGCTTTACTTCCTGCTTTAATTCATTGAATTTCTGGGCCCAGAAATTGCCATCATTTTCGCCATATTCATCTTTATTTACCCTGACTTCATCTCCTGGGGTTTCAGGTCTTTTTGTAGGAGATTTGTAACCATGCTTCCCCAATTCTTCTTTGGTCTCCTCTAATTTCTTTTCAAGGCTTGCTTTTTGCTTAGCTAAGTGTTGTTGTAGCTGTTGCTCTGTCTGTTTTATTTCCTGGTTTGGTTCCTGGTTTGGTTCCTGCTTTAATAATTCCTGCTTTAATTCCTACTTTATTTCACTGGCTATCTGGCCCAGAAGTCACCATCACTCGTGCCCATCTGTTTTTTGAGTTCTGCAATTTCATCACCCCTTGTACCATCCCCTGGGGAGTCAGATCTTTTTGTATAAGAGTTGTTACCACATTTCCCCATGGTTCTGCTACCTCTGACCGTCTCTGGTGTGCAGGGAAGAAAATGGCTCCTGCTGACCTCACTGCCTGCGATGGCTGTTGAGCCCCGTTTCTGATCTGGGGGAGCCCTCACTGCGTTTGTTGTAGTACACACACCCGCGGGTTGGTGCTTCCGAGGATGGGGCCGCCCGCTGCTTATAATTCCCACTTATCCAGGTCCACGCTTACCTCGGGCTGAGGTTCTGACCTCCGGACCTTGTTTGTGATCTGTGGATGCCGGCACCTTAGGGCTGCACCGAGTCGGCTGTTTTCCTCCTCATCCAGTGTGACTTCAGGATTTCAGACCCGCCGGCAGCCTCCTCTCCCAATGTCGTGTGCTCTGTTCTCTCCCAGCTCTGCTCCGTCTGATGTTCCGGTCCCCATACGTTTTCCTCCGTCCGCAGCTGCCTGCCGTTTGGAACTGGCTGCGGCCGGTTCCTTAACCGCGGGGAGTTTTTTTTCCTCCTCCGGTTTCGATGGTCCTTCGGAGTTTCTGGCCTCCTGCTGGTCGCCTTTCAGTTTTGGGGGATGCTCCTCTCTTTCCTAGCTACACCAAGCATGCTTTTCCTAACTTTCTTCTTGACTTTTTAAGTGAGTTGATGAGGAGACTTTATGCAGTGCTGTTACTCAGTCGCCATCTTCTGCTGAGGTGTTTTCTGTCTCTTTGGTTTTGTCTTAAGTATTTCATACATATGAACTGAATTTATTAATTATTATTAGTTAGCTATTAGTAAAACTAACACTTTTGTTGTTGTACTGGAGATTGAACCCAGTGCCATTGTCCTAAGCTATACCTCTGCCCTTTATTTTTCCTGTTGAAACAGGGTTTCCCTAAGCAGTAAGTTACTCGAGTTGGGCTTGACTTGAAGTCCTCTGCCTCAGTGTCCCAGAGTGTGGGGATTACAAGTGTGCATCACCCCATACAGCTTTTCATTTAGAAATATATCTTATACTGTTTTATCTTAAAAATTATTTTTGTAGCAAATTAGCCATTTTTCTATTTGTCTGTGGCATTTATATATGTATGAGATTATATATTGCATAATCTCTTTGGTTTTGTGTTTGCTTTCTTATTTTTTAGATGGAATCTCTGTTGCCATGCTGTTCTTAAACTCCTGTGCTTAGGTAATCCTAAGTAGCTAGGACTACAGGCCCACTTATTGTATAGTCTTGTATTATCATTCATTTTTATTGTTAAGTAATATTCTTAGGCTATTTTGAATAATTTTGTTATGAATGAATATCTTACATGCTGTTGTTGGTATAAATGTGTTTTTCACTTCTTGGAGTAGATAGGAATGAAATTCTTGATTTGCATGATGAGTATGTGTTTACCTTTGTAAAAAACTGCCTAATTTTTTTCTTTCTTTTCCCCACTATTTTTATTAATATACATATGTCATACGTAGTGTTTACAATGATTTTGGGTTATTTCGTTCACATATGTATCATATTAACTTTGCAATCCCTTCCCATTTTTGACCCTCCCACCCACTCTCTGTCCCTTCCCCTAACTCCAGCTATCACTTCATGTGGTTCTGTAGAACGTCTGTGTCCTGGGTTTTCCAAGTCAGAGAGACTATACATGTGTCCTGGGTTTTCCAAGTCAGAGAGACTATACAGTACTTAACATATTAATCTAGTACAGTACTTAACATATTAATCATTTCACTTAAGTCACCACTCTAACTCAGCTTCCTATTCCTTAAATGGGTCACAGTAGTAGTGTTAGTAGTATTGCCTTCATTATCTTCTCTTATATTTCTTCTATGGTCTCCTCTTTTTGCTTTTCAAGGCTTGCTTTTAGCTTAGTTATGTGTTGGTGTAACTCTTGTGCTGTCTGTTTTATTTCCTGCTTTATTTCTTGCTTTAATTCACTGAATATTTAATTCACTGAAGTTACCATCCTTTTTGCCATTTTCATCTTTGGATTCTGCAGTTTCAGTATCTCTGGTATCATCTTCTGGGGTGTCAGGTCTGTTTGTAGGAGATTTGTTACGACATTTCCCCATGGTTCTGCTACCTCTGGCTGTCTCCGGTGTGCAGGAAATAAGGGTTTGGTGAAGGCCCAGTCATAAATGCCTCTGGAATCCTCTGGCCCAAGGGACAGACAGGGCGATGGAATTCCCGGTCCTAGATGCCTCTGGAAACCTCTGGGGCTCAGGATTGACAGGGTGATGGAATTCCCTGGAAGCCTCTGGACGCTTCTGGCACACAGGACAGACGGGTGATGGATTTCCTGGTCCTAGATGCCTCTGGCGTGCAGGGCAGCAGTGAACCGGAAGCCTCTGGCATGTGACAGAGGAACAGGGTGCTGATCCCCGTTTTGAGGTGTCTTATTCCCCCAGGTGCACTCAGCAAAGCTTTCGTCTGTCCTGGCTTCCCTCCCCCAGCATGGGGCACTCCACCCTCAGAGCAGATGTGCCCCTGAGCCATTCAGGGGATCAGCAGCCTTTCTCCCCTGTTTTCTCCTCTCTCTGCTGCTTGTGCCAGTTTCTTCCTAGGCACTATTTAAGGGTGACCCCCAAAGCCCTAATGTGCTTTCTTTTAGTCTTGGGCTTTTTTTCTTCTTTTTGAAATGGCTCCTGCTGACGTCCTTGCCTGTTACGGCTGCTGAGCCCTGTTTCTGATATGGGATACTGCGGCCTTTCCTGGGGGAGTGCACATTGCATTTGTAGTATATGCTACCCGCGGGTTGTTTTTTTGGAGGCTGGGAGCGTCAGCTGCCGACAGTTCCCACTTCTCTGGATCCGCGCTGACCTCAGGCGGAGGTTCTGGCTCCGGACCTTCCTCCGTCTGTGGTCTGTGGTTGCCAGCAGCTCAGTACTATGCCGAGGCTGCTGCTTTTTTCCTCCTTTTCCAGTATGACTTCAGGATATCTGATTTCCTGCATCCCCCTGTCCATTGTTGGGGTGCTCCGTCCTCTCCCAGCTTCGTCAAATGTTCTGGCCCCACGTGAGTCTTCCTCTGTCCACACCTGCCTGTGACTCCAGCCATTTGCAGCCGGCTGCGGCGGCTTCCTGGGCTGCTGGGATTTTTTCCATTTTTTTTTTTTTTTTCTGCTTTCAATGATCCTTCGGAATTTCTGACCTTCCCCTGTCCACCTTTCAGTTGTTGGGGTTGCTCCTCTCTTTCCTAGCTACACTGAACACACTTTTTCTAACTAAATTCTTGACTTTTTAAGTGGGTCAGTGAGGAGACATTATGCAGTGCTGTTACTTCGCCACCATCTTGACTGGAAGTCCCTAATTTTATTTTTCAAAATGATTGTACCATTTTGCATTTCTACCAGCAAGCAGTATCTTCCCGTTGCTTCACATCCTTACCTGAGCTGGTCTTTGTGTTTGCAAGTTGGTGTATGTGTTCTATATGTGAAACCTTTTGAGTGGAATGTTTTACAGAAATTGTCAGTATTTTTTAGAGAAGAAAAAATGTGATCATGTCACTTGGAATAAGTGTATTCTTTTACTTACCTTTCCCTCCCTTAGCACTGGTTTTTCATTTAGAAGGGTATGTTGTGGATGTTAATCTTTAAAAAATGAGTAAGTTTCTTAGTGAGTTAGACTTTTTTTGGCAGAATAGTAACTACCTGAGAGATTGGCTACATTGCATCACAGTATACTTCATGATACTATCCAGATATCTCTTTCTCTCTGTCTCTTTTTTTTTTTTTTTGAAACAAGTTTTCACTCTGTAGAATAGGCTAGCCCTGAACTCCGTAGCCTAAGCTGGCCTTGAACTCATGGGAATACCCCTGCCTCAGTCTCCTGAGTACTGGAATTGCAAATGTGTGCTTCCACATCCTGTTTATGTGTTGTATTAGGGAACTGAGCCCACCACTGGACTACATTCCCATCCCTCAAATTTCTTTTTTATAGGGATCCCCCCAAATAGAAGTATAATACACAAATAATTTTAAACATAAAATTAAGATATTTTTGAGATAATTTTATGTCACTGCCTATGCAAAACAGTTTTAATCTCTTTAATTTTATATTCATCTTTCTGAATTACTTATATGTAAGTCATAATGATGGGCATATAAGGGCTTTATTTTTTATATAATACTAGCTTAATACAATAAGGGGTGTATTAACAGTACCACTTATAATCGTACCACATTTTCAGATTTATTCTTTTTTTGCATACATGTACACTCATGTGACTTTATAAAAATAGTTATGTTTTGCCAGCATTTAATATGGTCTTTACTGTTTAAAATTTTATTGTAGTTCTCACATCAAGAAATCAAATCTAATTATTTTTCATGATGCTTAGTATTATTTTTGGTTGTGCTATTACTTTGATACCTAAATATCAGTAAAGAATGGATTGCCGGTTTCTACAATTATGAACAATGCTATAGTAAACACATATTTATTTATTTATTTATTTATTTATTTATTTATTTATTTATTTATTTATTTATTTTTGAGACAGGGTCTCATTCTGTAGCCCAGGCTGGCCAGACTCATGGCAATCCTCCTGCCTCACCCTTGTGAGTGCTGGAATTACAGGTGTGTACCACCATGCCTAGCTTAGGTGGTGCTGGGGAATTGAACTTCGGTACTTAGCATTTGACTTAGCACTTGCTAGGCAAGTGCTTTAACCACTGAGCCATTCCTCTACTTTTAAATGTTTATTTCTGCAGTGTAAAATTTTGAAAAGGAATCTGGGGTTTTAAGAGAATTCTTATTTAAAATTTTAACCTTATATTGCTCTAGAAAAGTTACAGGAAATTATATAGGTAAAGAATATTGCTAGACTATTCAGGATTTTACTCTTTCGTGAATAGCTGGTAAGGATGGTCACCCATTGCAATGTGTGGGAAAACTGATTCATTTGAAGGCTTCCTATGGAATTCTTATTTGCTTATACATTTATGATTTATGTTTTATTTACATCACTAGAATGTAAGCAACTTGAGGGTAGGAAACTATCTTATTTTTGCCATATCTCCAGTTTTAGCAAGCTGTTTGGCACTTTACAGACACTTACTAAATAATTGACTCTCTAATTATTGATTGTTACAGGTCCCAGGATATAGGCATCTGCAGTTGTAGTAGGTTCAGTATATCTGCTTTTGTGTCATTCAGCTGTTGGTCTGAACCAGAGAAGAACAAGATACTTTACTGCTGTTTGAAGGGTAGGATTAGCTGCTATTTTTTTCAGTTTTAGTTGAAGGCAAGGAGAGAATATGAATGTGAGAATGTCAGCTTCTAGTTCCTGTCTTATCTTGGCATCTTTGCACAAAGGAGTCAAAGCCACAAACTGAGGCTGTCCTTAGAATAGGCTTAGGTTGTAAAATTGGTCCTTGGCTGGCATCTAGGAGTATGGATTTGGGGAGTATGGATTTTAGGGGTATTTTCATGAATTGATACAAATAGTTCACAGTACCCATACCCTACAATCAATATAGTTGTCTTAGTTACTTTTTTATCACTGTGACTCAATATCTAACATGCACAAATTAGGGGAGAAAAAGTTTCATTTTTGCTCACAGTTTCATAGGATTACAGTCAATCAGTGAGTGGCTGGCAACAGTGGAAGCACGTGGTGGAGGTGGAGATGGAGAAGTTCCTCACAGCATTATGAATAGGAAGCCAAGTCCAGTCAAGTCAAGTCCCAGAAGGAAAGTAGGGAGAAGCATATATCCTTCAAATCCCATCCAAGTCATTTGTCTCTTCTAGGTCCAGTCTCAGTGTTCTACCCCTTCCAGGTTTAAGCCCTCACCACATACATGTAATCCAATCCACATGCCTGCAGTGTATAACCTGCCACATACCTGTAATCCACCCCTCCAGACCAGACCCCAGTCTCCCAGCAGCACATTGTTCCATAGACAATCCATAACATCCACATGCATGAGGCTTTTAGGGTACATTCCAGTTCAGACCACAATAATAGTTTATATGTTGAATGTTGAATGTCTCTTTTTCTTGTGGGATTCTAACATTTTTGTGTAAGTAACCATCCAAATTATTATTATTTTTTTGGATACAGACAGGTGTGACACAAGCCCGTAATCCCAGTTACTTGGCAGGGGGATCAGAAGTTCAAGGTCAGCCTGGGCAATTTAAGAGAGCCTTCCTCAACAAAGATACAGAGAATGGTGCAGGGAAGGAGTTGGAGCTGTAGCTCAGAGCTCTCTGGATTCAGTTCCCAGTAGTGAGGGTGAAGCGGGACATTAGGTCAAGAGTCCCTGGTGAGCTGTCTTAGACAACATTTCACATATTTTCACAATTCAGTGCTGAAGGATTTGAGTGCGTCCTGTGTGACTCATGAGGAAGACACTCTTGGGAGCTTGTTGTACCTCTTTTTCTCCAGACTTTGGCTTTTGTGTCTTTTCCTTTTGCTGATTTTGGTTTGTACTATTTTACTGTAATAAATTACCTTGAGTATACTGTGTGCTGAATTCTGTGGCCCTCAGGGAATTCCAACACAGTCTGAAATTCAGGAAAACCCTAAAGAGGCTCCTTAGGGTGATTTTAATCTTTTTCCCTGCTGTAAATGCTCAGCAGAATGACAGTTTAATCTTTTGTAAGCTGGATATAGAAATATTTAAATTCAGGAAAAATTATGTCAGTTTTTGAAAGGATTGTTTGCTTTACAGAAGGTTTCACTAGAACATTGGGGGAAAAATGGATGCACTTACTTGTACTATAGTTAAATTTAGAAATTTGAGTTTACACCACATTAGTGTTAGATTAAGCTGTTCTCCCCTTAATATATTTCATAACAGAATTGCAGTGATACTGTGAAATCTCAGTTGTGTTTGCACTGAGAAGTGTGTGTTCTAGGAAAGGTTATTGTTGCTTCATTTATTCGGTTATTTGCCCCATTTCTGCAAGGTTCCTGTGTTGTTTATTTTAGATAGTTCGTTTGACACTTAGATAACTTGAAGCCAAACACACAAGCATACCCAGAACTGTCCCTGAACTTTGTTCCCGGGTAAAGATAAGGCATTTAGACTTCTCCAAAACAGCTACTGGAAAGTAAGTGTTGTGTGACTCTTGGGATTGTTTAGATTCTGAAAAACAGTGAAGGTCTTAAAACAATTCTTGCCCACAAAACTTCACGGAACATTTATATTCATCTATTTAACCTGCTTTCGGGAGGATAATAAGTTAGGGACAGGATTCTGTGACTCAGTAAAATACCTCTTATTCTTTCTATCTCTCTGAGTTTTAAGAGTAGATGATTAGCACTAATAATCATGTTTCTTTGATTTCCTAATTTTTCTGTATTTGAAATATTGGTTTCATTTTTATTTGATGTGTTATTTTCTACATTCTTAAATCAACTTCCTTATTAATTAAGTTGTTTAGTTTGTATCTGCCTGTAATAATTATAAATTTATGCCTGCCAAATTTTTCCACTGTGTAAATCGCTGTCACTAAGTTCTAAAGAGTTCTAGAATTGATTTGAAAAAATTGTTCCCTATAATAGTCTGTAATTTCTAGAGTTTTGGATTTATGTATTTTATTTGCATACTGTCTCTTGAAGAAAAGTAAATATAGGTTGTTCTTAATATGCTGGACTAAGATAATTTACCTTTAGACATATACGATTGTTTTCATACTGCTCCCTTGCTAAAATCTTTTCTTGTTCCTTCGTTATTAAGCCTTCCCCAGTGATTGAACTTTTTTCATTGTCTTCCCCAAGGCTGTAGTTTTTTCGATAGATGTTAATTGTACTTTTTGCTAGTTACATCCTAGCAATTCACTCCTACAATTCCAACACTTTTTCTTTTGCTTACTCGTGATTATATGACAGACTTACATTTTTTTGTGTGTATAACTTAAATATGATGATGGATGTCTGTACTTCTGTTGAATAAAAATAGTCAGAACTGCACATCATGAGATGTGGGACATTATTTAGAATTCTTTATTTTTTCCTTTTGATACAAAGTATTGTTGTGTTGCCCAGGCTTGTCTTACGGCTCAAGCAAATCCTCCATTCTCAGGTGCCTAAATAGCTGGAACTACTAGTGTGCCCCTCTATTTGCAGCAGGAATTCTTAGAATTTGATTTTGTATCTGAGAATTATTTGAAATTTAACTAAAAAACTCATGTTTAAATGCATTTTGCATTAGAACATTCATGCTATTATATGTAATTAGTATATATTGCAAATACATACTAATGAAAAATGATTTGGGGAGTTGAGAAAAAAGAAAAAGACAACTCCAAGAATACTTTTAAACAGAAAAACATCCTTTTACTGATATTTTAAAGAATTGCAAGCTAAGTAAAAATTCAAAAGGAAAAGTAAAATTAGTATTAAAAGAGTAGACATGGTAGTGTGAAACTGGATAAGAAGCCTAGAAGAAAATGTCACAGAAGCAGACGAAAAATGAAAATGAAAAAGAATAACGTTGATTTTTGAAAGCACAGGTCTATAATTGTCATTTTAAAAACAGAGATAAAAACATAAAAATTTTCAAAATATAAATTAGCGTTCTTTTTTTTGGTCTGATAAACACTGAACTCTTTATATTGAGATACACTGAGTATCAGAAAGTATAATAAAATAGAATAATACTTGAACATATGCTACTATACTTGTTGAATTGAAAAGGAAGAAAGAAATCTATAGGTGTGATTAGTTTAACTTTCCCCATTTGGAAAAAAGGAACTGAAATCAAGCTTCACCTCTGAAAATTGAAAACTCACAAAGAGCTGTGCAGCTTGACACATGAGCAGTAATTCCAGGATGGAGAAACAGTTAAACGTTTTGAACCTGAAGCAGCAAGCGTTTCATTTGGCTGCAAATTGACAGGATTTGGTTGTCTACCCAGTGCTATGTAACATATCTACATAATTTGAATTATTTATGTGTATTTTATTTTTTCTGTCTTAAAAGTTAAGGAATTACAGCATAAATTTTCTTTCTTAATTCCTAGCATGTGGATGGGATAACATTTTGAGAGGATGGTTTTTCAACCTCCAAAGATGTTTTTTGTATAGAAATGTTTAGCACTTGACTAAAAAGCAGGAGAAAATTCCGTAGCCATCTTGGCAATCCAATAATGCAAAATAAAATTGCCTCTTACACGTATTTCTAAATTGCTTCCGTTTTCTACAGGCAATCCTTCCTAAATTAGGAACTACTGTTTACCTTTTGATTTGTACTGAGTGTTTACCAGCAGATATCAATCAAAATGCAAAGTGTGGCTAGCAAAATTGAGAAGTTACAGAGGTGTTCCATACACCTCTTGCCTAGCTTTTCTTCCTCTTTCAAAATCAGATGAAAGCAATTTCTTTTTATTAACAGTTTACTGGATCACTTGATCATGTTTAGCTGTTGGATTTTGTGAAATGTGACTTTTTTTCTTTAAACTACTATAACATTGTGGTAGATTTTTGAGTGGTTATCCAGCCTTGCATACCAGAAATAAATTCTGTTCTTCTCTACCACCATATATATTTTGAAATGCTTAACTGTAGACAAGCCATAAATTCTTTTTAGTCTTTGCAATTGTTTTAAAAATTATTTAAAGGAAGTTTGTTTTTTTGTGCATTGTTTTTATCTACCTCAGTTTCTGCATGTATAAATGAGGAGATGAAGCTATATAGTCTCTGAAGTGCCTTTTAATGCTCTGTGAATCATGTGTAGAATATTCCAGCTATTAATGACATAGCATTTAACATTAAAAATTTTATTATTAATTTTTAAATACTCTTAAGAGATTTAATTTTGAAGACTAAGATTTACTAGTTACATCATATTTGTACTAGATTTGTTTTAAAAAATAATATCCATTAGATTAACTGAGGCCCTGTTTTCTAATTTTAACCCCTTCTATCTTCCTAAGAACAAACTCCTCTCCTGGTGTGAATACTTTCTGCTCAGACACTTACAGTTTTAGCACACAATATACATGTTCAATAACTGAGAGTATTGTTTTGATTTACTTTACATAAATATTATATAGCACATTCCTTTTGAAATTCATTTTTAGAGTTACATAGAGAATAAGACTGATAATTACCCATATATTGTACAAATTGTGTAATTTAATATTTAATCTGACCCTAAATCCTTTAAATTAGGAAGTTTTATTTTTTATTTTACATACTAAGAAATTGAAGGCAAAGGGGATATTGGTAGTTAACCCAGTTCTGAAGCCTGGATACTAATCATGTGCCAGGCTGCATATATTCCTTTTTTTTTTTGACATAGATTGGCCTCTTGCAAGTTCTGTTACGTATTTATAATATTGGAGTTAGTCTTCAAAGACATAAAGACAAATAATATCTCATTTGATGTCAGTAAGTTTTGAAACATTCTCTCTTCAGAACCCATTAATTTAGGGAATATGTATTGATGAAGAGACTTTTGAAGTAAAGTTAAATGATTAATAGGGATGTTGTGGAGTGGGAAGGAAACACTGAAATAGGCAGTTGGTAAAAAGTGTGTAAGTGGAGCTTGACTGTATGTAGCTTATATTTCTGTCTTTAAACCATATATTTGGATGTGTGTAGGTTGCTAGGAATCAAACTCAGGACTTCATGCATGCAGGGAAGCACTTTATTGAGTTACACTCTCAGCCTTAAACCATGTAAAAGACTACACAATCCAAAAAGGAAAAAGAAAAAAAATTACTTTATTTAATAATTTAATTCTTTATACAGTGGCATTTATCTCTCATGGTGACATTTACATGTAGTGCCTACCCATTTGGCAAAAACAGTATTGCTATATCTGTAGACATATTTTGTCAGTTTACAGATGGTACTTGATGGGCAGATACACTTGCTGGCTTCTTGCCACATTTCAGGGAGGCTCACGTGACTGAAACATAGCATGTAAGAAACTGCGTTTCTAGACCCAGTTAGGGTCTGACTTATATAATAGTTCATATCATTCATTAAAGATGACCTGGAGGGGGCTGACAGGGAAGGCTATTCAGTGGATACTATGTTGTAATTAGACAGGAACAAGTTCTGGTGTGCATAGTAGGGTGACTTAAATAACAGTAATGCACTGTACATTTCTAAAAGCTGATAAAAAGTTTAAAAGCTCTCACTATAAAGACATGATAAATGAGGAGATACAGTTTGCCTTGATTTAAACATTGCACAACATATGCCTGTTCTCTTGATTTGTTTTAGTCACTTTTTTGTTGTTGAGACACCATACCTAATACCTGCAACTTATGGGATAAAGTTTATTTTAGCTCACATTTTAGAGCTCTCAGATGTTCACAGTTAGCTGGCAGTGGCAGAAGGTTCTGGTAGAGTACAGCTGCTCACCGCAACACGTAAGCAAAGATTAGGGCTTAGGGAAAAGCTGAGGCAGGAGTATATCCTTTGAGGTCACATCCTCTGTAATCTGTGCCCACGTCCTAATTAGGCATATGAACTGTATATATAATCTGGAACATACAAATACATGAGGCTTTTGGGGAACATTCTAGCTCTAGATCATACTAACTCCTGTCTCCCAAAAGACTCATGTCCACTTCCTTACGCAAAATGCATTTAATCTATCCAAGAGTTGCCAAATTTTAACAGTTCCAGCTCTGCTAAAAGGTCTAGGTCTAACTTCTCATCTGAGACTCAAGGCAAACTCCTATCTGTAAACCCTTGTGAAAAATCAAAGAAAATTTAAACATTTCCAACGTATAGTGGCACAGGGTAAACAATCCTATTCCAAAACAGGAGTAGGATAGAAAATGATCGGACTGAAGGTAGACTGAAACCCAATAGGGCAAACATTAAATCTTGTAGCTTCTTGTGGCACCGAGGCCATGCCGTGGTGAACTCCAAAAATTAGACAGCTCCACCCCTATGGCATTGCCTCTGGCTGCAACCTCCATTGCTTCTTTTTGTGTTGGCTTGGCTCATAGCCTAAGGCTTTTCTCTTCAGATGACCCACATTCCTGGCATCTCCAAATTTCCAGGGTCCCCACTACACCTTCAGTTTCCTTTCATGGTTTCACACACTATCCTTTCAGATGCACACAGCCCTCCCTCCAAGGCCTTCTTCAGACATCTGGATGGAAACCTCCTGGAGCCCACAACTCATGTGCGTGCCTTTTAAGCCAGCATCATATGTATGATTCTGTCTCTTTTTCGTTGCTGTAGCTCAGTGTCCAACATCCACAAATTTAGGGGAGGAAAAGTTTATTTTAGCTCACAGTTTCAGAAGGTCACAGTCCATTCAGGGTGGCCGGCAGCAATGGAAGTACATGGTAGAGACAGAGGCAGAGGCAGAGGTAGAGGCAGCTTCTCACGACATCACAAACAGGAAGCCAAGTCAAGGCAAGTTGAGACGAGTCCTCAAGGAAGGCAGGAAGCAGCTTACATGTCCTTCCAGGTCTCATCCCAGTGATTAGCCCCTCCTGGATCCGGGTGTGGAAGGTGTGGTAAATCCCCACTACGCACCTGTAATCCAATTTACATGCCTGTAATCCATCCCTGTAGACTAGGCCCCAATCTCCCAGTAGCACATGGTTCCATAGACAGTCTGTAACATTCAAATACATGGGACTTTCGGGGAACATTCCAGATCCAAACCACAATAGATACCAAGCTCTGTTGCTGACTGGAGCTGTAGTCTGATCCTCTTGGATATCTGTTTTGGCAGCCTCTTGTGCCTGGAGGTTGAACTCTTCTTGGTGGTAGAGCTCTGGTAAACATTTCCTTCTTCATACAGTGTGCCCTGGGGTACTCATCACAGAGGAAACTTTTTTTGCCTTTGTACCCTGATCTTGGAAAGTGGAGTCTTGCTGATTCCTGATATGCCCTGAAAGCATCTTTCCTATCTATAGTCCTGATGCACAGTAACTTAACTTCTTTTTAGTGATATTCTCTGTAACAACTATGTGCTCTTTTGCTTCAACTTTGTAGTCTCTTTCATTATGCCAAAACTAAAAAGCTTTTGTATCTTTTTCCTCTGCTCTTTTCTCATATTTTTTTATGTAGAGTTGTTTCAGCACACCAGACAAATCCCATGTAAAAGCCTGAACTTTGGGTTGCTCAAATTTTCTGTACCAGATTAACTACCACCCTTAATTTCAGTTTCAGGCAAAGTCTCAGAAAAGGCACAAAATGCCTTTGCATGCATAATTTCTAGACTAATTGACAGTAGAGTTCTCTTTCCCATGTCAATACCTCATGATCCTACCCTTTCCAGTCTTCATATGCCATCAGCATTCTAGTCATCTCAGCTCAGACCGGCACCTCTCATCAAGCTCATCTTACAGCACTATATGTCTTCTTTAGGCAGCATCTCCAAACCTTTTAAACTCTTCTGATAGATCAGTTTCAAAGGCTTCCAAAGAACATGGTCAGGTACAGTCACAGTAAATACAACAAAGTATTAGCAAACTTAATGCAATAATGTATAGAACAAATGTGTACTACAGTGTAAGATTGGTTTGTACTAGATTTTAAATACCCACATATATTTAAACAAGCAATGTAGAAATACTTAGCTTAGTGTATTGATCTTGATATTCTAGTATAATCATTGAATAGATTTATCTTTTTTTCATTTCTCCTGCTTTGATAACTTTCAGCAGGAATGGATTGAAGGTGGTAGACAAATTCTTGATGTTTCATTGTAACTGTCACTGTGGATCCTGGTGAGAGGGGCATCTGGTGGGGGATTGCAGCTCTTCTCATGTTGAAACAAAACAGTTGTGGTCCATTTGAACGGATAATGGGGCAGAATTCGTTCAACATAGACAGGAAATTATCGTTAATGGTGACCTGGTTTTCACCTTCTGACATATCCATAGAGATTTCAAAAATTAGGATAAATTGTTTTAGACTTTGACTTTCTAGGTTTTCAAGGTAAAAGTTTATTTTTTCTTTTAATTTGAAAAATAAATTAAAGGGTCTCAAGAAATCTGTAGGCCCTAGTGTTTTGGTCATTTCTTTGTAATTTTCTACGTAAGTCAGCCTATCTTCTGAGAACAATGACGGTTTGATTTCTACTTTTCCCGTCCGTATTCTTACACTTTCTTCTTGCTTCATTGTACTGGATAGTTGTTCTAGTACAGTGTTAAAAAGAAGTTGTAAGAGAACATCCTTGCCTGATCCTAATCTTAGCAGGAAGTCATCTATTTCTCACCATTATGAATGATAGTTGTTATAAGGTTGTTTGTTTTGAGACAGGATTTTGCTCTGTAATTTAGGCTGGCCTGAACTCAATGTGTAGCCCAGATTGGCCCTGAACTCAGGCAGTCCTCTTGCCTCAGCCTCCTGGGTACTGGAATTATAGGAGTATGCAACCATGCCCAGTTTATATGATGCTGTGGAATTGAACTCACGGCTGTGTGCATGGTAGACTGGTGCTTTAGCCACTGATCTTGATTGTAGGGCTTTTTTGTAGGTAGTCTCTATCAAATTGAGGTTTTCTTCCTTTCTTGATTTGTTTAGAGTTTTTTTTTTTTTTTTAATGAGGTGCTGGCTTTGATCATGCTTTTTCTGCACCTGTTGATGTGATCATGTAATCTTTCTTTTTTTTAGTACATTAACGAGCTTTTTGTTAAATTGATTTTCAAATGTTGAATGTTTGTGTGGGATAAACCTCACTTGGTTATGATTTGTAATTTTTTATGCATTGTTGCATTAAACTTGCCAATACTTTGTTGAAGATATTTGTATCACAGATATTGGTGGGTAGTTTTTTTTTTTCTCAGTGTGTTTGTCTTAGTTACATTTCATTGCTGTGATAGAAGACCTGAAATTCACAACTTTAGGGGAGAAAGATTATTTTAGCTCACAGTTTCAGAAGGTCACTATCCGTTCACGGGTGGGTGGCTAGAGATGGAATCATATGGCAGGGCTGGAGCCAGAGACACAGATTCTCACAGAACAGAACAGAACCAAGTCAGATGAAAAACAGAACCAGCACATGCCTCTCCAAGTCAAACCTCAAGCACCTGCCCCTTCCAGTCAGGACCCATCTCTCACCTGTACACAATATTCACAGGTACATAAGGGTTTGTGGGTACTTTCCAGATCCAAGCCACTACATTCTGCTCTTGGAACCCCAAAACTTATTACTGTAGTTTGGATCTGGAATGTCCTCCAAAAGTCTCATGTATTTGGATATGTTATGTATTATCTATAGAACTATGTACTGTTGCAAGATGGGGGCCATGTCTGGAGGGGTGGGTTATGGGTGTGTGGTAGATTTCAGGTGTATGGTGGAATACAGTTATCCTTCCCATCTGAAACTTCTTGAGACTGATCTTCCCAATATACACTTCGATTAGCATTCTTGTCATCTGAACTCTGACCAGAGTCTCCCATCAGCTTTGTCTCAGAGCATGCCATGGCTTCTCCATCTGGCATACTCAAATCTATCTAAACCCCTCCCACAAAGGTTTCCAAAGTTCTAAAGGCCTCCAAATCACATGATCAGGTAGAGTCACAGAAGCAGCCCTACTTTCTGTCTTCATTACTTTTTTGTTGCTGGGACAGAATACCTGACATCCACAGCTACAGAGGAAAAACTTATGTTAGCTCAAAGTTTCAGAAGTTCACAGTTTATTCATCATTGGTTGGCAGCAGTGGAAGCACATGGCGGAGGCAGATGTGGAGGCAGCTCCTCATGGTATTGCAGAAAGGAAACCAAGTTTTCAGAATGAAGAAAGGAAGTAGCATAAACTCTTTCAGGACCTATCTCAGTGCTCTACGTCTTCCAGATCCAGCCACAGTGCTCTGCCCCTTAGGCCTCTAATCTGCCACCTATCTGTAATTTATAATCTATGAAATGTCTATCTTCAACCACATGACCGTAATCCGCTCCTCCAGACCAGGTCCCCATCTCCTAATGCACATGATTCCAAAGATAGTCCATAACATCCAAATATATGAGGCTTTTGCTTGTGGGGACACTCCAGTCCCAAATCACAATAATATACATGTATCTCGGTTATGTATTGATTTTAACTCTTTTGGAAAGATAACCAGAAAAAGTATTGCTGGGCTGAATGAATACTTATTTTCAGCCTTTTGAGGAATCTCCATACTGCTTTTCTTAGTGGTTGTTCTAGTTCACAGTCCCACCAGCAATATAGGAGGGTCTCTTTTTGCCTGCAACCTTGCCAGCATCCATTGTAGTCTGTCTTCTTGATATACACCATTCTCGGCAGAGTAAAATGATATCTTAGTGATGTTTTGATTTACATTTCTCTAGTGGCTAAGGATGTTTAACATCTTTTATGTATTTGATGGTAATTTGAAGTTCATCTGAGAACTGCCTGTTTCATTTTAGTTGCCTATTTTTGAATAGGGTCTTTGATTTTTGAGGGCTCCATTTTTCTTTGCTTCCTTGTATATTCTAGCAATTAGTATCCTGTTTGAATTGTTTGTGGTAAAAATTTTCCCCATTCTATCAGTTTTCTTAACTCAAATACTTTCATTTGCTGTGCAGAAACTTTTTAATTTGATGCAACCCCATTTATTGATTCTGGGGGGATATTTCTTTTGCATCAGGGATCCTATTAAAAAAGTCCTTTCCCATGCCTACATCTTGTAAATTTTTGCCTGGTTTGTTCTCCAGAAGGTTCAGTTTTTCAGATTTCATATCTAGGTCTTTGATCAACTTTGATTTGATTTTGGTACATGGCAATAGTTGTGTAGATGTCTAGCTTTATTTTTCTGCATGTGGATAAATAGTTCTGCCAGCACCATTTATTGAAGAGGCCATCCTTTTTCCAGTATATGTTTTTGGCACCTTTATTCAAGATCAGATAACTGAGGATACTTGAGGTTGTCTCTGCATCCTGTCTTCTGTTCCATTGGTCATTATGTCTGTTTTTATGTCAATACCATATGGTTTTTACCACAGTTGCTTTTTAAAATAACTTGATGTGTGAAATCATACTGCCACCTCCTTTTGTCTTGTTACTTAGGATTGCTTTGGCTATTCTGAATCTCTTTTGGTTCTGTATGACTTTGAGGATTGTTTTTCAAGTTCTGTGAAAAAAGTTGTTTGCATTTTGATGGGGATTATGTTGAATCTGTGTTTTAGTTTTGGCACGATAACCATTTTGACAATGTTAAAATTTTTGCCTGTCCAGGAATAGGGGTTGTCTTTCTATTTTCAATTCCGAATGTATTCGAATGGTTTCTTTTGGTATTGATTTCCAGTTTTATTCCCCTATGATCTGAAAGTAAGAAAGTTTATCAACTCATTTGTACTTTTTATACAGACATTATGGCCTTTAATATGCTCTATTTTGGAATATGCCCCATGTGCTGCTGAGAAAAAAGTATATTGTGTTGATGTCAGGTGATACTCTGAAGATATTTGTTAAGTCCTTTTCTTCCACAACTTTGTTTATCTCTTGCATTTCTTTTTTTATTTTCTGTCCACTTGACCTGTCTATCACTATTGTCAATTCATTCTCCTGGGTTTTTGTTGTTGTTGTTATTGTTTGTTTTATTTTTCTTGGCTCTTTGGTGCTGTTGGTTTCCCTATCTCTGTCTAAGACTCCTTTAACTGTATTCTGGAATGTTGGTTTGGTGGTCATGAATTTTTTTAAGTTTTCTTTATCGTGAAAAATTTAACCTTTTTCCTCTATTTTAAAAGATAGTTATTCTGGTTAGAGCAGTCTTGGTTGGCATTTATGTTTTCTTCACAGTTGGATGGTGTCACTCCGTGATTTTCTGACCTCTAGGGTCTGTGTTGAGAAGTCTGCAATTATCTTGATGGGTTTGTCTTTGTAAGTTACTTTATGTTTTTCTGTTACAGCTTTTAATATTCTTCCTTTGTGTTGGGTTTTTGTGATTTTTAACTATGATGTGTTTTGGGGAGGTTCTCTTCTAGTAAAGGTTATTTGGTGTTCTGTATTCTTGCAGTTGCTTAATGTCAGTTTCTTTGAAATTTTCTTACATAATTTCATTGACCTTATCCCTTAAACATTTGGTTCCATCCTCGGTTTTCTCTTGCACTGTCATTAATTCTGAGATTGTTTCTCTGAATCATTCATCAGCTGTTGTAACCAGCCTCTTTCTTGTCTATTTTTCAGTCCTCACTGTATGATTCAGTTTATGCATCTTATTTTGAAGATCCTATAATGTATCTTCAAAGTATTTAAGCTACTTTTCCATTTTTTCATGTGAGTTTTTCATATACTGGAGGTTATTTTTCATTCTTTCTGTCTGTAATGAAATGTTCTATCATTTATTGCCTTTAATATGGTCTATTATTCACTTTTTCACCCTTATTTGTATTCCTTTAACTAACTATGTATAAAGGCTGTTGTTTCTTTGATTATATCCACTTTGAGCTGCCTGTGCATCTCTTATATGTCTTGCTTGAGCATTTTGGCCATTAAGTCTACTTGCTTTTTGACTTCATTTTCTGTAAGTTCTGCTACTTCAGTACTCTTGATGTCAGCTTCTGGGAGTCAGGCCTTATTGCGGGTGATTTATTATTGCCTTATTTGCCCATCATTCTCTTAAAGTCAGTTGTAGCTCAGATAATGATGATGGGTAGACTCTTTGTATTGTATAGACTATTTTATTAGACCTTGAGTCTAATAAAGACCTTGAGTTATTTCAGGTTTTAGAATGTATGTCTATTTTTAACTTACTTAGCTATTAACTTTTTTACATATTTTTCCCACATTTTATTGATATGTATATGTGCAAAACTCAAGATTTACAATGGAGTTGAGCATTTTGTGCACATACGTATCCTGTCAAGGTGACAAGGGCTTTCCCACTCTCCTTTTGTCCCTCTCTCTACACGCCCCCCCTCCCTCCTCCCCCACCCTACTCCCTTCTTTCACTTTGTCTTTCATCTTTCATCCATAGGTGTTGTGATCTGCAACTCTAATATCAGAGAGAGCATTCGATGTTTCACCGTCTGCTTCTGACTTACTTCACTAAGCATGATGTTCTCTAGTTTCTGCCATTTGCCTGCAAAAGCCTCCATGCTATAGGACTTTATTCATGCATAGTATTCCATTGTGTATAAATGCCACATTTTGTGTATCCACTGGTCTGTTGATAGGTATTTTGGTGCCTTCCATATTTTTGCTATTGTTAGTTGTGCAGCTATGAACATGGGTGTGTGTGTGTGTGTGTGTGTGTGTGTGTGTGTGTGTGTGT
>PVKB01003339.1:0-207389 GCA_004027205.1 Ctenodactylus gundi | reverse complement strand
GAAATGGCTTTTGAAATCAGATTTGCTGTTCTCCAATTTTGCAACTTACTCTTTATGCTAATTTGTCTGCACCTGCAGGGACAAAGAAACTGGCAGCATTGAACATGAGATCCAGGAAGAAAAAGCAACACAAAGATTCAGGAAATGAAACCAGGGCTAAATCATATTAGGTGTATGAAGGTTGGATTTTTTTTTTTTTTAATATAAGACAAGCAAAGAGTGGATTGAGTGTCTGAGAGGATATCCTGAGTACAGAAAACTGTAGAACCCTGGTCAAAGAATTGATGCATTTTCCGGGGCTCAGAAGAAGAGAAACAGTGGCCAAGAGGAGAACAGTAAGTCCAAGCAATAAATGGACCAAGTTGGGTCACTCTTAGCCTTCATGTCCTTTAAATACAAAAGTTTTTTTTTTTTTTAAAGAAAATGTCTTAAGGAGTTTCATCCTTCATAAATCTAGCCAGCAGGACTTGGGGATAATTCCCTCATTCAATTTAAAAATCTCTTTATTTGGTGCTCTATTTTGAAATAAATATCATGTTCTTAAGAGAAAAAATCTCTATTCCTATTTTCCCACTCTTCATAATCTGTGCCCTCAACTATCTCTCTTTTCCAGGTTCTTTTTTCCTGCTACAACATCAGGCATGGTCCAAGTGGATCTGGAGACAAAATCCAGTACCTCAGCCATGATAAAACGCAAGGACACATGCGTGTGGCGTAATGGATTGAGATACTGTCCTCATTTTACAGATGTCCTATTCTTCAACATCACAAAACTTCTACACACTCATTTAAAATATAACAAGTGCACAGTTACATATTTTAACAAAGGTTACATAAAGCATTATGTCTCAAGAAATCCAGAGAAAGAATCCCAAACCAGACCTCTTTCCCTTATAAGTCTCTCAGAAATCCAGAAATGATTGAAAATGCAATTTTATATTCTAGAATAATTTTCCTTCATGTATTTTCTTGACTTCTCTGGCTAGTATATTTAATTTTCAACTCTCTACATTGTAAAAAGAAAACACTGTCATAATTCAAGGTCCATCTACAGCCAGTAACTGCTGAGGTCCAATGAATGCTGTGAATGCTACACGTTCAATTCTTAAGCAAGAAAGTCAATTTTTACCTCAGAGTTATTAGACTTAGGGAAAAAATCAATTTGGCAACATCAAATGTTATCACTCATACTCCCACTGCCCCCAACAGCAGCTCCTCATTCCTTCATTTTTTTTTTTTTTGCTCTATTACCAGCTGTAAAAGAACACAGACATCACACGTCTCCACAAAGACTTTGTTTAAAATTAAATACATTGAAGATCAATTTTTTTTTTACCTGCTGTTTGGTTTTTAGTAGGCCAATTAAATTATTTCCTCTAGACTAATACTAGTTTCCAATGAAAATAAGGGTATATTTATGCCTACGGTACAGTACACTTGTACGGTAAATGACACAAGTTCCAGTATGCAGCAACTAATTCATTGATGAGAGAAGTCTGGGCTATGTATAGCAGAATATGAAAAAGTAGAAAACAAGAGGTTAATTGACTCTCTCAAAATCATGCCATGCAACAGCACTCCAGTTTGGGTTCCCAGCTCCTGCCTTCTTGGTCCAGTTTGTTATAGAGTCACAGAGGAATGCCTTTTAGTGAAACTTCTTGAGATTTTTATGTTTCTAATTCTGTCCTGCTTCCTTAGGGAGAAAGTTGAGTGAAGGGGAAAGGGAATGTTTTTTAGAATCAGAGAGATTTGGTTAGATACCCAATCTGATCTTTGGTACTTGTAATGATTCCAAGCCAGTTTCATGACTTGGGTACCTCTGAGTCCTGGTTTGCAAACTGCAGCTAACGGCACACCTCTCAGCAGAGTACATGAAAATGAAATGAGACCCCATGTGCAGCGTGTTCTGTGCATGTGAACATCTCTCTTTTTGGTGTTTTTCTTAGATAATTATGATACATTTGAACCGCAAGACAGACGGTAAATTCTAGATACTGAAGATCTCATCTGACTTTCAATTCTTTAATATTTTAACTGGAAAATAAGGTAAATTTTGTAGAGAAAATGCAATGGTGATACTTCTTTAAGTAGTAGAAGGGCCACTCACCGGGCAGCTAAAGAAGTGACAAATGAGTTGAAAAAAGATGACCAAAGGTCTCTTGCTCAGCCGCTAGTGGGCTGTGTGCACTGTCGTTCATTCATTGATCCCCTTACAAATTAAAGTCCTATTTAAAACCAAACATTTAAGCTGCAAATATGAATGAGCTTGTATAAGAGGAATGCATGTTTCTTAATGAACAAAGAAAACAAACATCAACTAAGAGTCCAATAATGGAGCAAGAGGAAAAAGAGAGTACAGGAGGGTCAAAAAGGGACAGGAGAAGGTTTGCCATGTTGACGGGATACATATGTGCACAAAATACTCAAGTTCAATTTAAACATTATGCACTGTATATATACATATTAATAAAATGGAAAAAAACATTGGAACTGTGAAAGAGGTGAGAACAGGATAGATGAAGAATATAAGTACAGTGTGGCCAGATTCTCCTAAGGCAAGAATGACAAGTAGGCTTGAAAGAGGATATGATACTGGCACACTGTATGTGGATAAGTGCAGTGTGGTAGTGTGGTATGGTGGCAAGGAGATGACATTCTGGCCACATGCTTGGCTAAGATACAGAGCCATGGAATAATAGCAGGGCACCATCTGAGAACTTCAAAATGGCTTCAAGTGGGCTACAAAAGTTAGAGAACCATGATGGCCACACTGCGGAAGACGCTGGGTGCCATGTGTAAGGTTAGACGTCACTACCTAAGTTCAGGGGAGTTTTGCTGTTTAAAATTGGATGAAAAATGTAGAGTCAGACTAAGGATGGTCAAGGGTTTGGCCTGCACAGAAAGGAAAGTAGAGGTAAGGCAGCTCGAGGCAGGGAGGGTGAATTAACATCCTACCAGGGGATGAAGGGAAGGAAGAATGCACGGCTAGTCCTGAAAGACAAAGTGCATGGCCCTCCCTCCTTTCAGTCACAGAGGACGGAGGGTTGGATATGTTGAGCTGAAGTTGCATGCTGGTATTCCAGGTAGGAACAGCCAATAGACACTAAAATGAACATATTGGAAGTGGGTGGCAAAACTCTGATCTGGTGACATACTCTGTATTAAGCCAGCCACAGGAATGAGTTATTTCTCCTACAAGTATGCGTATGAAAAAGTCGGGTACCAAAGACAGTACCTGGAACCTCAGGCAGGGCTTCTCCGGACCTCAGTTTCCTCTGGTGTTAAACAAGAGGGACGTGCTGCTTTTCTCTTAAGCTCCATTCACCCAGAAATGGCACGTTCCTTGCTTTCCTTATTTGGCCCAGGCTTTCACTCACAGGGTTCTCTTTTCTTTCTTCCACCTTTGTTGTTTTTGGAAGAGGTGATTTGAAGCTTAAGCTCCTCTGAAGTGGCCCCTTGATCTTTCTGTCACGAGGACATTCGCACAAAGAGTACAGCAGGGAGACTTTACAGGAGGAGAAAAGGCGAGCAAAGATCAGAGCAGGTCTCGGTGCCAGGACTTGGCCTTTCTCAGGCCTTCAAAGAAGCCACTCCTCCAGTGTTCAACGCAGGTATTTTTGACACAAACCAGAAAATAACAGCAGTGTGCTGCATTAAACACTCCTGGTTTACCTTCACCGCTTTCCCTTCCTATCCTGGAGGAGCTCTGGCACTGGTGCTTGTGCCCAAGGTGTTGGTACCTCATTACTTGCTACTTGATTTTAAAATTATTAACACTATAAGATTTTCATTGGCTCTATCCTTATTTATTATTTTTCTTCTACTTCCCAATGCATAGTATTTCCTATTTTCTTACATCCCTCTCGCAAGAAGGCACGTGTGGAGATCCCTGTGGAAAATACACCCAAATTCCTATTACACCCAAGATAAAGGAGAAGAAAGTCAATTTAGTTTTTGTATACTGCCCGTTTCTCATTAGCCTTGACTTCTTAAGCCCTCGGGTTATGGGCCAGTGCTTATTTTCATGGGTACATTACTAGATTTTATTACATTTGTACTGAGAGGCAAGATAGTCTCATTTTATATCTGGAAAAATAGGTTTAGCGACCTAGCGACAGCAACTGGCCATGGATCTGTATATTTTCCTTATTATGTGAGTCTAGGGCCATATGTTTTTCGTTGTCTGGGCAGAGTGCGAAATGTATTACTCATCACATACAAACTCAGCAGTCGTGATCTACTGCCCTCTCACTAGAACCTTCTGGTATCAGGAGTTGACAGCCTTCAGGATTTTCTACAATTCTTAGGAAGGACTTTGTAAGTTCAAAAACATCCCTCATTTCTCTGTGCCAAGTAGGGTTGTGCACTATCAAGAAAAAAACAGGTCACTTCATCTTTAAAAGCAAAACATTGATCTTAGATATTGGAAATTAAGAACTCTAGATGTAGTATCAGAAACAATTTTTTTAAAAAATAATTTAAATGGAAGAATTTTCTGTATAAAACTGTGACAAGACATTAGGTTTTTAACCCTTGGAATAACACACTTTTCTTCTTATAAAAGACCTTTACACACTCGGCACACAACAGAGGAAAATCTCTCTCTCTCTCTCTCTCTCTCTCTCTCTCTCTCTCTCTCTCTCTCTCTCTCTCCCCTCTGTGTGTGTGTGCATGTGTGTGTCCTTGTCTCTGTTCTTGCTTGTCTGCTTGTTTCCCTCTATCTCTACCTTCCTCTCCTCTCTCTGTCCCTGTCTCTCTCCCCCATCTCTCTCTCTCCTCTCTCTCCCTTGTCTCTTTGGAAGTAAATAGAATTGGACAAACTACAAAACTTAAATTGTCATTCCCCAGCATGGATAGTCACTCCCAGCGGTAACCACGTGGAGTCAGGACATTAAGATTACAGATTAAATATAGAACTGCACAGAAGTCCTCATGCCACCTGGACCAAACTCCTGTGAAAGCACTTCCACATCAAAGGGCTGAAGGTCCAGGGACAGATGTTCTACATATTCTTCCAAATCCCATTATGCAACATATTTCTCTTACCTTACTAAGACATTTTTCTTCCTTAGTCAGAGCAGATTGTTTCTTGCCATCATTCGAGCCTGTTCCTTTTAGTATGGCTTGCTTTAGAAGTACAAAATGACAAGTCTGCAGGTTCCTTGTAATGCCTGCAGGTCCGTAACCACCCTCTTCAGTGGTACCTCATGCATTTGGCTCCGAGCATAGCTCTGAGCCTGTCACCACTGAGTGGGAGTGGGGTTCCTGTCATCATACTTCAGAAAATTCACCCGAGAGTGAGTGCTTAGAGATATCAACATTTCCATTTAAGAAGAAAGGACAGTGACCAAGGACATGAGAACAATCTAGATCCAGCTACGCTTCACCACAACCTTGGTCTCCACATGTCTCTCACCAAAGCCAAGGGCTGCTACGTGACCTCCAAGAGTTCACAGTACATTTGCCTCACAGAGATGCCACAAACTGTGCCTCCTCTCCCTCAACATCTCCAGAGTTTGCTAAGTTTATTCTAAGCTCAGGTTTTGTTTTTGTAAATCAAACCTATTACTCCAAACCCGGTCTATCTATAGAAAAAATGGACATTACTACCTCTTTCCCCTTTCACTTCAATACCTTTCAACTGTGTGTGTTTCTTTTTGTATCTTTTCCTCCTTGGAGGAGAAGCCCTTCTCTCTCTTCTCAAGGTGAGCCCCTTTCCCTTCAGCCACCCCTTTGTTCCCCACCTCCAAAGAATTGGCACTATTACATGTTTCTCTTTTAACTTCAATCTTTCTTTCCACTGTTTCTCCTTCTTTGGTCTAAGAAAAATGCTAAAAGTTACTCTCACCCCCAAAATCTTAAAAATACTTCTGACCTTGGTTTTGACTTTTTTATGGCTTTCTTTTTTTCACTGTTAGGTTTTTCAAAACTTGAGCCTGTAAATTGAGTTTCTCTATTCAATCTCTCATTCATTTCTTAGCCCACTAACACTTACTTCTGCCCCAAATAATAGAGTATGGGAGAAAAAGAGCATTGGCATAAAATACTGCAAACTTTTAAGTGGGTCAGGAGCTTCTTAAGTGGATCGCTTGAGCATAGCCAGTAAATGATAAATGAGTGAAAAATTGTACGCAAGAAAAGGATGCAGCAGTGTAAGGAACAGCATTCTTAAGTGACTAGTAGGATTCCACGGCAGGCGACATTAGGTGTTGTCCAGTGTTGTTACAGATGACTTTGGCTCTTATTTCAGTTCTTCTTCTAACCATCCAAATGATATTGAACAAGTCAATTAGCTTTTTGGGTTTTAGTTTCCTATCTCTAAAACAAAATGCTTCAACTACAGAGTTTATAGTGCTTCTTGACATCTAAAAGATATGAGAGAAAAGCATTTGGTTGTGTATGTTGGAACAGACACCAGAAATAAAATGGCCCTGTGGCTGCTAGGGCATAGTATCTGGAAGAGGATCCTTGTATCCTATGTTTCTTCTGGCTTACCACACATTTATTGGGTACCAACTCATTTATGCTTTCGTTTTATTCAGAGATATATATGACAGAAACCATATGGTCCAGAGACGAGATCATGGTGTTTGCAACCTGGCAGTATGAATCTGAAACTCACTTTGTCACTCCCTGGCCACATGATCCTACACAGGTTACTTAGCAGATTGAGCTTCAGATCCCTCACCTGCATAACACAGCAAAGGCAGTAAGGAACACCTGCGAAATCCTTGCTTCCCAGAACTGTTGTGAGTCCTGGCAGAGATACAGACGAAGAGCCTTGTCCACGCAGTGCTTGGCATAGAGGATGTACCACATAAATGCGAGTTTCCCTGGTTTCTTCCTTTCTCTTTCCTCCATAGCAAGGGCTCAGTTTGCATTAGCTTCTTGCTTTCTCAGTGGCTCCCAGCTGGGCTGGGATCTTTCCTGGAATCTGCTAACCTGTTCTAACCTCCACGTTAGATGATTAAATAACAGTTTGGCCACTTGCCCAAATCCATAGAGTTAGTTAGTGACAAGGTCAAAGCCAGAGATGAGGTTGTTTCACTACTCACGTCGCACTTGCTCAGCCCCTCCCAGTGAGACTTGGGCAAATCTACAAGATCAATTTTGTGCTCCCTGTGGCCTTCAGAAATGGAGTATTTTTAAGACTCAATAATTATAAGCTGCCCTAAGAGTTCTCTGTATTATCGAGTCTGTCATATGCCCTGGTCTCTTAAAAAGCAGAAGGGCCCTTGTTTCAGAGTTCCTCTCCTAGGGGTTTCCTTACTGCCTTTCTAGTGACACCTGCTTTGTAGTGTTGGATCCACTCAACTAACCTCTTTCTCCATCTTGTAACTTTCTTCTCATGTCAACTAGTTTTAGATATAAATCTAAATTTTGAAAAGGGGGAAAACAGCAATAGCAATAAAACCAAAAAGACAAACCAGATAACAACATCAACAATTCATCTTTAAATCGCTATACAGTCTGGGGAAAAATTGCTGTAGACGTGTTCATTTTAGGATTAAATGAGCAGACACTGGGATTCAATTAGAAGCTCAGCAGAAAAGACTGGTACCATGGACATATGATTTACTATAATATGTCATTAATCACTGTACTTTGAAAGAATGGTTCATGGCATGCAAATCACTCACAATATAATATCAAAAAATTGTAAATGTTTTTAAAATGTGCAGATCATGAACTGAGAGTACTAAAGAAATTTATATGCATGGAAAGTTGGCAGATAATGCAACTAACATTTATAGTTTATCTCTGAAAAGTAGGATTATGAGTGATTTCAAATTTCTTCTGTGCGTATTTTTTGCAGTCATTTCTAATTGCTCCATGATCAATAAATAGTTTTTAATGAGAAGAAAATGGTACTTATTATTTCAAGAAAATAGATTTTTATGTATCTTTTAGAGTAACTAACATGCGTACTTTGGGTGTTCTGTTTGTCAAACTGCCAGAGCTATTTGCATGGGCACAGACTATTATAGCTAAAGAGAACTAGAAAATAGCTTTTATTCTCAAATTATTTTTTTTCAACAAAACTCTTTCTTCAAAGGAAACCTCAGCGCTGCTTACTATGTCAACAGAGATAAAAGAAGACTTGTTTTCATCTCAGCAGGGATAATGGGCCCAGAGCGCCATAATTCCCAGTCTTCCCACCCCCACCCCAGCCCACTCTGGTGGTAGCTGAGGCCTGTTAGTGAGTCTTGGGCTCGGGAGAACATGATTTATATGGATTCTGACCTGGTACCTCATCTCTGTGCCACGGATGAAGAACGTGGCACCATGAAGGCAGCGACTAGCATGGCGTTGTCAGCTTTCCCATCCTGTTTTCAGACTCCTAAGCCAGGAGCAGGAGGGAAGTGCCCCTATGAGGAAATCACCCAGCTGCGTTCTCGGGATCAAGGACCAATGCCAGTCTCTGGGATGCTGACTGTGAATTGTTAACCATCCTCAGCAGTAAACTCAGCAAGACATACGCTGAATTCTGCCCATTCAGCAAGAGCCTGAACATTATTTATTATTCAGAGGTGACCAAGGCCTCTCTTACAACCTTCATACTTGGCGAATCTGTTCTAATCCCCACCTCCGCCCTCAGGCTGCCTAGGTTTACAAGAAATACTAGTAAATCCTTTCCCATGGATGCAATGAATCAATGTCCCAGAAGCCTGCAAGACCTCAAGCGTGTTTCACGCAGAGCCAGCTTCTGGATGGAAGCATAAACCCCAAGTCTTGCAGAAACCACTCAGAGAGCCCAAGGTGTTTATGGGAGGCAGGGAGTGTTAAGCCCCACTTGCCAGGCCAGCTCCTAGGCTGGTAATTACATTTTTGCCTCAAAAAGTGTCCCTGCCGCTGCTATTAGATATAGTGTTCATTTTCACCTCTGAGCAGAGTTTGGAGTTAAGGTCTCTCCGAGGGTGGCCCACGGACACCAGGGGCTACCTCGTTTGGGCAATGACTGCATTTCAGCACCAGCAGAGCAGGCTCTCTCTCCTGGGGTTTGCAGAACTCTGCCAAGTGTCTGGGATTAATGAAGTTGTGTACCTGTAAGGTATTATTATCACCTAATCATTCTCTGTCATCTGTTCTGGTAATAGTGATGGGGAACCAACCTCATGAACCATAGAGTTTCAGTTTAGTGTAAGCCTACAGGCTGGGATTTTGACAATATATCCAAACCCCTCAGCTGTGACAGAATTAGACTGAAATTTTACTTAAGCACTTAAAGAGAATACAAGGCCGCCTACCACGACACAGGAAGTTCTCTGCCTGCTTGCCTGCTGCTTCTGCCGCCGTCACGAAGCCAAGGCAAAGTTCTGCTGCCAGAGTCAAATAATAGTCATTCCTAAGTGTCCACATGAGTTTCTTGGTGCTCACCATCACTCAGTGGGGAAACTGAGGCAGCTAACTCAAGCTTGGAAATCACGCCAATAAAAAGGTATATAGAAGGGTTAGAATTGCTGTAACATTCAGCATGTGTCTGATTAAAAGTTTCCTGGATGTGGCAGGAGCCATCCTTTATAACATCAAGAAGTAGGATGATCACAAGGGGCAAATCTGAGGTATTTGGAGTCATCAACAAACTAAGAAAGAGAGAATTCAACTTTTCAGAAAAACATCTACGTTCCATGAATAAAATACTGCTTAAAATTACTTTAAATATTTTTATCGAAAAACGTAACATTCATTCTGAGAAATGAAATAATCCAGCCAGAGGTTTCAGAAGCAAAAAATTCTACTCTTCTGTCTTTTAATTTCTCTTTGAAGTAACTCAAATTCACACAAATACACACAGAGTAGTTTTCTTTTCACTTGTCCTTCTTTGCTCAGCAAAACAAGTTATTAAACACACCCACATCGTGGTATGAAGGTTAAGAACAGTAATACCAATTTGATTGAACTAGCTCATTTGGGCCAGGTGAGGGCTAGCCAATTTTTTCATGTGATTTTCTCTCTGTTTCCCTCCAACTGCAGTGTGGGAAGGACGACTACAGACACAACATCTCATGAATGTGGAGGTGTGGGCTATGCTGACCTCTGGTTTGTGAGATAAAGAGTCCTTCTGCTCAATGAGAAGTGTACACCTTGTGGTTGTCTCTGAAAGCCCTGTGAATATTAAATGTATACTTGGAATACGTAATGAGAGCAGATTTGGCTCCTCTAATAAGAAAAGCTCCCATGATTGGTTATTAAAGCCATGTTAGACTGGGAGCATGACTCAGGGGTAGAGTGTTTCCTTGGAAAGAGTGAAGTCTTGAATTTGATCCCCAGCAACACAAAAGAAAAAAGTCATTTGTTATCATTCGGTTAATAATCTCACCTCTGAATCATAGCTATAATGGGAGACAGAGAGAGAGAGGAATAGCATATCCTGAAAATATTTGAAATAAAGATCAATATTTAATCTCCAAATTTCAAAGTTTGGTTTACGGAATGCTCGGAAACTTGTTTGAAGCTCTCCAGGATTTACCTATCTGCACATTCATGTCATCCTCTCACACGCAACCACCGCCCACAGGCACATGCATGAAATGTTGCATGATCTCCGGCCTCCTCCCGCATGGCCCCTGCCCCCAGCCGGCTCATCCCCTGCTTGTCTTACTAGCCGGTACCGTCAAGTACACGAGGCCTTCCGCCGCTCTCCTGCAACCCTACGCGGACTGTTAGAAAAACATTTGAAATCAGAGACAGTTTACTAAACAGGATGAGTCACTGACTTTTTTTCTGATATTACCACAAAGTGATTGATCAAAACTTTACTTTGTTTAATAAAATAGGGTATCCTCTTCGCTTCAGACACTAAAGCACCAGTTATCCATATATTTGGCCTTGTTTTTACAAAAGTATAATGTACACACGCACACACACACACACACACACACACACACACACACACACAAACACACACACACATTCCTCAATTGATGCAGCCATTACCAATACAATACAAAACAAAACTCCAGCAAGGTATGATTTATATGCAGTTTCATAATGCTACGTTCTCTGTGACCCATTTCACCCATTTATACATAAGGGCCAACTATTAACATATGCTAATAACCCAGAAGGAGAGAGCTCACAGACAGATCAGTCAGCATGCCCCGTAGCACTTTGCTCCTCTACTACGGTGCTTACTATATTTAGCTACTCTGTCTTAATTAAACTAAAAAGATGATTAACATTGAGTATACAGTGTGTGCCACATAGAGCTGTTGCTGCACAAGTATTGTACCATTTAATATTCAAAATAATTCCATGGAGTTGATATTAGTCTATGGAGGGCTTCCTAAATAGTCACAAGCTCTGTGAGATAACCTAACATCTCCAGTCCCTCACAGACTGCCTAATGGATAAATAAACCATCAGTGTTACTTAGCAGATGGTTACCAACGTGACAAAAATGTAAAACTAGACAAAATATCACAGAGATCCTTGGTCCATCTGAGAATAGATTCCATCTAAACAGTGACCAGCTTTGTGCCAGTAAAGTTTCACCAACTCTCCACTACTGGTTAAAGGCCGTCCATACACAGAGCGCGCAATTGACAGGCTCTCTGTTGAATCAAAATCTCCTTCTCTAAGAACTCAGTGAATAAATTCATTTTTGTATTCTGTTTCTTTCTTGTCCACATCTACATAAAACCTTCAGATATTTGAAAACCTTCCAGTATTGGAAGTCCTCTTTCAAGGCCCCCATATTTCTTTCTGATAAAATATAACGAGCTCATTCACTTGCTTCATGCCTTTCATCATGCTTTGAGAGGCCCCTCCTTTCCATTCTGCGCACATGCTTCTATTTTTTATATTGGATCCGGTGGGGATGCTGAACTCAGGTATTTATAAGAAGCAGGCGGGAGTCAGGTCCAGTTACAGTAAGATAATGGAGTGATGGGGCAAGTAGCCAAGAGAAAGCCCTGTCCTACCAAAGTGCCTTCAAATGAAAAAAATAGACGTTGTGAAGGCCAAATATAGTAGGTATTTAGACAAGGTCCCCCCCCCCCCCCTTGAACTAGACGCTTTTTAAACACAGCAATGAGAACTGACCTCAAAAGTCTGAATGTCATCTGACCAGCTCTCAAAAAAGCGCTGTTAAGTCCTCATTGGAGTGACTGTATTTCTATTAATGCTACAAACATTACATTAACCTTTTAGAATGTGACATCTTGTTGACTTGCATCAGGATCCTGTGAACTAAAGCCTGGAATTATTTTTATTGGGCTGTCATTAGTTGGTTTTCTTGAGCGCAGATTTTGGATTCTGTGTTTATTCCTACTAAATTTCACCTTGTCAGATTCAGCCTATCTTTCCAACCTGTCGAGCTCCTTCTGAGTACTGGCTGCTGCACTCACCCTCAAATACAAACATCCCTTTGCTGATTCCAGGTAACCTATAATTACTACACACATGGCTTTTCTATTGAGATATAATTTAAACACCAAAGAATTCACTCATAAATTCCGTAGTTTTACATATATTTACAGTTACGCAACCATCACCGTGGCCTGATTTCAGAACAGCTTCCTTTCCTGTATTCCCACCAGCACTCCTCATCCCCTGCTCCACCACTGCCCTGCTGGCTCCTAAGTTCCTTTCCGTCTTCGTGTGATCTTCCTGCCATGGACCGCCCACATGATAGAACCATACAGCACATGCCCTTCTGGGTCTGCTTCCTTTCACTTAATATAACGTGTAAAAGGATATTGATAACGATATAAAATGTACCAATATTTTATTTTTATGACCGAATATAGGGTATAGATACAAAATATATTATTCATCAGCTGATAGACATCTGGATTATTTCCATTTCTAACATCTTACATAAATGCTACACGAATGTGTTTTGTTCTGTGTGAACAAATGTTTTCAATTTTCTTGAATATACACTTATAAAGGAGGAACAGCAGGATCATATGAGAACTCTGTTACTTTTTGAAAAAACTGCCAAATTGTTTTCTGTACCAGGTGAACCATTTTATCTTCCCACCAACACTGTACGAGGATATCAATTCCAGCTCGTCCTCTACAACTCTTATTACTGTTTGTCTTCTTTATTACAGCCAAGATAGTGGCTATGAACTGTTATCGCACCATGCTTTTAATTTGCATTTTCTAATGACTAATAATGTTGGATATCTTTTCATGTGCTTATTAGCTATTTGTATATCTTCCTTAAAGAAATATCTCTCCAAATATTTGCCCAATTTTAATTGGATTATTTGTCTGTTTATTGTTGAGTGTAATAGTTCTTTATATATATTTTTATGAGCCCCTTATCAGGCGCATGATTTACCAATATTTTGTTTCACCATGTGAGTTTTATTGCTACTTTCCTTATGGTGTTCTCTGAAGCAACAACATTTCAAATTCTGATGAAGCCCAATTTATCAAGTTTTTTTTTTTTGGCTTGTGTTTTTGGCACCATGTTTAAAAGCCGTTCTCTCACCCAATAACATAAAGATTTATTTCGAATATTTTCCTCCAATATTTTTATATTTTTAGCTCTTACATTTAGGTATTTGACCCATTTGGGGCTTATTTTTGCATATAATATAAAGCAAGGGTCCAAATTCTTTTTGCATGTGATCGTCACAAATGCCCCAGTACTATTTGTTGAAAAGACTTTAATTTACCCCACTAAATTGTCATGGCACCCTTGTCAAAATGAATTGTCTATAAATAAAGGGACTTATATTTCAATTCTCAATTTTATACCATTTCTATATGTCTGTACTTATGCTAGTACCACATCCTCTTTATCATTATAGCTTTGTAGGACAAGCATGTCTTTAAGTGCATAGATCTCTGTTACAGAAATCTTGACCAAGAAATGGTTGAGAAAACAGCCTGTGACCTGACACTAGAAGAATATCAACCCCCAAAGGCTGTGGCCCCATCTTCTTTGGTCACTGTCACATCTCTAGTACATAGACTAGGTTTAACACATGGTAAAGGTCTGAGTAAATGTCTGTTACTAAACTGAATAAAGTTGAATAGAAAATATAACCAGAATTCACTTTTAAATTTGAACCAGATAGAAATATTCTCAGTTAGACCTGAGTCTGGCCTTCCCCTTCCATTGCATCTGGAAAGCAAGTATGAAAGACCCTGCCAAGTGCTTTGTGGGATTCCAAATGACATTTGTTTTAATCCTCAGTGCCAGCATACTGTGTGTGACATCCATCATCTTAGCATCACCAGGAGAATGACTTCGACCATTCCTGGCACAGGCAGACCTTCATCTGATGATTTAAAAGAGAAATCATCTATTACCAATTTCTATAAAACCCTTCTTTTACCAACCTAGAAGAATAGCAAAATTCAAGGGCAACCACATTCACATCATTTGTAGGTTTAGAGGAAGAGAAGAATCAGTATTTGCAGAGCTAATAATACTCTGAGATGTCACTTTGCCCTTCTTGAGAATGAGCCCAGAAAGTAAGAATGGAAAACAGACAATAGAGGACCCGCACACACCCTAGAGACCAGCTCTGCTTAAGTACTTCCTGCTTCTGACCAGGGCCAGGATGAGCTGAAAAATGTTAGAAAGGGTAAATTTCATCTAAAAGGAATACTCAACAAGGAAAAGGAGAGATTTCAATTATTTCCCATGTAGTAATGGTGCTAGCAGAGTCTTGGTTTCTGTTTGCTGTTGTTGTTGTTGTTGTTGCTTCAGCTTTGACTGACTATTGACTATTCAATTATGTGTGTATTTACCAGGGGCTGGTGGGTTTCTGCACTTAGTTAAAAGTTTATGCTTTAGGGTTTACATTTTGTGTGAAGATCTACATACAAACACCGACACCAATTTTAACTCTCTAGAAAACCTGCATTGTAGAAATGTCCTTGCCTGAAATTTCAGCCTACTTCTGTCACTAAGCCACTCCAGCTTCAGGAATTAGGGCTGCTTTCATGTTAATAAATGGGAATGGTCACCATTCTCATTTGAGAATGCCACCCAGGTTATCTCATTTAATCTTTTTTATTGAGATAGATATTAGTCTCCGCTGTACAAATGAGACCATCAAAGATCAGAGAAACTAAGAAAATTGCCAATTCAAAATCAGAGCGGCCGGGACTCAGACTCAGTTCTATCTTACACTGAGTGGGATATCTTTAATCACTGTGTTAGCTTTTCCCTTAAAAGGACATAATACAGCAAAAATGTGCATAAGCCACTCTTAACCGAAGAGAAAATGTCTTTGCACCAGAATGAATCCTGAATATAATACAATTTCTTCACTGTCTCCTGTTCTTGGCCCTGGACTTCCGCACAGCCCCGCAATTTACCTGCTAACACTTCTCGTATCCTCCATATGAACTTTCATTTTCAGTGCTGCTGTTCTTAACTGTGATGAGAAACACACAATATATACTCTATAGCTTTAACAAAAATTTAAATATACAGTACAGTACTGCTATATATACAATATAGTACATGAGCTCTCTAAGACTTTTTTATTTCGCATGACTGGAACTCTGCACCCATTGGACAGCATTTGTATTTGCCTGTCCCCCAGCATTTAAAAACCATTATACTTCCTGCTTCTGGGAATTTGACTACTTTAGATATTTGTTATATGCAGAATCATACGATATCTGTCCTTCTGTGATGATCTTATTTTACTTAACATAATAGACTCACTCATACTGTGGAGTTTGACAGGATTTCCTTCTTTATAAAGGCAGAGTAATATTTCACTGGAGACATATACAGCATTTTCTTTACTTATTCATACATTAAGGTTCATTCCATAACTTAGCTATTGTGAGTAACACTGAAATAAACGTAGGAGTGAAAGCATCTTTTCAAGAAACAGTTTTCAATTTCTTAAACTCATACCTAGAAATAGATTTGTCTGATAGTTTGACTTTTCGTGATGACTGTCCATACTGTTTCTTAGTTTAATGTCATCCCGCTTGCCTACTTATATGTATTTGCTACCTGTGTTTTAGATGCTAGCTGCACTTCAATAAATCTTGTCCGAACCACTATTACAATGCCTCCCCATTTTTTACAGGATTCTTATACTTTCAGATCTTACTTTGAAGTCATTTGACTTGGTTTTTACAGATGCCATATGATTAAAGTCCAATTTTGTGGGTTTGCATGTGGATATCCCGTTTTCCCATCACCACATGGTAAAGAGACTGTTTTTCCTATTACGTAGTCTGGGCACCCTATTGAACACAAGTTGACTGCATGTGTATGTGTTTATTCCTGAATTTTCTATTATGCTCCATAGGCTGTCATTCTACCAGTGCTATGCTGTTTTGATAATGATAGCTTTGTAATATTTTGAAGTCAAAGTGGATAACCTGTATTCATTTATCAAAAATTTCATATGATTAAAATGTCAATGCTACCCAAAGAATCATGCAGATTCAATGTAACTCCTTTAAATATGCCAAGAGCATTTTTTTTGCAGAAATTGAAATGGGCTCTTTAAATTAATGTGGAACAACAAAGGCTACCAAATAACAAAACAATTTTGGGGAAGAACAACAGAACTCAATGTATGCTTTTATTCTTACTGCTTCTAGAAGATCAATCCCATAACAAGATTACAGAAGGAATTTTTATACTTCTATCACAGGTTTCTTGGACATTAGCTTTGAAAGAAACTCTGAGACCATTTTCATCATGGCTCTCTGAAAACTAATACCTGCCTAAACACCTCAGTTCCTGGAAAGAAAACATCTAAGACAGAACTTCAGTGATCTGAATGTTTGTGTCTCCAAAATTCATATGTTGAAACATAACCAGCAATGTGATAATATATGGAGTTTTGGCTTTTAGGTCATGAGAGTGAAATACACAAGAATAGGATTAGTGCCCTTTAAAAGGGGTCTCATAGAACTGTCTTGAGCCTTCAAACATGTGAGAGTTCAGAAGAAGGCACTACTTAGGAACCAGAAATGGGCCCTCACCAGACACTGGATCCACAGGCAACTTGATGCTGAAATGTCCAGCCTCTAGAATGTGAGAACTAAATTTATGTTATCTCTAAGCTTAATGTTTGGTGTTTTGTTATAGCATCTCAAATGGACTTAGATAAAAACCAGTTTATAGCAATCCATACAGAGATTTGAAGTGATTTATGCACTTCTTCCTGGCCTCACCCCCAAAAAAACCTTCCATGAATTTTAATCACCACTACCATTTCTCTCATTACTACGACTGCTAAGATGACACTGTGCCATTTTCAGACAATGTCTCATTATTTTCTTCTCCAAGTGCCAAATGCTTTCACCTCATTTTGTATGAAAATTCCTTAATCTTGTTTCAACCTGATGAATCCCATGAACAATTTTAGGATTAGAACCTAATTTAAATCCTAGTCCCATAACCTATCAGCTGTCTCTGTGAAACTCAGCTAATGTGCTCAAACATCAATTTCTTCATCCAAGGAGGACAGTAATAACGCCACGATACTGTGACCTAAAAGCAAGTTTAATTTTTTTTTTCTAGTTCCTATACAGAACTACTAAACCCTTTGGAATTCCTGAGTAATAGAGCTGAGAGAAACATTTTTCTTTGTTTGTTTGTTGTTGCTGTTGCTCGTATAAGGCTGTTTCAACCAAACCTGTGTTTGGTATGAAGGAGTCACTCATGGAATGACTCCTGATTATATCCTAGATAGCTTTAAGGTGAAGCTGATTGTCAGAGAAAGCAAACAGGTGATTAAAGGGTTGGAACCTTCAGTCCTACCTCTAATCTCCAGTAAGGGTTAAAAAAAAAGTTAGAAAATGAGTTAATTACTTGTGATAAGCCATTTTACCAATGGTATCTATATAATGGAGCCTCCATACAACATCCACAGCTTTTGAAGAGCTTCTACATTGAGAAATGCAACAGGTAAGAGCAAGAAACTCCTTCCACCTTCCTCTACACCATGCCCCATGCATCTCATCCTCTTGTCTGTTTCTGCATGGTACGTTTTTTTTTTTTTTATTGGTAATGTAAGTAAAGTGTTTTCCTGGTTTCCATGAGTTATTCTGGCAAATTATGGAACCTGATGAGTGTGTGGTAGGAAACCATTCCACCATCAAGGACCCATCTGGTAGATCAGAAGTGTGGGTGATCCAGACTTGTGACTAGAGCTGTAGGAGCAGTTTTCTAGGATCCTCGGAGATCTGTTGCTGACTCTGGGTGTTGGCAATTATAACTGAAATGATAGTTGGAACCTGGAAAGTGGGAGAACTGGCTATTGGTGGCAGAACTGTTGTGAGCAGGAACAGATCATTGTAGCAGTCGATGTCCCTATATCAAAGGTTGTCATAAAGATTAAGTAAGATGACACAATGCCTGGCACTGGTGATGCCCATGTGTTAGCCTTCTCAATGTAGAATGGCAAAGTTCTGACTGGGACGAAGAAAGCAAGAAGAAGCACAAGGGTGAGGATGGAAGCAGGAAGAGAAGAGGAGAACAAGGTAAAAGGCTGACTTGAGGAAAAATCATTGTGTATAATCACTTGCAATAAACTGGTGTCCACTCTCTCTCTCTCTCTCTCTCCACCTGCCCCAGGGCAAGGAAACGTGTCCCGGAACAGATCATGAGGGAAATGAAGGTGAGTGTGCACTTCTCGTGATCTGTGGCCAACAGGTTTCTACTCATTCTTATACTCTACAATGACCCAGTCTATGATTTAGGTTCCAGGAGGTCACAAAGGAACCCGAATCACCTTCTATTAATGTTAAATGAGCCCGTAAGTGCACTTTGGGCAGCAAATCAAAACCACTGTTAGCAGCTTCTCCAACTCAAGAGGTCTCTGTCTCTTAAAGGACCAGCTGCCCTTTCACGAAAGACCATTTTTTGTATGAATAATACATACACTACTAGGGAAGAATATACATCCCCATTAAGCAACATCAATTCTCAACACACTGAATATAATCTCTTATACTGCTATAATTAAAAATTAAACAAGAAGTATTATGTTGAAGAAACTCCAAAGCTGATTTTTATGTACTCTCTTTCTTCCTCCAAAAACATCATTCTTGCCAGTTTTTTTAAACTATAATTGCATTCTAGGGAAAATAGTCAGGCAAAAAAAGGAATAAATCAACATACAATCTTTCTTTAAGGTCTTAGTTTATATTTTATGATCTTTACAGTATGTCAAAAAATCAGGTCTGCAATTTCCCACAATGAATATATACCATCTTTCTTTCTTTCTTTCTTTCTTTCTTTTTTTGGCTGTGATATTTTAGAAAGGAAAATGACATAAAATATCAGATTAATTGTGTTTTTAAACATAAGAGACAACCAAATGTTTTCTGTTAACCTATTTCATATTATAGGTTTTTAAACATAAGAGACAACCAAATGTTTTCTGTTAACCTATTTCATATTATAGGTGCTTGACATATAGCTGGTACTTAATGGATTTTTCTGAATGAATAAACATTAATATTACCAATAAAAACTAAGAAGATATTGAGGACTGGAAAATTAAATATTTTGCCCATATTGTTGCCTCATAGTTTTTTTTTTTTTCCTCACACACTCCACTTCCCTCTGCTAAATAAAGAAAGGCCAAACTCAAGGACTGTATCAGCAGTAACAATGATTTCTTTTTATTCCCCTGAATTTACTTAGGAATACTGTTCTTGTTTATTTAAGAAACTCCATGGGAAAGGTCATTGAACTTCTAGTTGGATGGGCACATATTTTCATGAACTGTGAAAGTAAGAAAAAAATTGTATCCTGAAATAAAAGAAAATTCTAGTTACGTTCATGTTAATGGACATATTCAAACTGCTTAAAATTCAAAGCCAGAGCTCTTTTAAGCGAGGTAGATTCTTCCACGTCAAGGAATCTTATTCCTCCTTTTCAAAATTGTGGACACTGAGGTGAACTAAAGTCATCATACCAAGAATACAGAACTAGTGATTGGCAGACAGGACTTGTTCCTAGGCACCTAATTCTAATTCTAACACATGTTCCACTGCACTGCACTCTACTATGAACTCTTTAGTGCTTTATAGGCAGATAATAAAAATTAGTTAAGGCAGCTGATGACGATAATGAAATTTCATTGTACTGGAAACAGAGAAATGAGGTCAGTTAGCTGGCATTTGGTGGTGCTTTTGTTAAGACGGAATGTCTATTCCCTTCCATCTCTCTCTGTATTTAAAAAAAAAAAATGTACTTTGTTTTGTAAAAGCCTTAGGCAACTAAATATCATTCATTAAAACATTTAAGACAAGTGACAGCTCCTAGTAATACATTTCTAGAACAGAATAAGCAGGATAAAGACAGCTTAGAAACTGCATACACATAGAATTCTTGCATTGATACCCCATAAGCCCCTGCTGGCCAATCTTTAAAAGTGGCCTCTGTTGTACCATGGAAATGAACAAACTGAGTCTTCGGCATCCAAAGAAAGTTGGTACCATCCTAGAAAAAGCTTCGCCTTCAAGAGTCGAGGAGAAAGCTCAGTTCCATTGGTTAAGGTTACTAACTCTTATGATGGCACTGGGATATTGAAACCCGTGGGGGACACAGAAACAGCAACATAGGGAAGATTACTCCGTTTCTAAATGTAAGATAAATTGGTTCCTGAGATAAGCTTGGACTTTGGGGTCTTTTCACAACTTTACCACCAATATGATCTTGATTTTTAAAATTATGAAGAACTAGCTTAGGAAAACTCTATGGCAGTAGATATGAAAGCCAAGTACTTGTTCTCATTTAAGCCAGAAATTCCAACTACTGGTACATATCTAACAAAAAATGCACTTATATATGAGCTGAAAACATGCAATATTTTTTGTTCACAGCAGCCTATTCAAAGGGGGACATGGCAAAAGGCAGAGATAGAAGGGCAGGATGGGAGAAGAAAAAAGAATTAGGATATTGATAAGCCAGAAGTAATTGTCATGTATCACAAAGATGCACTAATTAAAGAATAATTTTGGAGACCAAAATGAAAAACTACAGCCCCAAACTGGATGCTACCAAATGGTCAGGAGCAAAAGGATGGACAAAAAAAAAAGAAAAAAAAGAAAAAAAACCTAATCATACTATAGGTTACTACTATTTGGTAGTTACAACAAATGAATCATGGCTGCCTTCAACACTGAACACATTTTTAAGCCATAAAGGAAAGAAGTCACGCCACAGAAAGTTAAACACAGTACGATTTCTTTGTAGAAAATTATATAACAAGCAACCTTCTTGATCCAATTAAAGTCAAGTTAGTGATTTCTCGGGGAGTGACCCTTGGAAGTATGATTTCAGGAAAGGATTGATGTTTTGTTTCTCAATCAACGTCTTGGTTACATTGGCTGCTAACTTTATTAAAATCCATTGACAATAAGGCTTATGGAGTGCAATTTCATAAGCAAGTATGTATATGCCATTTTAAAAATGTAAAAACCCTAAAAGTTATCCTACAAAAACATGTCAGAGAGAGAGAGAGAGAGAGAGACAAATTAGGAGGAGAGCTGTTCTGCCAACACGGTAACGAGTGATGCACCCACAGGCGGCCTTTTCTTCTTCGCCCTATCTCCCTTCATCATTGATTATGAAACTGGTCACCAGGCTGCAAATGAGGGACACAAACGTATAAATGTCACATTCTTATGCAGGAGCCAAGATGCTTCATTCTCTGTGCCCCAAGGCAAGAATGGGTCTCAGTTTTTATATACTAAAAATGGACCTATTAGGATAATGAGTGAGTTCACGTCTGTCATTTTCAAATTGATTGCTGGCAGTGTGCAGTATCTGAACTGGGTCCCACTAATTATAAAGACCAATGAGACACATTCAGCAACATACATCATTTTGGGACATGAATTAATAGAGTATTTGTCCTTTGGGCTCCATCTGTAAAGCCTATTCAGAGAACAGAGAAGTCCATCCTCAAGATTCAATAAAGGGAAAAAAGAAGGAGACTAAACTTTTTAACTGTCTATTATGACCTAATGGAGTTAAACATTTATATAATCTTCCCAACAGCTTCCCAAGGTAGATACTATTGGCCTTATCTTAAAGAGGCAAGTACATATTTGAAGACAGCATCAACATTATGCGAGTTATACTGATAAAAAGGGAAGAAAGACTGAAATTTGGGACTATCTCAGTCCTTAGGCTCTGTCAGTACTGCTGTATACCTTTCTACCGAGTCAAAGGTCTTTGCCAAAATTTCTGTATTCTCCAGAGAGGGTTCTTTTCAACTTTAATGCTACCCTAATATCAGAGAGTATTTCAAGTGTAATAAAAAAAATCGTCTTTACTGAAGCAAACAAAAAAAGTCTTAAGTTGACGTAGTATTGAGGGTACAAAGCTATTAATTGCAATTATTGGGTCAGACCATTATCTCAGTGAAGCCAAATATTCTTTAATAAGTGGTGGTATCTCCAGAGCAATCTGTGAGAGACCTTTCAAAATCCCAGATGCAGAAGTCTAAGTGTCTACCTTAAATGTGTCGAGCTTCTCTTGGATCTTACAAGAAAGAATTATTCTTAATATGACTGACTTGTCCACCATTCCAAGAGGGGAAATGAAACAGTGGTGCTAACTCAACCCCCTCCTTTTTTTTTTTTTTTTTTTTTTTTTTTTTGGCACTGCTGATCAAGCCCAGGGCCTTTGCGCTGAGGTATATTTTCAGTCTATTTTTAATTTTTGATTTTGACACAAGGTCTCACTAAGTTGCCCAGTCAGGGAAGATTGAAACTTATGATCCTCCTAATTCAACTTCCCAGAGTGCTAGGATTACAGGCCTGTGCTAATGGGCCAGGCTTCAAAAATTTTAAATAGACTGCAAGCATATATGCTGCTTTAAATTATTAGAACTGAAACTGGGGCTAGGCTACCCCAAAAAGATACATTCTGATCATAACAGCTGCTGCTGTGACCTGGAATAAGATTTAGCAGTCTATTCCTCAGTTCACCCATACTGCAAATGTATGATAATACCTACCTATCCTTAAATGTTAGAAGAACCAGATGATGTCTTCAGAAAGTTGCAAAACACCAAGGAGTGCTAAGTCTCACGTGACCTTGGGTGCAGGAAGCCCTGAGCAATGCCAATTGGTGTTGGTCTTCTACAGAACTCAAGTGATCCCAGCTCCCAAGAGAGAAGGTTTGAAACAACGTCCTAACTCATAAAAATATACAAAAGCAAACAAATGATGTGATGTTGTATTTGGCAACTGAATGCATCCAGAATCCAGAAAAACTTCCCAGTGAAATGTGGCAGGCTGGAGAAGATTCAGAGTCAGCCTTACCCTTGCATACAGATGGAAGACTGTCACTTGTGCTCTGGATTCCGGCAGGCTTAGCAGGCCAGAGCACTGGAGGAACTGATTAAAGCCACATAGAAGGGAAGGTGGTAAGGGGAGATTATCTAGAGATTCCTGGAGCTAAAACTGAGTTTAACACAAGAACAGAGAAGAAAAGAGAGTAAGCTATGGAAATAGGGCAGCAGATACTCAATGATTATGCAAATGCAGACAAATCAAACTCCATAACTGGCACATGACTGGGTGACCCTCCACTTGAAGGCTCCTTCTGGTGTCAAGCAGGAGTGAGTCAAAAGACCAACCTCTCAGACCCTGAGTTAGGTTGTTTTCCATGTTCATCACAAAGGTCTTGAACCAGCCGTGAAATAGAGAGCATTAATTTTTTTTTTAATGAAGGTCAACGTGACAAAGTAACTTGCCTAAGATGGTAAGAGACAAAGCTGCCACTAAAATATCGGTCTGGCTGACGCAGAGCCCTTGTTCATCGCGCTGTCTCCTCTTGTCTCTCATCAGTTACTCACACTGTTTACTAGCTCTAAGCCAATCCCCAAGCCAATTCAGTAAGAAGCAGAAAGCATATCCAATAACAGTGTGTTTTCACGTGGTGACTCACCCAGGGAGCTTTCGTGGAGGCCCCGCAGATGGGTCAGGCTTGTGCTAGACATGGCTGATGCAGAGAGGCAAGTCTCTTCCTGCCTTGGGTAAGGGTCGTTGACATTCTTAAAGAGTGGCATGGCCACCACTCAGGCCAGCTCTCCATAGCATAGGTATCAGCCACACATATAGAAGCAACCACAGAGATTACAGCGCTCCCGAAAGCTGTTCTCAATGAATACGACCCCCTCAATAAACAAAACATGGGTATTTTTTCTGAGGAGGATTTTGGCAACCTAACTAGTAAAATCACTATAAAAAGATATTAAAGCTCTTAATAATTTATTCACAATGCTATTAAGACAAACTCATGTTTTATTGGGCCACACATGTTTGTGCTGTGATGCAGAATTCAATAAAGGGGAGCATTAGTAACGTATGAAATCTATTAATTTTCTCTACATATGTTCACCAGTGTCTCAGCATTGATACATGATTTCAGTAGTTAAAGTCTTATTTTCTTAGTTTAACTATTTCCTGCTGAAAGATTATCGTATGCACAATTATAGCTTTTTATTCTCAGCTGAAGCAAGCGCACTTTACAGGGAAAGTGGTAGAGTGCAATGAATACTAAGCCAAAGGAGGTCCTTGTCTCAGTTGTCTAGCTACAAATGACCTTGAGGTCGAGACCCCCTTCCTCATTCACCTGTGAGATGAGAAGATTTGGATGAGATGATGCCTGCGTCTTCCCCAGCTTTGCAACTGCAAAATCCCACTCCTCCAGGCGTTATCTTTATCCATTCGTGAGCCCCACAACCTTCAGTCAAGTATCATTTTGAAATGAGTTTTTCTTTTCAGAAATGGCATTCCTCTACAACTACTTAGCCCAGCTCCTGGAGTTAATGGGCAAAGTGGAGACTCGTCAGCTAGGGAGTGGAGCCCCTGTTCTTTCTCCTATCCGCTGTTTGCCCTTGAACTGTAAGTCACTCAGGAATGCTAGGCCTATCATTTCCTCACTGATGGGGGGGATTATGTGACAACACTCAGCCACCACAAAAGAGTGAAAGAGGATTAAATAATATGCTTGTATGGGATTTAGCCCATACTTGATGTAACACTGGATACTCAGTAATAATTACATTTTGAGTCTCACAGAACTCACCTGAAACACCTTTCCAATTTAAGGGCAAATGGTTCCCTAAGAGGGTTTAGTTTCTTTTTGTTCCCCAAGGAGATCTGTGCCAGAAACTGAGTGACTTCATATCTCCTGAATGCGTGGATTTCTTCTACCATAACACGGCCTTCTCCCACCCCATCATTGCCACTGAAAAAATCAAAAGCAGTATGTTCTACAGTCCCAAATCTCTTTTCCCATATGTCTTTCCAGACAGATGCTTGTTGTGCTGGGAACATGAAAGGAAAATATCCTGTGTGTATTTCAACACTACTATGGCAAGCATACACAGCACACACACAAAAAAACATTACGTTCAACTCAAGTAACTTGGTCATTCTATTGTTATCTATATTTTTACAAAACTAGACGAGATAACACTGCTTCATATAAAAATAAATGAAAAAAAGAAACACTTTATTTTCATGTAGGAAATAGATCCTGATTCCATGACGCTAATTACTATTAGCAGCAATTGAAAGGTGACACACACCCTGGCAGTGCTTGACGGTAATTTTCACCATTGACTTCTTCATTTATCAGGAAACCCATTGAGGTTGCTCGTGCCCAAGTTACTGCAGAGAGAACGCACAGCACAGGAAGTGAAGAACTTCCAAAGTCACATTGCTGGAACCAGTGTGCATCCGATTTGAACCAGGTGACCTCATTTAGGGTCGGTACCCTTCATCACCACACTCTTATCCACTGAAAGTGCAATGACCCAAAAGAATATGTGTGGAGATTTGACTGCACCACAAGACTTCATAAATAGGACTTCTATATTATCTAGGTTAAAACTGCCATTTTCTTAAGTGCTGTTGCTCTTCCCAAATGATTACAACACAAATCCACCCACAAGAAGAGATCTCTCTTCTCTTCCTGAGCTTCTAATATTCTTAACTGCACTGGTGTCACGGCTATCTCGGTGTAGGAGACCAATGTCCAGTGGGCCCCACCATCCTCCCTTCTGTGCATCCCAATTTGCAACTACCCCTGTTCCTGGTGTTCAGGAACTCCTGCTGCAGCCGACTGATGGAAACTTTAGAGGAACAAGTCCCTTTGCCCTCCTTAAAGCTTTCTCACTGTTTTTAGAAGACTAAGCCTCCACTAAACTAGTCACTTCTTTAATCATTGCTCTTGTAACTTTTGCAGAAATTCTGTTGGTTAGTAGGCACAAGAATATGTTAAGAAACCTAAAATTTTAGTTTGTGGTATCTTGCCTTGCTAAAGGGAAACTGTTCTAAGATTACAGAGTCCTTACTCCCACAACTCACTGATCCAGTCACAACATTAGCAGCCTCTTTGGCTCAGGTAAGCATCAAGCTAAGCAGTATTTGCATAAGTGACAGCAGTAGTGAGGCAGACAGACAGGAGGACTTAGGAGACACCAGAAGGTGATCATTGCTATTTTCTGTCTTCCTTCCTTCACAAACTCAGAGAGAAAGAAAGAGGCACAAAAATCACATTTACAAGACAGAAATATTGAGGCTTGGAAAAATACAGGGTACACCTAAGCCTAGAAACTAGTGGCAAAGCCAAGAAATAATTAGATAGCAGAGGGCACGCCATGTGACAGAAATGTGGACCCTCCCACTACCTCACCTATCTAACTTGAGACAGCTGGCTGTTTATCTAATGACAATTTTCAAGTGGTTCAGAACTTTGCTCTTCAAATTTGTCCATGGATCAGCTGGTGGGCAGAACCTAAGATAATTGAGAAGTCTCCCCCAAATTTACTGAATCCAAATCATCATTAGAAACTGGTTACCCCAAAGTGCGTCATGTATTGAAAAGCTCTGACAGACAATCTGCACCTTGGGGTAAGACTGGAAGGCCTGACTTCTTGGTAGACCAGGCTTTATTTTTAAACTTAATTTAGTAAGTAAGTACATATAATATAAAACCAAAATAAAAGAATAAGGAAAACAGAAACTGTGTTCAGAATAAACATGATTTATGCAGTGACACCAAAGTTAAAGTGGTAGAAGACATACGTGGACACTCAGGAAGGGTATTTTGTTTGCTTCTCCACACACAACATCCATGTTTATTCTCCCAGTTCAGCACCCAAGGAGCTGTCTGCTATGCAACTCTGCCTGGCTTGCTTACCACTGACCTCTGACTGGATTCCAAGAGGGCCAAGGGATGAAAGAACAAGATTTTCCATGGGCTGGCCTCGGACTAGCTGTGCTCTTAGGTGAAAGGCACAGCTCTCTCCACAAGGTGCTCCCTATTCTGGATTCCTAAGTTCTTTCTCTTTTCCCTTCAGGCCTAAGGTGGCTGTAGCACCTACCGTCATAAGCCCTACACACTGCACTATTCCTTCCTGTACTTCTTTCAAATAATTCTTCAATAAGTTTCTCCACAATACTCAACTAGAGTATATCACCTGTTTCCTACTGGGATCCAGGTGGATGGCTTTAGACAAACTGCTCTCTTGAGGAAAGAAGAGAATGAAAAGCAACAACTATAATTACAGAGGGGACATAAAAGAATGATCCAGATGAAAAAGGATGGCAATCAATGCAACAGAGGGTCAGTGTTCCTCTACATTACAGGAAATATGCTCTAAAAGCACTTGAAAGCAAGATGCTCCTGCATTGGTTACACAATACTAATTCTCAAAATGGGGCTTCTACTGTGTTTCAGTTTAAATTCTCCATTTACCAAGTGTCAACGCTTAGTAATAAGACAATACTTGAATTTTTTTTTTCGACACAGGGTCTCACTCTGTAGCCCAGGCTGGTCCTGAACTCACTATAGAGCCCAGACTGGCCTTGGACCTTGGACTTACAGCAATCCTCCTGTCTCAGCCTCCTGAGTGCTGGGATTACTGGCGTGCTCCACCACACCCAGTTTATGTGGTACTGGGGAATCAATCTGGGGTACTTAGCCCTTGTCTTAGGGCTTGCGAGGCAAGCACTTTAACCACTGAGCCATTCCTCCAGCCCCACATTTATATCCTCTGGTGGAAACATCCCTAGGGATGCTCATTTGACCCGCATCCATGAAGTAGCCTTAGAAGATAAAACATCTCCTGAAAATACTTCCTCTCCTTACCTGTTTTCCCAAGTGAAAAACTGATTAAATAAGTCAGTGGTTTCCCTGTAAGACTTTCACCTTTTTCAGTTCCTCCTTTGTGTGTGTGTGTGATTTTACTTTTTTTCCAGAAACTTCCAGAACTAGATGTGATCAATTTTTTTACTATTTCATGTTACAGAATGCTGAATGTGCATATTCACTAAATTCCATACAAAGCGGGGGGGGGGGGGGGAAGCCCACAAAAGAGTAGAATGTGGCTCACCCTGCTCTAGAGAACCAAGTACTCCAACAGGAAGCCAGCACAACCAGGCCGTGTGGGCACAACGCTCCTTGCCTCTATCCACCCGTCACTGACACTCAAGCATCAAGCCTAATGATGCTTATTTATTTAAGCAGTCTTTATTGGATCCCCCATCTAGAATCTTATCTTCAGCAACTACTCCTTAGCTAATTTTATTTTAAAGCCTTTGTTACAGATTTAAAATAAAAATGCTCCTTATCCAACTTCTATGATATTTTGCTTGGGCAAGAAGATTCAAGACTTCTGGCTCAAAAGCCAAGGCAAAAAGTAAATGTATTTCTGTGTGTGTGTGTGTGTGTGTGTGTGTGTGTGTGTGTGTGTGTGTCTTAATTCCTTCTTATTCCATAACAATCCTTCTTTTCTTCTTAATTTTTTCATATCTTTTTTTTCTTCCAGAAAAATTCTCTCATTAATCCTATGGCATGCTCTACATTTTGGATTAGGTAAGGTTTCTTGAAGTCTTTTAGCATATTCCCTGAATTTTCTTGTTTTTTATCTTGATGGCAGTAAAATACACATAGCATAACACTTATCACCTGAGTCATTATTAAGTGTGGAGTTCAGAATGTTAGGTATATTCACATTGTTTTACAATCATCACCAACACATCTCCAGACATCTTTCCAAACTGAACCTCTGTGTCAATTAAAACTAATTATTCCCCGATTCTTAACAACCGACCTTGTACTTTCTGCTTCTCTGTATATAACAATATGTCAAACATGTATACCTACCTAAGTGAAATTTTATAGCATTTACCCTTTCTCTGTCTGGTTTACTTTATTCAGCGTCATGTCTTCCAGGCTTATGTTGTAGTATATGTCATAAACTCCTTCCTTTTTAAGGTTGCATATTCATTATGTGAATATATCACTTTTGTTTATCCATTCTTAAGGGTGGGATGATTCTTAAGGGTGAGAAGCATATGGGATGCTTCCACCATTGAGAATTGTGAACAATTGATGGAGTAAGTTGATTGTTACAGGGAAGGGACAAGAAAGAGTTTTGGAAGGCAAAGAAAGAAGCGGTAAATCCAGGTTGGGACCTGTCAACTTTCAGTACCTGTGAGATATAGTTTGGGTACAGTCTGAGTGTTCCCCAAAGATCCATTTGGAAGGTTTGGTCCCCTGCTGGGATTAATGGGAAGTAGTGAAATCTTCAGGAGTTGGGGCCTTGTGGGAAATCCGTAAGTTATTGGGTGCAGAATGGCATCATGGGATTTTCAGCAGGTCATCTCTCTCTTCACTTCCAGCTTCAGATACGAACATTTCCCCTACTCATCCTATGCTATGATGTGTTGTTATCAGAACTGAGCAGGTACTATACCTCCGAACCTCCAAAACTGATAGTTAAACAAGTCTTCCTGTTTGAAAGTTAGGTGCCTCAAGTAGCTCATTGCAGTAACTCATAGCTGACCGATATATGCAGAAGTGATCCTATTCAGCATCTAAATGTACCAACATAAGGTGATCAAGTTCCAAAAGGTAATCCGGATTTGAAGTAGAGGTTCAGCGGCTTCAGCCATTTTAGATGGTAAAGGGAGCAAAAAGAGCAGGACAGATTAACTAGAGGAAGTAGGCAGGAAAGAAAAGTAAAAGGAGAAGCAGGGGGCTGACTCCTGAAGCACTCCGACTTTGTGATTAGGGGTAGGAAAGTGAACCGCAAAGGAGACAGATCAACATACAGAAAAACAGACGTAAGTTCAACAGAATGTGGAGTCATTTCCAAAGAACACCTGGAAAAGAAATTGGAATAATAGCAATCTTCATCTGTTTGGTAGAGCGAAGCTTAAGAATAGATACAATCAAAATTGTTTCAATCATAAATGCCGGTTTTCCAAATATGGCATGCCAAAGTTAAAAGAAAGTATTTGAAACTTGCAGGAAATAGACAGTAAGTCAAAGAATAGTGTGGAAATATAAATACTCACCCAAAAGATGTTCATAAAATCACTGATGTTATATTCATGGCAAATTAGTAATTAATATCTTGAGATATACCTGATAATAAATTTTGAAGTGGTTTTAAAGGAGAAAAATCCCACTTTCACACATACTCTCTCTCTCTCTCTCTCCTTGTTCTCTTTCTCTCTCTCACTCACAGTGTATGAAGAGACGGACAACTCCATGCAGCACTCAATGCCAGAAGGGCCTAGAATACCATTTTTAAACCCTAGCCTCTGGCAGTATGATCTCCATGAAACTGAGTGTTGAACAAGAAACATGGGACTTAGGTTAGATTACACGGCACATTGTCTGTGACTGGAAACTAAAAACCTGGAAAGCTGATTGGAATCAAGAGACCATGGAATATTTCCCTCCAACATTGTTTAAAAGCAAAAATAGGTTTTCATTTGTCTGGAATTTCTACATCTTAGCATGGCTCAGGATGAAGAAGACAGACTGAAAATCTCTCAACGGCATTTTCTTTTATAATAGTGTGTGATTTTCTCCACTATGTGATTGCTTTTGGTAGAAGAGCTTTCATCTTTCTAACTTCCTCTACTAGAATAGATAGTTCAGCTAAGTTTCCTAAACTCACTGATCTTTTTCACTTTTTTGAAATGCTCAGCTCAAGGGACTTTTTATGTTTAATTATACATCTGAATATTTTCTTCTTCTACTATTTAATATTACTCACTCATTATTAGTTCTCCCGTCTGCATTTCCCGAACTTATACATTTAACAATAAAACATATTAATACTTGATTCTTTCCCATTAAATCACAGTCTCTGAGAACTTAAAGTGGGTGAGTAAATATAAACTATTGCATGACATGTGAAAAATCATTAATAAAAATTTACAAGATCAGAATTTTATTTTAGCAAAAGGCATGACAAGACCTAGAAATGAAAGATGACCAACAAAGAGATCTTTAAAATAAGTAATAAAAATCAAACAAGGACTAAGTGAGAGTGATTCCCTAAGTGTAAGAATAGGAAACATTTCGAAGTTAATTTATAACACATATATATCTTTGTGCAACCTGGAATTAAATGTTTCACATAACAGCTGATTCTGAATTGGTCAGTGAGCAAAAGACATATATTATGCATGTGTTTCTGACATATAAACCTTCTTTCACAATGATGTTCTTGAATAAATAGTTTAATTAGCCCAAAAAATGATTAGAGTTACTTCTAGATATAAGAAGAAGGAAGCATATATACAGGGAGCACCTATTATGTATAAACCCTTTCGGAAGCATATGACTTTCTACTTCCTATTCACATTGACTCCATATTAAAGGGATGCATCAGCTCTACTTTCTAGATAAGGAAACAAACGTTCAACGATATTAGGCAACTGTGCCCAAGGCATACACTAGTGACCATGTCAATCCATGGTTGCTTAAGCTCCTAGCCCAAGCAGTTGCTTCCGCGTCCACGTAAGAGACAGGAAATGTGATAGGTCCAGTTCCTAGTAAGTTCCAATATGGGCTCAGCAGACCAAGAAACAATCCTGGACTTTGCCTTTAATTATGAAGCAGACATGATTTTTAAAAAGATTACTGTGAAAGCTTGACTGAGTTTAAGACAGGTAAGATCGATCAAGCAACGCGAGATTCTATGTAGCCATCCTATAACTCTTTAAAACACTGTTTTTTTTTTAACAGAACAAGACCCTGTATTAAAAAAAAAAAACATTGTTTTTTCTGTTTTTTTTTTTTTTTATATAAATCTTGCCTGTTGGAGGCAGAGCTAGAGCATTTTATTCAGAGGTCATTTAACAAGATGACTTGGTAGTAGGGAGAATAAACTTGGTTAAGCTCCATTCTTTGCCAAGCAATAAGTATCCACTACCTCACTTCATTCGCACAATCACCCTGGTGTCAGGATCTCACAATGGAGAAACTGAGTCTCCGAGAAGTTAGATTTCTCAACTAATATGACCCAGCAATGGGAGCTGATATTTGAAGCTATGGCAAATTCCAGCATTTGTCCCATAGTAACGACAATTCAGAGGAGCAAAATTGTCCTCATCGTAAGGCAGCGCTTTTCGGTCTTTAATGTGTTCATGAATCACCTAGCATCTTGTTACAACGCATGTCTGACTCACCAGGTCTGAGTAGGGCCTTAGGTTCTGCATTTCTAACAAGTTCTCAGTAATGCTGATGGGGCAAGTCTGCAGATCCCTCTTCAGAGTAGAAATTACTTAATTATTCATAAGTAAAGTGTATCCACCAGAGCGAGGAATACCTTTGCTAGATGGCCTCAGTGGAGACTTTCTGCTTTCTAAAACATTCCATTATTGTTCTAATTAATAGGATGGGCATTGGCTATCACATATATATGGAGAGGAGACATACAGAAGATTGGTCTGGTACTTCAGGGGTGCAAGCGGTGTTAAAAGCCCTTATCTCAGGTCTGGAAACACCTGCACCACTGCTGAATAAAGGAATAATTCTACAGCAAGAATAAGAAGTCGCCAAAATACCCATCAACAGACCAATGGATACACAAACAATGGTATTTATACACAATGGAATACTGTGCATCTATAAAGTCCAACAGCGTGGAGGCTTTTGCAGGCAAATGGAAGAAACTTGAGAACATCATGCTTAGTGAAGTGAGTCAGAAGCAGAAGGTGAAACATCAAATGGTCTCTCTGATATGAGAGACCCAGATCACAACTATCTCATGAAACTTTAGAGGAAAGACAAAGTGAAACAGGGAGGTAGGGCTGGGAGGGAGGGAGGGGGGAAGAGAGAGGGACAAAAGGAGAGTGGGAAAGTCCTTGTCACCTTGACAAGATATGTAGGTGCACAAAATCCTCAACTTCATTGTAAGCCTTAAATCTTGCACTAATACATATCAATAAAATTGGAAAAAGAAAGAATAAGTAGGCCTCTCTTGTAAGGCAGATATTTGATTCTTATGATCAAAAGAGCAGCAGTCCTTAAAGCGATCATGACCGCACCCTCCAGGTGCATCTGTAGGCTCCACAGCCCTCTGCGGAGCCCCAGGATCTGCTTTGCATCTTGCTTCTTTTTCTCCAGCTCCTTCTTTCATTCCAAGGTTTCAGACAGCCACCTTTATCAGAGATGAACGGCAAGTGACCTTCCCCTGTCTGCAATCCTGCTTCAAGGCTAGCTTCATGGAATGTTCTGCTACTTCAGTGGAAACCAGCTTCACAGCGAGTTGCGTTAGTTACCATTGGGGTCACTGGGTGGTTGTGCAGTCTGCAGTAATTGCTTTATTTCAGCAGGAAAAAAAAAAAAAACTTATTACCATGTTTTTGCAACTGACAGTGGCTTTTGTGCAGAAAATCTTTCACATCAAAGGAAGGGATATGTCGATGGCACACACGCCAGCTGTTTCCAGGACTGCGGCTCTGTCCTCCTGCCACGCCTCCTCCAAGCATCAGGCTGAGACCAGAACATTCAACAGAAGGATCTCCTGGACCACACTCTGCTTTCCACCCGGGTTGAGCAGGGATGCTTGCCACCCAGGCCACTCTCAGACTGGGAACATAACTCAAAGCCGGGCTCAGGTATTGGCGGTCTGCTGGGGGAAATAGCTTAAAATACAGCTTTCTGCACTTGATCGGTATTGCTACAGTGAGTAATTTTGGCTCCTTCTGAAACAGGCATCTCCTTTTTCTTCATCTCACATTCCAAATGCCTTCAGGTTGAAGATTGTAGCCCAGGAAAGGAGGCGGGGAAGAAAGGCATGGCGTGCAGCCATCCCCCGATTCTAGTAAGATGGCCGTGCTGCCTTTTATCTGTGTCTTTCACGCAGCTCAGACAGTCCCGGAGCAGCCTAGAATCCTTTCCCCTTTTCCCTTTTCGGAGTCAGTCTGTTTTCATGCCCACTGCTCTTCTCATTATTTCTTTCCCCACATCATCTCCAGCTCCTCCCTCTGCAATGACCTCTCTCCCCTATGTCTGGTTGCGAAGGTTCTCTTTCATTCTCCCTGCAAGGCAATCTTTGTAGTGCTAACTTTAACTAGCCGACCGATTCTTTTCCAACCCTGAACAAAGTACTCCTTGAAAAGACACGTAAGCATACACGGAGCCAACCTGCACGAGGTCGGCAACCCTCAGGACTCCCCAGCCTCTCTGCACACACTCAGCATCTTGCAGTGATAGCCTGGAAACTGCCTCGCTGTACCTGGAAGAAATCGGGTTCAGAGCAATACGGGAGCAGTCAATTCACCACAGGGGGCAGTAACTCATAACCACTCCGCTCGCTCCAAACCAGGCCAGGGGCACCTACGGTTATTTCCAGCTTCCACCTAGCACAAAGGAGCCAAATGCACCACAGAATCAAAAATGATTACATATAACACTGAGGCAGTCCAGGTTCAGTGATGAAAATCTCCCAGCAACTTGCAATCAGGGCCAGCTGATGACACGTACAGGTGGCCATGTCCTGAGACCGGGTACTTCATCCGGCATAGATGAAATAATTGAGACCATGGAGAACATATCTGCAGTGCCATCCCTTGGCTTTGGACTTGGTCTCTCTGTGCCTTCCTCTACTGCCATCTTTGTCCCTTGAATGTGAAGTGCCCGAGCCAGTCTTGTTTGATCTGTTGTGATCTTTATCTTTTTGGTCTTCCCCCTTTTGGTATGTCTACGTGGGTCGCTCTCACCCACAATGCACCCGGTAACTGCTGCCCTGGTTTCTGAAGCTAGGCTCTGCTCAGATTATCAGTTTTCTGGCCCTCTCAACCTTATGATGGTCTTCCAGTTCTGGCCAAAAGATTCATCAGTAGCCAATCTCACGCTCTGAATGCACATACAATGGAGAACCAATTTTGATAAATAATTAGTGGTTGAGGAGTCTCCCACAGAAGCCTATGAGAAGAATTTGGATTTCTTTTCTTTCTTTTTTTTAATACGCCTTTATATAGCAAGTCGTGAACTTTATCCATTCAGGGCTGGGGAATGTCTGGCTTGGGGGTCAGGCCATTTATGACACTCAAAAACATATGAGATGACCTGGCCAAGGCAAACACAGGTAAAACTTAAAACTTTATTAGACATAGCAGGTTCATTCATAAGTTAATAATTTTTCATGGTCCACGAATGATGTCATAAGTATCCAAAGGGCTTTCAAGAAAAAAAAGCTTCTTCATCTGTTATGGTTGGGATCTGTAGCATCTCCCCAAACCCTCATGCATTTGTGTGTGGTGGATTACCACAGTTTTCACATGTGGTTAGGAGGTGGGCCAGGCTAGAAGGTGTGGGTGCTTGGATGCTTCACCCTTCCTTCAACACTTGGCTTCTCCATCTGCCACGCTGTGAAAACTTGTCCAGGTGTGCCCCACCATGTGTGTTTACCATGTCTGGTTGCCCATATATGGACCGTGACCTTCTAAAACTGTGAGCTAAATGTATCTTTCCCCCCTTAAGTTGTGAGTGTTGAATATTCTCTCCCAGCAATAAGAAATTAACTAAGCTAAAAATTGGCACCAGCGACATTGGGTCATTGCTGTGATTGTGTGGCTGTTGCAGAGAAGCCTTATTTGGAGAGTTTTGAAGATGCCGGTTGGAGAAGCATTAGAATGTCATGAGCTGAGCTTCAGGGAAGATTCTGGTTGGAGTTCAGAAGACCAGAATGCTGATACAAGTATAGACTGCAGAGGCCAGGCTCAAGAATTCTCAGATAGAAAGAAGGAATGTATTGGCAATTGGTCTAGAATCCGCATATGTTACACAGTGGAAAAAAAGCATGTCATCATTTTACCCTTGTTTAGAGATGGCCTGAAACTGAGATTAAGGACAGTGAACTACTTAATATGGAAGAGAAAAATCTTAAGGTAGCTCAAAGTTCATGCTGTCACTTGGGTACTGCTTGCAGCTTTCAGCCAACTCTATAGCAAAAAACAGGAAAAATGGCAGAGAAAAATGATTAAACAGTTTTAAGCTAACCTGAAAGGCCATGCACAGGTGGGGCAGAAGAGCACAAGGAAGTTAAAGAGATTGGCATTTAAAAGAAGCCAAGAGGCTGGTAGCTCAGGAATTTCAAGCAAGAACAATGCCCCGAGTCCAGTTCCCCAGCATCACATAAACCAGATATGATGGCTCACACTGGTAATCCTAGCAATAGAGAGGCTGAAGTAGTAGGAGTGTCATGTGTTTGAAGCCAGCCTGGAGGCCCCATAGTGAGTTCAGGACCAGCTTGGACTGTAGAGCAAGATTCTGTTTCAAAGAAGAAGAAGAAGAAGAAGGAGGAGGAGGAGGAGGAGGAGGAGGAGGAGGAGGAGGAAGAGGAGAAGGAGGAGGAGAAGGAGAAGAAGAAGAAGTACTTTGAAACAGAACTATAAAAATGATGCCTTAAGAGGCAGAGGACCTTGCTCTAATAAGACCCAGTGGTGCCTTGTAGGCACAAACAGGAAAAAAAAATGTTTGTTGAAGTTCAATCAGTTAAGAACTCAGAGGCCTCAACACTAATTGTCCAGGGGTATCAGGCTACTGCTCATGCCAGCAGTGGACCTTGGCAACATCCATGTGGTCTTGACTTTATAGACATGCAGAGCACATGAACTAGATTATTGAGGTTTCCACTCAGATTTCAGAGTAAGACCTTGACTGCCAGGCAGGTACTCCAGAAGAGCAACTCCTGAAATTGTAAAGGTGGAACTGAAAGTGCACTGGAGACTCTGGAAATTTGGAGATGTACGAAATATGAATTGGGGGCTGAGAAATGCTGCAGTTTATGAGTGTACTCAGTTTAAGGAAAGAAGACAGAGATTGTAACAGGTGGCAACGCTATAGGAAAAGAGCCACCTAAGTCCTTTAGAGCTCACATCTCACCATTGTTGAGGTGCTGGACCCAGAAGTGCAGGATTTAACCCTTGCCCTTCTGGGTTTAGAACTTCCTTTTGGTTTGGTTGCTTTCTATACCCTTGTTCCTCCCTTCGAGAATGGGAATGTTTACCCTGAGCCATTGCATGTTTGAAAAGTTTAACTTTTCTTTGATTTTTACATAAGCTACAACTGAAAGGTTGCCTTTTGTCTCAAAGGAGACTTTGGACTTGGAATGTTTAGTGGTGCTAGAACTGTTAATACCTTGACTCTTAGAGGACTGAAAACATGTTGCCTAAAGAGATGGACATGAGTATTTGGGGGCCAAGGTAAATGTTATAGTTTGGATCTATAGTGTCCCCAAAAGGCCCAGGTATTTGGATATTGTTGATTACCTATCGATACTGTATGCTGTGTAGAGACAGGGCCCTACTAGAAGGGGAGGATGTTTGGGCCTTGACCTGGAAGGGCAGTTCCAACCTTCCTCAACCAGTTGGCTTCCTCAACTGCCAGTTGAGAAAGGCTTTTCAGCTGTGTCCCCACCAAGTGTTTTCACCATGGTTGGTTGCCCATGTAGGGACTGGGACCTTAGGAAACTGTGACCTAAAATAAATCTTTCCTTTCTTAAGTTAGGACTGTTGGGTATTCTATCCCAGCAATAAGAAGGTTACTAAGACACCACCTCTAGGAAGTAGACAATGTAAAATTAGCCCAAAAATTAATTTAGTATTTAGATTAACTCATAGGACGCAATTGAAAGGATCAATATAAAGAAATTATGGCTGGGGGGGAGTCAGACTCTCCCTCTCTATATGAATTAGATACTATTCAAGAAAATACACAATGTGACAGGGAGCGTAGCACATGGGTTATATGAGCATGCTCTGGAATTAGGCCAGCTGGGTGGCTTCTTAACTTGGCAGTAACTGGCAGTATTTATGTGTACAAGTTACTTAACTTTTATGAGTCTCTATTTAGTTAACTGTCAGATAACAATAATATCTATCATGAGCCTTGTGAATTAATCTTTTAAAAAAGACTAAGAATATACAGACTATCTTGTTACTACTGTGTCTAAGACACAAAGATTTTCTCAGGAATACTGTTGTTTCTTCCTCCTTTTCAAACTCTCACAACAGAATCCTAAGCCACATGGGCAGTTGATCTTATATACATGAATATGTTAAACATATTTTTCTTTTAATTAATCATCTAATATTGAGATAATCATAGATTCACAGGTAGTAATAAGAAGTAATATGAAGATCTGTCAGTATCAGTTACCCAGGTTTACCCAATGGTGGCATCTTACAGAACTATAGTATATCATAAGTAGGATATGAACACTAGCAGAATCTACCCATTTTATTTATAATCCCTTGTTTTTTCTTAAACTTCCTTCTCTCTCTGTCTCTGTCTCTGTTTCTGTCTCTCTCTGTGTATGATGGAATGCATGCCTAGTTCTTTACAGTTTTACCAAATATGAAGACTCATGTAGACACAACCACAGTCAAGATACTCAACAGTTCCACTCCCACAAATATATACATCTTCCAACTGATATTTTAAATAGTTGTTCCAATTGGGGCCTCACAGTCAAAATGCTCATATTGGCTTTCCTCTGGTTCCTGGTGCATTTTATCAATGATACCCATGAATATTTCCTGAATTGAGTCTTTATCCCCCGTAAGAGCATAATAGAGCATTGGACCATTATGGGAAGCAGTGTCAGCCAGGGGAGGAGGAGGAGGAGGAGAAGGAGGAAGAGGAAGAGGAGAGAGGAATTAGAGATGAGAGGAAGGGCAACAGGAGAAGGGAGAGGAGACAGAGGAGGAAAAGGAAAGGGGGAAGAGGAAGGAATGAAAAGGGCAAGAGACAGAAAAGGAACTATATCAGGGCAGGCCCTCCCTTGTCCAGTTGACCAAGGCCAGAAGCATCACCCATTTCACCCCAGGGACACACCTAGTTGAAGGGATTGTTCAGGTATGTTCTACATCGGCATCTAAACAAGTCAGTCCTAACAATTTTGAGGTTTAATTGTAAACACAGACCCCTAGAGATTTTATCTATCTATTTATTTATCACAGTAATCCTCCTGCCTCAGCCTCCCGAGCACTGGGATTACAGGTGTGTACTGTTGCCCACTTCATGAGTGCTGGGGAGTCAAAATCAGGCTTTGCACTTGCTAGGCAAGTGCTCAAACCTTTAAGCTACAACTCCAGCCATCCCTAGAGATTTTAAACTTGGATCTCCCAAGCCCTAGCACTAGTCGAAATTAAATGGAAAGACAGATACATGTGGAATTATACCTTTGTGACATTTAAGATCAGTTCTTAAATGGTTCTGTGTGATTATGAAAATCAGCTATGCTCACTATACAAAATTTGACAAGTACATAAAAATATTAAAAATAATCTTAGTCCCATCACCATACATAACTGCACTAACTTTCTAGGGAATAATATTTCTTCTGGTATTTTCCTATGTACATATATCTCCATGAGCAACTTTAATTTTACAAAACTTGCATCACACCACATAGAAAATATAACCTGATTTTCCATTTAACATCTCATTAAATTTCCTTCATTTTTTGAATATGCTTTAATATTTGTGTATAGTGAATTTTCATGAAAGCCTTATAGAAAATGAGAGAAAAGAGCCAACCATCTTCTAATATATCAGAGCATCCAGAATTCCTAACATTTTCATGAAATGCAAATCTTAGAATTGTCAAGCTCTTGCTCCATTTGAGTGGATTTCACCTGGGTAAAGATGACACAGCCATCACTAAGGCCAGTGATGAGGCAGATTGTGCTATCATTACATCTTTGAGCTCAAAGCATTACAGAAAGGAGTCTATTTTCATAGTCAATATCAGAGACTGCCAAAATGATTATTATTAGTAAACCTAAATATTGTCTTTATGGATTGAGTTTGACTATCACATTGAAATGGTGCCCAGACATATTATTTTAGACCCAAGTGAAAGAATGTTTTATAATGCTCCTTCTCTCAGAATCAAAATACTTTCACCTGTATTATAGAAACAACTGATAATTTATCAATAAATCTTTTGGTAAGAGTTCCATTCCATTAGTTCATGAGCATATTTCCTTTCCTAAAAATATTAAATGTTTTTCATCAATTATGATTTCCCTAGAGTGAACCTCCACCTTTTCTTGTCTTTTATTTTATTTTTTTCATTTTTCTTTCTTTCTTTTTTCCTGTCTGTCTGTCTGTCTGTCTTTCTTTCCTTCTTTCTTTCTGTTGATTTCATAATGAAGCAATCTACACTCACACTCTATGTTCTCATCCAACATTTGAAACTCCCTGTCATGTCCTCTTTCTCAACGAGTCTGTTGAAGTGACTAGGTTTTCTTGACTACCTAATCTGGTGGCTCTGACCTGTTTCACCTAACTTGGCTTTCAACATATTGAGTTATTGTCCCATCATCAACTGGAAAACTCCTCCTGAGAATTCACTTTTCCTTTGTTATTTTAATATTTGTCTTAACATTCTTACCATTTCTCACATTCTTGAATTTTCTAGCATTGGAAACCCAATCCTCTGCATCTAGCTATTCATTCCTACCCAGAAACCCTCATACACACTTGAATTATTACCTCCATCCTAAACTCTGGTCTTATGTCACAATGAGAGGTGAAAGAACTCTCTACCCCAATTTTCTCTTTGGATAATGTGTGTGAATTTCTTAAATTGGACCCTTCTGAAAAAGCAAACCCATTATCTCTCCCACCCCAGCCCCTTTTGCAGAGTTCTGTGCCTGGTTGATGGCAAAGTTGCCAATTTTATATTTTTGTGTAAAAAAAAAAAAAACCACTGGATGCTCAGCCTCCCATTAACAGAGTGGCCTCTCCAGTGGCATGGGGCCTTCCTTCCTCCTCCCTCTTCTCTATAGATATTCCTGTTCTTTCTCAGAGCCACTCCCACCCCCTGCCTCCTGGGCATTCTCTTACACTACTGGAATAGTTTTCTACCTTGAATCTCTTGCCTGAAATCCTTCCTGTTCCCTCCCTCTCGAATCAGCTGCAAAAATAAATTCATAAAGCCCTGTTGGGATCCCATTCAAGCACTATCTATTAGAATCTTACTGACTGGCAGCCACTGGGGTTTGCTCTGGGGATATGTGAGCAAACGAACACACAAAACACCTCACTTTGTGGAATGCACAATCCCTGGGACGCTACAGATAATGAACTGTAAGCATAATTGCACCAACTCCTTCCTCGCTCCTCTCCAAAGGCTACTCATTGCCCACCTTCCAGGTAAAGTCCAAATTGCTTAGCATGACGTCGGAGATTCTCCAAAATCACTGCCAGTTCCCATTGTATTCTTCCCTAGGCCATTCACAGGGCACACTCTGCAATATCCCACCTGCTCACCTTCAACCGAGCTGTTTTATTAGCCTGTGCTGCCCTTCTCTTCAATCTACCGAAATATCCATCACCCTTTGAAATTTTACATAAACGTTACTTCTCCTGTAAAGCTTTTCTTTCTGGCAATCCCTGAACCCCCATCAAAATGAATCATTACTTCTCTGCTTGTTAAAAACATGTTTATTTATCCTATCAATCATTTTACACATACAAAACATGTTTTGTGTGAGGCACAGTGCTAGAAATATATATATATATATATATATATATATATATATATATATATATATATACCAATGGCTTCATTCTGCTTTGTGTAATGTTTATTTATACATCTCCACCCTCCCTTTCAGAAGCACAGTAAATTGTGAGATTCTGGAAAACAGAACTTGTTCTCTTTCTTATTTACACTCCTACCACAGTGCCTTCCCTGTAGCTACTGGATGAATGAAAAAGACTGAACATATATTAGTAGTTATATCGGTTATGATATTAACAATCTGATTATTTAGCAAATCTAAGTGATAGAAATAGTTTTTGCACAAAACTCAGTTGCAGCAGTTTTCTTCTTTAAGGTTGATGGGTGTTATTTTCCTATTATCACCAATTAATATGCACAGTGTTCACAGGATGACTGTCATCAATCCTAGGGGGAGCTTCGTGGAACATTTCTGAGGTGGGCCTTGCTCTCCAATGCTCCAAAAAAGTAATTTATCTTTATATTCTTGTTGTCAGCATGCAGATTAGGGCATCCTTAAGAGCACAAAGAAAGCAACTAGTTAAAGACCACTATAGTAGTTCAGAGCAGGTATGTAGATATGTCCCTCTTTTTTTTTTAAAAAAAAAAGTCATTACATGGAAAGTCAAAGGAACAGTGAGAATTTCTTGGGGAGAAAGTATCCTAACCCTAAACCAGTCTTCTAAAATATTTAATTACATGCTGTCTTTAAAGATTGGCCCTAACTACCCTCTAGTTCCCTATCGTACTGTGTTTGCCAAAATTACATTTCCAGTTAATGTCAGAAATGCATTTGGCCCTCAAAGCAGACGTACAGATAAGTAAAAGTCCCATGAGCATTTAGGAAATGCTGTCAGCCCACAGATTGAAATCAACCAAAAGTGGCAGTGTTTAACTAGGAATTTTAGTAGTTGGGAATGTGGGGACAGACTCAAATGTGGAAGGAGTCTCAGGAAATACCCCAAAACAAAATCCATAATTGGGTTTCTTTTCAGCTTCATAGATGCTATACCCACAGGAATTCCTTTCTCCTTACACTCTCCACCTGGAAAACTCCCACTCACTCTTTTTTGTCTGTTCTTGAATGTCATCTTCACTGGGAAGCCTTCCCAGCACCCTGCCAAAGTTAGCTAGCTACACCCTCCTCTGTGCTCGCCAAGTACCGCTCACAAATCCACTGAGACAGAATCGCATAGTGCAGTGACTTTGTTTCTTAGGCCGGGTCTTTCCCTAACCCCACCACAAGGCGTACCTCTGGCAGTCTCAGCAACTCTGTCTTATGCAACATTTACGTAGCACTGGAACCTCACAGGTGCCCCATAAATGCACAGAATTTATGTTCAACACGAACGTAGAAAAACAGCATTTGCTCCTGGATACACAGATTGCTACATATCTCCATGTGTATATATTTAATGTTAATAATCCAAGAAACAAAATTTCTTCTCCTATAACATTCTGTGGTTCGTCAGCACCAGCTCCAGAGTGGGCTGTCACAGCCTTCCAGCCTGCAAGTGTGTTGCCATGGTAACAAGGTTCTGGATGGAGGCTCTGGCTAAAGGGCCCTCCTCAACTCACAGATGTTGTAGAAATGTAAAGGATATTTCCGTTTTCCCTCTTTCTCCTTGTTGTTCCTCTCCAATGTCCCCTCCTCTCTAGCAACCTGAAAACTGCAGTGAGCTGAGCTCTAGGACCAGTGCCCTGCAAGCAGCATGCACGCCTTGGACGACGTGGACCTGGTCCTGGACTGTGCTCCAGGCCCTTGTGCCTCTTTCTGTTCCCTTCTCTCTTCCGTTGTTAGTACTCCTCCTTCTTCTTCGACTTATTCTCAATTTCACATAGAATGACCCAAAGTATGTGTGTTACCACCCTACCTCTTCTTGATGACTCTCTACTAGTAGAAGGACCCTTCAGTCCTATAACAGCAAGACAGGAAAAGGGCGTATTTGGGGAGAAGCTTTTGCAAGCACTCTTCCTCCCCCCCCCCCACCCCCGCCCCCAGGAAGACACGTGTCTGATAGGTGGTCTCTCAAAGGGTCAGGCTCAAAACCTTGACAAAGATTCCAGGGAACAACTCCCTCTTTGTTCACAGCAGTAATGTGTTGCTGATGTTTATTTGCTCCAATACCCACACACAAAAAAAGCAGGAACTTAGCATCAGAGAGCAAAGATGAGAAGCTTTGGAGCTTCAGGGTCCGATTTCATTCTGGAAAGGCCCCAAAACATGCATTTGATTGCCTGATGTTTATTGCTTGACGTTTAATTGAAATGCAGACAATCCCCAGCTCATCCTAGTTCAGCTTATATGTTTTGACTTTACAATGGTAGAAAAATGACAGGCAGTAAGTAGAAATTGTATGTCAAATTTTGAATTCTTAACTTTTCTCAGATTAGTCATATGGTGTGCAGAGGCAGCAAATCATAAGGGGAAAATGGATACTTTGTAGCGTCCAGTATTGCGAAGCTATGATGCTCTGTAAGTTAGGTGCACTAAATGCATTTTTAACTTACGTTATTTTCAACTTACACTGGATTTACCAGGATGTAACCTTATCTATCACAAGTCAAAAAGCATCTGTAGTAAAATGCTGAGCAGCAATAATGTTACTCCCTTTAAAACATCCTCAGCTATTTTAGCATGTTTTCATCATTGGTAAGTTTTACATAAAACACTATGAACATCAAGCACACAGGACCCCCACTGGTTATGAAGACACCTATCCCCCATCTTGTCGTAAAAAGGCTTTCTCCTGACCTCAGGTGTCCCAAAGGGGGTTTTCTTGATCTGGGTTTACCCAAAGCTGAGAATCCAAGGCAAAACCCTGGCAGAAACTACTTCCACAATCAAAGTGAAAAGCCTTTCCTAAGGCTAGATCCCAGGAGTTATTTAATTCTCCCAGCTTCTGGGTTTCTTTTTCCATCCCTTAAATAAGCTTATTCTTTTGATGCAATATTCATGACTCTCAGACACAAGGAGGGCTCTCCACTGCAAAAAAGACAGCAACTTTCTTCCATAATGAATCTGTACCCTTACTATCTCCTCCTCACAGGCCCTGGGTCTCAGATTCTCCAGGTTGGTACGGGCCATAGCTGTCATCTTAGCGGCTGAAGTATGATGGGAGAAACACGAGCATCAAGTCCAGAAGCAAGAAAGAGCTTCGCCTGATCGGGCGGTATGCCCAGTGCAGCTTCTCCATGTGGAGACACTTCCACGTACACAGTCCTCCCTCTGGTCAGGACCCTTAGCAAGGCCTTTCCACTGTCCACCGAATTGAGCACAGCCCCTTCAGTACCAATATTTCCTCAGATCATCCCATTGTTTGTGAGTTAGATTATTGTGTACCAGGGCTGGAAATGGAAGCTACTAATCATCATGGAGTATTTTCACTCTAAAGGAAATCAGAAATGTGAATTTAAAACTCCCTGGTCCAGGCTTTCCTACTGTTTCATCTCATGTTGTTGCCACTGTTGTTTTCTTGCTACAAAAAAGTACACGCGAGCTTATAATGATGCTGAAAGGGTTTCAGATTTTGATAAACTCAAACATGGTGCCACCAAAACCTTTCTGCTCTATGGAAGATGAAGAAGAGGGCTGGGTGCGAGACAGGAAGGATATTAGATAAAAGGTCGAGGGAGCTATGCCTCTAATAATGATTCTGTGGCTTGAACAAATGATATACAGATCATCCATTTTTTTCCAAACTCAGCAGAAAAAAATAGATGAATGACATTACAGAAACTTTAAGGCAAGAAAACAGCATTTCATAAGAGAAATATGACCCTTGAAATCAGACAGATATGGGGGTTTTTGGTTATCAAAAAACTTCTCTCCTGCTGGCTGTGTGATGGTGGCAAAGTTTTCCTTTCTGAGATAGAGGTCTCCCTATAACATCTTAAAGCAAGATAATAGTACCTATGTATCCACTTTTGTACTTTATGGGGTTCTGAATAAAAATTCAGGGACATAGCATTTTACTGCTCTTAGCAGACAAGAAATGATTCATAAAAGTTCACCTTTTCCTCACTTCCTCCTCCTTCTCTGCTTCCTCCTACCCTTAAGCCTCCATGAGCTCTCACGTTACAGCTCCATGACTCGCTAATCCTAGAGCCCCGTACCTAGGGGCAAACACAGCCCTACACAGAGCATATTCCCACATCCCGTTCTACAATCTGAGTTTGGGATACAGGTCGAATGTGAAAATGGGTTAGCCATGTCAAAGGCCAAAGTCAACAGCAGTCTGCAGGAAGCAGGATTGGCAGTGGAGTCAGCGCACATGCAAGAAAAGGGGAGGCCCTCCTGGCCCACTTAGCACAAAACTGGCAGCCTCATTTCTTGGCTGGGGCCGAACGCATAAACGCTGAGGAAGGAGGAAGTACTGTCACTACCTGCAGCACTTCAGGGTTATGGGGTTAAAAAAGAGATCGATGGGGACCCTACTGCTACTTGCCAAATCTCATTCTCCTCCTGCCAAAGTGGTTTTAAAATGAGTTACAACAAAGTAGTAGTGAGGGTAAACCCTGTGTCACCAAGGAACCAAGAGAAAGCCCAGTGAGGTAATGAGGCTGGCCAAAGATTGCCAGCAAGAGAAAGATGGGATCCGAAGTGACAGGAGTCACGTCTTGCCTGTTCTTGGAGAGGCAGAACACTGTGGCACCCTGTTGGGGTCTTCAGGGCCCAAGAGCCTCAACATCACTGACCTTGGCCAAGTTCCTTCCTTCCCACAAACAAATGTTACTGCTTGTAAATTAAGCCAGGTGTTGTTTTTGCTTAAGCTCCTGGAACTGCTCCTTATCGCTTCCTCCCTCTGCTACTCCTTCCCTCCCCCTGGGCGACCCCACACTGGACAAGACCTTGCTGATTGGCCCAAGATAACTACCTCAGTCCATTTAAGCCCCTGTGTTCCCTAAATAAACTTGAAACGGTGATCACTGAATCAACTCCCAGAGTGTGTTAGTTACTCTGTTGTCCCATCCCTCTTTGGCTGTCCCGGGGGTCCCCGCGGGACAGAGACCCCTACATTTGGCGCGTGAACAGTGAACCTGAGGAAATCGGAGAGATCTGAGGCGGTCAGGTAAGTGCGGTATTGGACCCCCTTGTGGTCATGGGAAACGTCCTATTCTCAGGTGGTTTCTATGAATCTGAGGGTGAGGGCTCCTCGGTAACTGAGGTTGCCGGCAAAGCTGAGGATGACGACAAAGCTTCTCTTTCTCCTTCTCCTTCTGCTCCCCCCGCCATATGCCCAGGAATCTATCTAGGCCGCTTCGCCCTTGTTTACTGCTTCAGCATCGCCCCTGCTGCCCCCTCAGCCACCTCCATTCCCTGAGCTCTGGGCTCCCCGGTGCATCCTGCAGCAGGCCTTTGTAATTCTAATAGGCCGAACCTGCCTCCAGGCCTCTCCAGTCAATGTCAACCCCACCCAGCAGAGGCCTTTGCAATGGTATCCTCAGGATTTGGATACCCTTAAAAACTTTAAAAAGGCTGTTAAGGCAAATGGCCCTAGAGAGGCGTTTGCTGAACAACTGCTGGAATCTATTTCCATTGAACTAAACTGCCCTCAGGATTGGAAGGACTTATGCGGAGCCGCTCTTTCTCCTTCCACCTATCTTAAATGGAAGGCCTTTTTCTATGATGAATGTGAACAAGAAGCTGAGAGAAATAAAATAAACAAGGCACCCTTCTGGGGCAAGGAAGTTTTACAAGGTGAAGGCCATTTCAGTGACCCCCAAATACAAGCCATGATCACAGGTTCTTACTTTGACCAGGTCTGCCTGTGTGCCCTTAGGGCATGGCGCAAACTCCCTGCAGAGGGTGGATCTCAGTCTCTGCAAGGCCTTAAACGAAAGGCTGTAGAAGATCTCCCTCAGTTTATAGATAGGGTCACCAAAGCTCTTGAGAACAGAATTACTGATCAGACTGCCCAGGCCATTTTAATTAAAGAACTAGTCTGGGAAGGTCTTAACAAAGAACATAAAGCTGCCGTTGCGCTTGTTAAAAACAAACCTTTAGAGGATTGGATTGTAGCTGCCCAAGATCTTGGCATAGCCGCATTTGAGGCCTCTTTAACGGCGCGGAGCTTCAGCCATCCCTTAAGACAGACTTACCACACATTCAGGCCACTGTACCCTGGCCTACTGCTGCTCTCTGCTGGCATTGTGGCCAACCGGGCCACCTTAAAAGAAACTGCCTTCAGTTACCTTCTGTTCCCACTGACTCTAAAGGGTGCCCCTCAACTGTTTGTCCCCACTGTAATAAGGGATTTCATTGGACGAGAGACTGTAAGTCTAAATACTCTGCCACTGGTGAGCCTTTAAACGGCTTGCGGGGCGCGTCCCAGCCCCGACCCCAAGGGAGGAACACTCCTTTTCAAATCAAATGGACATAAAACAGCCTGGGGTCTTTTGGACCATTCCCATGGGTCCCAAAATTAAGCCACATATTCAAATCTAAATTAACAAAAAGATTTTTAGAGGTATTGCTGACACTGGTGCTGATGTTACCTTGTTAAGAGAGGAAGAAATTCCTCTAGACTGGGAGACAGTTCCTGGCCCACAGGTCATGGGTGTAGGTGGGCTAATTGATAGCAAGTCCTTAAAAGGCCCTGTCACTTGGGAAGATACTGATGGTAACAAGGGGTGAACACAGCCCCTGATAGTGGCTGGTCTCTCTCAAAACTTAATTGGCAGGGATATTCTCGCAAGTGCTGGAGCAATAATCACTACTGATAAAAAGGCCTTTTATCATAACAGGTTTGAAGATCAGCTTGCTAACCCCATGCTAAAAATCTTTCCAGGGCCCCCTCAATCTTAAGGGCCACTGTTTGTTACAACAAATACACCCTTCCTGGGGACTTTAAAGTGTGTCCTATTAAATTACAATGGACAACGGATACGCTCATATGGGTTGAACAGTGGCCTATAAGCCAGGCTAAGTTGTTACATTTAAAGGAGCTAATTGATGAACAGCCCAACTTAGGTCATAATAGAACCTTCCATGAATCCTTACAATACTCCCATATTTGTAATCCAAAGAAAACTTCAGGTAAATATAGGTTATTACAAGATTTAAGACCTATTAATGATACCATAAAAAATTGGGTTCTACTCAGCCCAATCTTCCCCAAGCTACTGCTATTCCAGAAGGCTTTATAAGGAAAGATTTGCCTTTACTATTCCTTCTATTAGAGACTGTCAAAGATGTGCTCCCCTTCTGCCTTTGGGTCCATTACAAACTGCAGGGGTAAACCTGAGAGGACTTAGGTCCAATGCTTTATGGCAAATAGATGTTACTCATCATGTTCCTTTTGGTAAATTAAAGTATGTCCATGTCACTATAGACACCTATTCTGGTTTCCTGGTAGCCTCTGCAGCTTCTGGGGAGTTTACTAAACATGCAATATCTCATCTTTTAAAATGTTTTATGATTATGGGTGTTCCACTGTCTATCAAAACTGATAATGGCCCTGCATATAGCAGCAAAGGATTTCAAAAGCTTTGCTCCAATTGGAATATTAAACATATCACTGGGATACCCTACAACCCACAAGCTCACGGTATAATACAACGCTACCATAGAGACTTAAAGTCCCTGTTACTAAAACAGAGGGGGAAATATGCCTCCCCCCATCATGCCTTACACAAGGATCTTTTTACACTCAATTTTCTTACTTTCCCTAAAGATTCCTCAGAAATGCCTGCCCATACGCATTGGGCCCCATTAACTGGACCTTCTGTGCTACCTTTAGTGGCCTGGAAAGATGTTATATCCTATTCTCGGAAAGGGCCAGGTACATTGTTAACTTCCGGGAGAGGTTTTGTTTGTGCATTTCCCCAGGATGAACCGCAGCCAATCTGGGTCCCCGCCCGGCTCGTCCGTCCCTGGCTCTTCACAACCACCCACCGAACACATAAAGCGACTGACTCTGGAGGAACAACAGAGACTTCCGTGACACGAGAGAGCTCTACCCAAAGGAAAACAACATAAGGCCACGTGGGGTGATCTCAAGGGCCCCACGGAGCAAGCCATGAGACTCGCTCCTACTGCAGGACCTGTGTCTGGCCCAATGATGGTTGCTCTTCTTTGTGCAGCTTGAACAGCCAAGAGTAAAGCCAAACAGTGAAATGGAAGGTCTAAGACTGTCCCATAGCAGAGATGTATAAGTGAAAAGGCTGTTTGGACTAATGTAACTGGGACTTCTCGCTGTATCTTGGACTGGTCAAATCCAATGGATATACCCTCCTCTTACACTTCCTTCCCCCGAATCCCCCACCAGTGTTACAGAACATGCACTGTTGACAGAATGTGATGGTCTGGTTCTGGACAGAGACAATTATATATTTGAAAACTGGGAGTGGCTGTGGATGAGATAGAGCTTCATCCTATACATATGCTTACAAAACAAAATGTCACTGCTTGTGTCAACACTCCCTATGTATTGTTGGTAGTACTGCCAATATTCCTAATCAGTTAAAAAATGTTTCCCTCCTGGCCAGATTTTTCCCACATGTTGTATGGGTTAATTGTACTGGCAGAAATGTTACTGATTTTATGTTTGATTTTTCCTTGCATTGTTCACAGCGGAATGGAAGGTTTAAAAACTCTGGCTGCTAACATCATCGTCTTAAGCTACGTGGCAAAATCCTCGGCTTTGGTGTATAATCAGGCTGCTAGTCAGAGACTGGTAAGATTTCTCTACAGTCAGGACAACCTAAGACAGGATACACGCCATGCTGCATGTAGTCCAAAGATGGGTAAGTCCTAGCTGTGAGGGGAACAACCTAAGGCAGGCACAGTCTCACACCGAGAAAACTTTGCTTTAAAAAATAAAAAAGAGGGAGATGTTGGGGTCTTCAGGGCCTGAGAGCCTCAGCATCACTGACCTTGGCCAAGTTGCTTCCTTCCCACAAACAAATGTTACTGCTTGTAAATTAAGCCAGGTGTTGTTTTGCTTAAGCTCCTGGAACTGCTCCTTATCACATCCTCCCTCCTCTACTCCTTCCCTCCCCCTGGGTGACCCCATGCTGGTTAAGGCCTTGCTGATTGGCCCAACATAACTACCTCAGTCTATTTAAGCCCCTGTACTCCCTAAATAAACTGGAGACAGGGATCACTGAATCCACTCCCAGGGTGTGTTACTCTGTCGTCCGATCCCTCTTGATTGCTTGATCTCGTTCTTGATTGCTGCTGGCTTGTGGCAGCATGGCACAGCCTCAACTTGCAAGGTCAAGAGAGCCAGATGCAGGATTTTCCAGGAGTACAATGGGGACACTCAGGCTCTCTCTTCCCTCGTCCATCCTGTACCGTAGAGCTCTGCTCAGAGCCTAAGCCTCCACACTCCTGGAAACTTGACTATCCATGTCACAGGCTGCTATTTCTGCATCAGGCCACCCGACACTTTTCTTACTTCACAGTGGACAGTGTTCTGTCCAGACATTACCTAACTCATCAGGCCACTGCCTTCCCGCAAGAGAGGTGACGGGAATTATCCTCCTTATTTCAAAGAACTGAAGGCAGAAATACTCTGGATCTAAAAGGTCTGCCCAGCTGCTTGCAATAAATTATGGAAAAGGCTGAGAGAAGAGTCCTTGAGGGAGGGAGCTGGGATGAACATGCTACTGCCTGCCTCCTCTGGAGCCTCCACCTTCTCTGTAGGGATGATCATGACCGAAGCACTGTGTGAGACTCTAGCCCCGGCTCCAAGGCCAGAGCACCTGTCAACACTCCAGGGAATTCCCGGTGTGGCTGGCTCTGTCTCACTTATTTTCAAACCGTACAGAAGCCACCTGTGATTGGCTGTACCCACACAGGGTCAGCTGGCAATCAGGAAGGAGAAGCACATCCTTGATGAGGTTTCTTGGAGGCAGTCAGGAGCTCAGTGTGTCCGAGTAGAACATACTTCTTATTACTGGTCCCAAGTGAGCTGTCCCTAGGATGGGGCTGTTTCACAGACAGGGGTAAAGTTGGAAGCTTAACCAGAACAAAAACTAAGAAGAAATTTTCAGTGAATAATAACAATTATTGATCATTTTCCCCACCCATGATAATTAGTACAAAACAACTTCCAAGTATCTTGTGTGATTCTTGAAAACAAATTGGAACATCATCCCTCAATGGAACCTTATGTCTTGGGGTGCTATTTTTTTCCCTTTATAACAGATGAGAGAAGCACCTGAGATTCCAAAGCATACAACCCTCACTCGATGTCCCAAAACTGGTGATCACAGATCTTAGAAGATGGAACCTCACCTTCCTACCAGGCTACCCAAAATGCTTACAACTATTTACAACCCCATGGGCTGCTGAGTCGTTCTCAGCCTCCTTCCTCCTTTGTGTTAGAAGCTCAAGTTTCTCAAAAGAATATTTTTCTCTGCAATAGCAGCTCTTCATCTCAGGCTGCATCCTACCCTCCCTGGTTTAGTCTACAAGCAAACTGTACCTTGCTGGTATTGCAGTGAGAAATCGGCACGGCTAGGCCTTTGGGCAGTCTCAGGATCGACTTGTGAGCTAACCCCAGGAAAAAACCAGATTCAGTGGCTGATCAGCAAAGACAGCAGAGGAAAGGGAATTGGGCCCCAGAATGGCAAATCGACTTCCGTCTTTGCTAGAAGGGGACAGGCTTATTGTGTGAAAAGTTTGACTTAAGATCATTTAATTTTTCTCTCTGACAAATATGGTGTCGAGGAAGCCCTTAGATACACACCTGATTATTGCAGGGTTTGTGGAGCTGCTTCCCACTGAGGGCTTGATTCTTCCTTCCCAGTGTACCACATTTCCTCTTTCTAAGCAGCACACAGTACTAGTTCAGCATTTTCCCCTGCTGGGGTGAATGCATTTGCATGCAGCACATAGCCAGAATTAGGAATTTTGAAGAGGATCCTCCCGACCTGCCGGTGAAGCCCCCACCCATCTCATTTGCCCAAACGTTTGCCACGTTTGCTTCTTACATCACTCTCACAAGGCACATCTGGAAGATAGCGAAACTGAGGCTAACTGAAGCTCAGTAGCATATTTGAAGTCAAATTATTCAAGTTATTTTTGCTCTAAGTCTTTTCTCTGCCCCATACTACAAATGAACCTCCTCCCTCAACAATCTTACCAGAAGAAAAAAGATGAAGACGGCTCTTGAGACCTTACAAGAGATTTGGGAAGGTTGTGAATGTATGCTTGATCTTGGTTTGGCTAAACACTGTATCATCTCAGATTTTAGCTTGGGAGGAACTTAGTAAAGATGGATTTCTGTACCTGATGTAAAATTGCCTGAAGCATTTAGCTAAGGGCTACTAAAGAAGCCACTGCCCAGAGGAACAAAGGAAAAAGATGGGGATGGCATATTCTCTTTTTAAAATCAGGTAGGAGATTAAGTTTTCTTTATTACCAATTAGGAGGTCTTTAGGATTCACCAGCATGTTTTGATAGAGGAGGAGGAGTGGGAGGAAGTTAGCACCACTAAAAGGTGCAATAACTTTTATTACTCTCGGTGAAAATTAAGGACAGCTTTCATTACCCAAAAGCAATGAGGAAGCATTTTCACTTGGAGCTGCAGAGATCTACCAACTACCAAAATCTGGCTGAATGGTAAGCCATGCACTCCTATCGCACACCAGCCCCATAACTCAGCTCATGTTCAAGCAAGCATCACCTAAGTGCCTGGCATTGTGCTAGATGCCCAGGAAAAATGATAGTGAGATCTCAGCCACATCCTTAACAAGAGTTTAAAATCCAGAAGGAATGACACAAGCTATGTACAGAGTGATTAGCCACCGATTCAAGATGGCCTACCACTGAATCTTTCTACAATAAAGACAATAAATGCCAACTTATTTAAAGCAGCAAAAGGGCACAAGGAATGAAGTGGTTAGAGAAGATTTTATGAAGAAATGGGAATTGGCTTAAGTCTTTCAGAGGATGGATTGGATAAATAGAGACAGAAGGGGTTCTAAGAACAGAGGAGATTAATTTAAGCAAAGAACTAGAGTTCAGAATGAGTATGATGAAACTAATGTATTTTATATTTGTGTTTCAAATGACTAGGCAAGATCAAGTGGATTGATTGCCCATTTAATTCTGCAGTGGTTTGCAGAGGAGAATTAAATGCTAATAGGCTAAGTATTGACAGAGGCAGAATAGTCCTTAATGTGAACATCATCCCACTACAGGAATGCAGGATGCTTCCCTAGATGTGGCAGGGACTGGGACGCACCCTCCACAGCTCCCTGCACCTCCTTCATGAGAAAAGTCCCTGAAAGTACCAGGGATATTAATGACATAAAGTGGTACGTAAAACCCTCTAGATTGGATCAGACAAATGACCTATTCAGAGCAGGAATCAGTCATTGAATATGAGAACAAACATATTACACAAAGGACATTACTGTCTTTTGTGACCGCAATCTCAAAAGGTTAGGTCTAGCACCCTGAATACCCTCAGTCTCTTCATAGTAGTTGATTAGCTTCCAGAAAATACAAACTTCTCTCAGTTATTCTTCAGTCAATTTGTATTTTCAGCCAGGATCACCCCTGAAGATAATATTTTTATGTGTTTACTATCCATTGCATTAAGTAATAACACCTCATTTCATTTCTCCCAAATTAATTCTCCCCTTCAAGCTTCAGAGGGTAACCCTATTTCTAATATTTTATGATCTTCTGGACAAATCTATATTCATTTAATTAGAATTTCTTTTGGTTAAACGCTGTATCATCTCACACTTACAAAGTCCTCCTGTCTCTGCGGACTCTCTTTGGCCTCCTTACGTTTTGCTCCATTTTCCACAGGCAGTATTGTTACTATTGTTTTTCATCACCACCATCACCCTCATCATCATCCTCTCAGATATATCTTACAAGCATCATCTGATTCCATTGGCCTCACCTGCCTCTGAAATCTTAAGCCACTTACCCCAACTCAGCCATCTTTATAAATGATGGATTTGAGCTAAGTTGACACAGCCTTTCTGTTCGAGTCCAGTTACTTACCTGACACAGACATCCACCACCACCCCAGCCTTAGGTAGAGACTCACAACCAGGCTAACAGGCTGTGCTATTTGAGCTTCAACGCCTGGAACTTCCAGACCATACGTAACTCCATCCTTCAGGACTTGAGATCTGACTTTCTGAGTGGCTACGGCAGTGGTCTGATGATGCAACTCTAAATCAGGGAAAGGAGTTCGTATAGGAGCAAAGAGAAACAGGAAAAGAGAAGGAGCTGTGCACAGAAATTACCTATCCTTGTTTCCAGGGACTGCTCCAGGGAGGGGTCAGTCTTGTCCAAAGATTTCCCATTTGGCAGAGTAAGTACATGTACCAAGTGACCTGCTGAGTCTTCTTGCTGCTGTCTTGAAGCAGTGGTTATTGTAACCAGGTATCACCATACATCATGCCCCGTTCTTCCTCTGCTCACAGACTTTCCTCTCCACCCTATTGTCTTCCGCTTGTAGTTGAAGTCATGAGATTTAGTCCTTACCTCATGCCTTGCTTCTAGAGAAACCAGGCTACACTAACCATCAAAAAAATCATCAAAGGTTTACTCTGGATCTAACAGAACCAGGGCTTTGTGGTGGGTTTGAGTGATACCAGAAGGAAAAAATGTAATGTTCCTTAAAAATTCAAAATATATGCAGAAAAAGTAAATAACATTTTCAAGTTCACATAGGCTGAATGCCAAATTAAGAGAATAAACAATAAGTATAAAAGACATTCTAAGGGGTGAGCAAACACAGGAAAAGTCAGAAAAATCTTGTGCAGGCAAATCATACTCATTGGGGGTATATAAAACAAAAACCTTTAATTAAAGAAAAGAAAGATATCCTTCGACTCTCATCTAAGTTTATTCAAGTAGTTCCAAATTTATTTCTATTGGCTTGATACTACTGTATATATCTGGAAGACATTAACATCAGTTGCACCCTGAAGAAATTTCATTATAGTCGCTCTCTTCTGTAAAAATATTAAAATGTTAAATTAAAAATTTTGATCCATGGTGACACTTTAACACAATGGCCATTTCTTCTAGAAGACTCCATAGCTAATTCTCTTTTTCTTTTCCAAGAAGCACCATTTATACTCTTTGACATCTACACCAGCTCATCACTGTGTATTTTCTGCCCTTCAACCCATATCCAGACCTTCTCCATAAACAGGAGCTTTGACCCAACTGATTCATGTGTCTGTCAAGGTCTGAAACCTAAGACCCTAACCATTGTACAATGCTTCCACTTTGGCTAGGGTTTTGTACATGTTCAATAGTCCCCCGTTTTTATAAGTGTGTCACCTCTGAGAGTGATCTGAGGATCCAGAGGTCCCTTCTGGATCTCTGGACATTTCTGTCACTTGCACAGACAATCCAGTGACTCAGGATTCTCATGTAGGGCCATGGGACACACTGGCTCACAGTTTTACAATTTCACTCTCAAGTTCCTTCAGAACTGCTAGATGGATGGCATCCCATTTTGGTGATTTATTTAAACAGTTTGTCAGGTCAACAGCATCCTGTATGCATATTATTCAAAACATAAATGTTTGCTGTAGATGTAATTTTTCATGTCAACTTATATATTGGGAGAAATGACCTTTATTCTAGAGAGATGCTATTTCTTCACAAACAGTAACTCGCAGTGCCCTGGTGAAAAAAAAATCACAATATTCTGAAAGATAAAATAATAATAAGATGTGTGTTAAGTTTCAACTGGATAGCAGAAATGTTTTAGAGGCCTTCAGTTTTTCTTAATTACAACCCTGTGGGAAATGTAAGTGTTGTTCACATAATTTTCTGTTATTAGATGAATTTGAGCAAATAATGTGTTTCTGAAAAAGCATTAGAACTTGGAAGTACTGCATAATAAAAAAAAGTATAATAAAGAAAGTGAAAGTATTCATTTCTCTTTTTGCATAATCCTCTTTAGAGGTTATTTCTCCTTAGCTCTGTAGGCTATTCTCACCCCAATTTTTCTGATTATGTGTGGGTGCAGTCTCTACATGATACTAGACTTTCTATGGTAAGTTTAAAGATGGTAAGCCACATTTAATGTGGGCTTAACTGAATCAAATTCTAAAAGTCAAAACACTATTAAGAAGTTAAAAGTGTTACCATAATATCCTCCATATATATCTTACAAAAGTCCAACTAGTTCCTTGTGAGAAAGCCCTCAATTTTAAAAATATTCTTCTTCTTCATTTGGAGAACTAACAGTACCACTGCTATTTTAGAAGGCAGTGCATGTCTGTTTGTGCGTATAGGCACCAAATATGAGATCCCACAAGTGACTCCCAAATTAAAATCTAGAAGAAACATCTGTGAGAAAATGACTCTTCTCTTTCTCCTGTGATTTCAACAGTGTGTTTATAGTCGTTGGGTATTTGACAAGGATCTAAAAAACTAGACTCCTGTGGAGGCATCTGAGGGGAAAAATTATTTAATTTTATAAAATGGATTAAAATAAAACTGGAGAAGTGGATAGAACTATCAGTCTGACCTGGCAAACCCTGGATGAACACGAGCCTTGGAATCGAGCAATCATTTATCTCTGCTCTAAATATAATATAAGGGTTGTGATTTCTTATCAACAACTTTGAAAGAGGAATATGATAAAGAGCTCAAAAAATAAGAAAAAGCACGAATTTAAGACTCTTTGGAAGCAGGCTATGGTTGTCAAAGGTGCACCCGAGCTCTTATAAAGAATAGTGCCATCAACAAGTTACTAGGGCTTTAAGAAGATCACATGCACTAAACTACACCTGGTAAGATTAACCTTACAGGGGAAAACAACTGATAAATAAGCTTTAAATGGTGTTGAAATTCCCTGTGAACATTTGTAAAGGACAAGAGTATAAGCTTCAGGACTGTATAATCTTTGAGCTCATAGAAGAAACTTGTATGACCTCAAAGAGAAATTCACATCCAGGACACTGGGAACCAGACACAAAGGAAAGAGAGATCCTGTTCCAAAATCAATCTAAAAATCTGTTTGAGCACTGGATTAAGAGTTCAAGCAGGTGAAGCACATAGACGTAAAATGCAAAGCTGGGCCAGGTGGCGCATACCCATAATCCCAGTAGTTTAGGAGGCAGAAGTAGGAGACGCACAGATTCAAACCCAGCCTGAGCAACTTAAAGACTTGGTAAGATCTTCCCTTAAAATAAAAATAATCAAATAAATAAAAGTAGGCTGGGATATAGTTTAATGAGAAGGCCCTGAGTTCAATCTCCAGATTCTCAATCACTCTCCACCCAGCTCCGGCAAAAAAAGAAAAGACTCACCAGCAGATTTTCTAAGACTATATAGTCCCACCAGGCTGGGAAACTACAGTTGGAAGGGCCCAACATTGGGCCACACTGTCAACCAAAGTCTTCCTCAAAATGGGAGGCTGAGTACCTTTGTTTTGTATCTGACTAAAAAAAAAAGTTGATCGGAAAGAAAAAATATGGAAAAATAATAAAACCTAAAAAAAGAGGGAGAGAGAGAAGCATCTACAGCCTTGAGCCCGAGGGGTGTGCTAAAAATCCCGTTACATTCTCTTTTTCATGCATCTTATGTTCTAATGTTGCCAGATACCCTAGAATGTCAGTAGCAATATCCAAATTTCCCAGACAAGGAAATTAAGGCTCTCAAGGGTTAACTAATTTGTGCCAAGTTCACAGAGCTCATGAGTAAAAATCTCATTCTTTGCTAAACTACATTGCATAAAATCATCACATTTTCAAATTTATTTTTATCTTTTTCTATTGTTTCTTCTCATCAAAGCTTTTTTTTCTCCTAAGCAGTAATCTTGATTGCGTGTTGGTAAAGAGGGCCATAGATAAAACTCAGTCGTCCAAGGTAGATGTACCCACACCTGGTTATAACTTTATCCTCTCCCTCCAGAGTGGGGGGCAGCTACATACTCCCACTCTGGTCCTGTGACAGATCACTAGAAGACTTCTAACAATGAAAGAGTAAGACATTCCACATCCCCAGGATATTAACTTATGCAGAGAAAGTGGCACAACACCTACTAACACTCTTAAAACTGTCCCCATAGTTCTTTCTTTTCAATGCTGTAGGGCCAGGAAAATATCATGTGTCACCTCTGTACTCAACAGCATCACACTGCAGGTCACTGGATGCTGTCAGAGTTAGCCTGGGTGAGGGACACACCCTTCAGGTAGTGCTCTAAAACCCTAAGATGCACCTCATTAGGGACCATAGCTTGTTAAGGCCCATCACACACTGTCAAGGGTAATTAAATCAGGGATTAGTGTCACCTAGAGAGTTTGGTGAGAGCCTGGTTCATGTTAAAGTGCTTGACACTGAGTGGTGAAGGTAGACAAGGTTATTGTTAGCTCCTGGCATGAAGCGTCCCCTCTGAGGCTTGCAGAGACTGGCCGTTGGGTCCCTTAGCAAGAGAAAGCTTTACTGTTCAGTTTTTCTAAAATGTTGTTTCCACTACTCTGAGATCCAGTTTGCACTTATTGGATTTTTTAATTAAAGTGCATGACCCACTTCACTTTTAAAATTCCACTAATATACCTCCCCCTCAATTCACCCAAAGCTCCGCTTGTCCATGTTCCCGGATGGACAGGGCTGCCCAGGAGGTCCCTGATGCTCACTCCCCGTATGCCTTTGGTACAGCAAAATGCTCCTCTCGTCCACTTGTGGAAATGTAAGTTCACGCTACGTTTCTGCAAATCCCTTTCATAATATGTTCCAAGAATTTTTAAAATGCTCATAGTCTTGATGGAGTATATAATTGTACTTCTGGGAAATCTATTCTAAGACAATAATCAGAGATTTTTTAAAAACTCTGCAATACTGAAGATGTTCACTGTACTATTATGTAGAACCATGAAAAACATGAAACTGTTACTATTACTCAGGAGAATATTGGACATACATATGTTAGGGTATCAGTACACGTTTTATTCAATAAATGAAGTAACGTACACTTTCTTCACAAACTCTCAGAGGTCCTGTCGAGTCTCCAACTATTAATCACCAACTTAATAAGCTGTGCACACTCATACCTTACCGCTCTGGAGTTTATAAGGCTTCCACCGGGAGCTACATGCCCAGATCAGTTTTAAGGTTTTGATCTTGAGGCAGGCTCTTGCTAAGTGAGTAGTTTGCTCAAGTTGGGCTCAAATTTGTGACTCTCCTGTCTCAGCTTCCTAGAATGCCAGGGGTTATAGAACTGTACCACTAGGCCTGGCCTTATCTTTTTTAAATACTGTGATATATATGTCATAAGGTCTTGATTTTTTTCAGTTAAAATTTTTAATTTGAGCAAATTCCCATAATATCAAAATCTAGGTTAAAAATAAACTATGCTTAAAAATACATTTACAGGTCAATAGGAATACTTTGGTTACTAAGGTCGAATGGTATTTTTAAAATATATTCTATTTTGTCTGAAATAGGAATAACATACTTACATTACTTTTATAATTTAGGGAGGAGGGAAAACATTACACTTCTAAAACATGCAAATAAACAAAAATAATTAACTTGGTCAACTCCTTTCTCTTAAGAGGGGAACGTGCTCCTCATCTTGGTTAGACGCTTCCTCTGCTTTTCAGGCTGCTAATGTGAGTCTTCTCATTGGACGTAATAGTCACCGAATGGAGAAGAGGAAGGAACAAAGAAGTCCCCAAGGAGGAATGGTGGCAATCAGCCCCCTTCAGGCTGGGGCTTCATTCGGATGGCTCTGTGACTCCTGGGCGGACTCCCTGCATGCTCCTTCCTATCCCCAGTCTCTAAGCCCACCCACTGGGCTTAAAGCTCAGGCAGATCAGCATCAAATCTGCAAGAATGTCACAGGAGTTAAAGCTCTTGCAAGTGCAAGGCCCTGAGTTCAATTCCCAGCACCACATAAAAAGCTGGGCATGGTAGCACATACCTGTAATCCCAGTATGTGGGAGGCTGAGGCGACCTAATAGGTAGGCAGATCATCCTGAATCCAAGGCCAGCCTGAGCTACACCAGTGAGTTTGGGACCAGCCTGGGCTACAGAGTGTGAAACCCTGTCTCAATAAATAAAATAAAATAAAATAATCATCCAAAGTGGTAGTCTGGAAGCAGTAAACCAACGCCAGAGTACCACCAGCTCAGGGATAGCTGGATCCTTACTGGCACTGTACTCCAAAGGTCCAAGTGGAAAAACAGACGTCATGTGATCTCCTCTGAAGGCCACCCAGTCTCCTGCCTTAGTCTATGGTCTACCATCCACCAGCAAATGCCTGTGTTTAATAGATATAAATGTTTATGATGCCAACAAAGGTCCTCATTAAGGACCTGGAATCATACAGCTTTGCAGATCCCAAGCAAAATGATAGATGTTAATAGACATTAGTTATGTTAATTATGTTAGTTACATCTACAATTTAAAGAAGAAAAAATTTATTTAGCTCACAATTTCAGAAGGTCTCACACAGTCTGCTCATGGGCAGCCAGCAATGGTACAAGCATGTGGCAGAGGCCAGAGAGCCACTCCCAGCGGTGCAGGCAGCAGCCAAGTGAAGAAGGGGAAAAAGGAAGTCTGAAGACTCGGGCCAAGGCTAGACCTTTCCAAGGAACAAGCTGTAACAATGTTTCTTCTTCCTTCCTTTACTCAGTTCAAGCTAGCAATTGGACCTCTCACACCCAGGGTGGCTGCCCCTCCCTCACTTCCTGGCCCACAAAGTAATAACAAACACCTGAAAATTCTGCCATCGGCACACGGCAATCTCAACAAGTGGACACAATCTCTCCAAGTCAAACCCCAAGCATCCTGCCTTCCAGCCAGGCCCCACTTTTCCAACAGTTCCACAGTTATCCCACTACACCCAAACACGTGAGGATTTTGGAGACACTCCAGGTCTAAATCAGTGCAATATCTGACTCACAAGGAGAACAGAGTCAAAAGAGGAGAAGCATATTCCGGTGTCCTCATTCCTCCTTTCCCAGGGACTTAGCTTGAGCCACATTCTCCAGAAAAGGAACCCTTTTTGGTTAATTTCTAAAGAACAAAGGATCGTAAAATGCACTTGTACTGATATCTTTTAGAGCAACTCCAATGTCCCAGGGTCGGGACTCTGTGCCAGATCCCATCCTGGAGGATTTGATTTTTACTCTACACAGCACCTGAGATACCAACTAAAGTTTCTACAAAGAGGTCCCTAAGCAGTGACCTAAATAATAACCAAAATAAGAGAAGTTACTTAGCAATAATTACGTGTAGGAATTTCACTGTTGCTAAACTTCCCAGTGGTCAAAGAAAAACCCAGACTCAGAGTACATGTGAAACAAGGTAGTAGTTATCAGAGAAAAAAATTCAAAACAGGGTCTGTTTGGGTACAGCCCAACCTTCTCTCTTTCCACAGCATTCTGTCACTTCAAAAAAATACTTAATGGTTTTCTCGAGGAGCTGGAGGAATTGCACAGTGGTTAGAGCGCGTATCGAGCAAGCTCAAGGCCTTGAGTTCAAATTCCCTAGCACCACATAAACTGGGCGTGGAGGCACACATCTGTAATCCCAGCACTAGGGAGGCTGAGGCAGGAGGATTGCCATGAGTTCTAGGCCAGCCTGGGCTACAGAGCATGGTCAGGACCAGTGTGAACTGAAGAGTGAGACCATGTCTCTAAATAAATAAATAAAATTCTAAAAACCTTAGTTTTTTAAAAAAGAGAATTAAATAACTTCATTTTATGCAACGAAACACGTGATACAGAGCGCCTATGCTAGGTAGGCTGACATGATGACCAACGGTTCAAATACTTCCTTGTTTCCTTCTCGGGGCCATAACAAGGGGCAGGAACACAGCTGCGTTTTTATGAACAATACTTGTACATTGAATATCATCAGAACAAAGATAAAAGCCACCGTTTTACCTACAGCCCAGCTGCTGCAAAGACTCTCATTTAAATGCCTATCAGCAACTTACTGGGAAGCATTTCTACTTACCAATAAAAGGTGAATGCTCCGTCGCACAGAGAAAGGCTGGTAATGGATAAGTTGGTAGGTTCCCCTTATAAAAATCAGATTTATTTTTATGTTCAAAGTAGAGAAAATGAGACCCACGAACATGACTAATTTGCTAGACAGTATACTTATGAAATCTCTATGGAAGTTAAGAATGGGTCTGATTTGCCTTGGCTGGTACATTCATTCTACGCTGATTTGTTCAGCTAACTAATTTTGAGTATCTGCTGTTCATAGGATGCAAGGGAGACAAAATCTTCTGTGCCTGGCACTGTGCTGCGTCCCTAGTAGCTATTCAGAGAATGTGTGCTGAAAGTCTTTATTTTACGTAACACTGGCACAGACGAGGGGACAGATCTCTGGGTCCACAAATCCTACTCTATTGAACGAACACTTAGCAAAATTCATCATTCCATGTACACAGCTGGCCTCTGTGCTTCCAAGGAGCTCTGATACCCCCAGATTAGTGATGGATTGTAAACGTAAGAATGCCACTTCATCAACACTAACCGAGTTACGTTTTCATTTCACTGAGTGCCTTCTTGGTTCTGAAACACAAGTCCTGGGAAGAAGTAGCACCTAACTGACCTCTCCACCACTCATTATCCACTCCAGCTCCATCACAGAGAGTTAATCAGCTCTTACAGTCCTGATCTTGTTAGAGAACACTGGTCTCCCACCCCGGGAGCACTGGCTAGTATACTCCTGAAAATCACAAGGGGTCTGATTTCTGTTCTTGATGTGGGTCCATCCTCCACTAACCTACAGAAGTAAACCTGGAAAAACACTAAACAGCTATGTTTCAGTCTCGTTGTATTCAAGCTGCAAAGACAAGAAGTGCCCTTATTTGGGTGGGGTACTGGGGTTCAAACTCAGGGCCTTCACCCTAAGCTACATCCCTAGCTCCTTTTTATTGTTTAGTTGAGACAGGGTCTCACTAAGTTGCTAAGTTGCTCAGGCTGAGCTCAAGCTTGTGATCCTCCTGCCTCAGCCTCTCAGAGTGCTAGGATTACAGGCCTGCGCCACAGGGCCTGGCTGCCCTTCTTAATGCTTTAAAGAGTACACAGGAAATTTATTGTCTCGTGTCTGTGCAAATCCTCTATAAATTTCTTGTGAACAACAATGGGACTTTATTGCTTAAAACATTGATTTTTTTTTTTTTCCCCTCAAGTTTTAAAATAGCCTCACCGGATGCTGCTACAGAACGCAAAAAAGAAGTGGTAACAATGCATATGGCAGGGAAAGGAAACTTTAGCAATAATAGCGTCCTGTGAAAAAAGACAGCATCGTTGTTTCCGAAGTTTTCAGAAATGCTTTGGTAATTCCCAGAGGAATATCCAAAGCCAACCACGTTGGTTAGTTATACGAATGCCCTTTTGAGAAAAAAGATGTTAGAAAGACATGACAGTGGATGAACAAAGAAAAGGTCCCAGTGAACAAACACCTGGTGCCCACTGTCTCCCCAGTCCTCACTGCCCTCCATGCAATATTCACAGAAGTGCTTTTCCTAGGGTTCTAAGAGCCTCTGCCACACGTGGAGGGGCAGGCGGATGTGCTTACTGCCACGGGACGCCGCTCTGGTTTTGTTGCCTCATTTCTCACTGGAAAGTAATGAAGCTCTGTGTAACTCATCACACCAGTGGTGGCCTGGATCCATTCTGGACCAAGGTTAGAGTTTACGTCAAAGAGGTGCATCTATGAAACAAAGCTGGCACACACCAATTCCGCCAGCACCCCACCACCAGTCCCTGGAATCTTCTGTCTATCCAGCCCCTGCTTCCTGTATTCCTTAGATCCATTTCTTATAGGCAGCAAATAGCCAGCCAAGAATGAGCCATTAGCACCAGTAACTATGAGCATCCTAATGACCCAATGACAGCCTCACGCATGATGACTGCACCAACGACAGCAGAATTCACAGGCATGGGCCACTGGCTTTTAAAAAGAGAAAGCCAAGGCCCAGCAATCCTAAGTGATTTGCCAGCAAGAGACAGGGACTGGGGGTAAGAGGGGTAGGGAGTAGGTCTGGACTATGACTCCACGTCTGATCGCATGTTCTATCCATGAGCCTATGAGTCTCCAGGCCATAGTTTTATCAGGCGTGATATAACCCATTCAGGCTTGGACTGAATGGGCTTTAAAACACCTTCTAGCTTAAACATTTGAAAGCTTTGTAATTCAAGATATGTTCATGGCCCAGAAGCATGAATACTACCTACAGCGTATTAGAATTCTGACTGCTCGGTCTCCAACTTGAAAAATTATTTAATAAAACAAAACAAATGTTAGAATAGATGTCCTCTCATCCTGAAGAATATATTACCATTGCCATTAACAGAACCGGACACTGCTAAAATTTGTCATTAAATTAAATCTCATCCCCTCAAGAGTCACATCCTGTTCAGCTTCCTTCCCAGCAGGCACCAAGACCTCACAAATCACTGCTATGACCTTTGGGTCATGTGAAGCATCCTCATTTTAACATAACTCAACTAGAATGCCTTGGGATCTTTAGTCTAACTACAGTTGACTACATATCTCAATATAATAATCTTTAGAGGTTTTAAAGTATCTTATCAAACATCCTAACTCTGGCTTTGGTCAGACTTCTCTATCTAGCTTCCTGAATATGCTTATGAGATGTCAACATGATTAAATTCTTCCATGAGTGCTGGGTCCACATTCTCTGGGGTTACTTAGTCAAAAATAATAAGTGGTATCTTCTCTTTCTAATTGTATAATTCTGTGCTGTATGCCATGTGCCTGAAAATAGACCTATTTTGTTTTTCTTCTGAAGGAATTAAAAATAGTTATACTAGGATTTGTAACCTCAGCATCATTGCTGTTTTGGACCCTAGCATTCTGGGGGTTTTTGGCTCCCTTGTGCCATGTTGGGTGGTTAACACATTCCTGACCTTCAGCCACTAGAGGATTCTAGCACCAAATGTCTCCAGCCATTACTAAGTACTCCTTGGCTAGGCAGAGGTAGTACAATCACCCTAGGTGAGAACCACTGAGTTAGAAAATACCGGTGTGAACAACGAGGAAAATATAAATAAGTCATGAGGATGGAATTCTGAAGAATCACAACACAAATATCCAGCAATTATATTGATGGATGAAATGAATAAAGAAGCATTAACAGCACATGCAAGTCAAGGGGCCAGCGAGAGAGAAGGAAGAAATGAGAGAGAAATAATTCAACAAGGAAAAGCAAAGTGGAATAGGCCACCTTCAATACCAGGAAGCGTCTCTTGCTGAAGAGCAGGGTCCTTGTCTCAGAGTTTTTCTAAGCTATATACATTTTTAACATTGTGTGGGACAAAAAAGAGTTCAAGGATTACCAGACAAGAAGGGCTGTTATAGTATAAAAACGTTACTTTGAAGTATTAATTCCCAGAGGCAGCTCTGCCATATCGAGATCTATAAAATTGACAGCTGCAGTGGGAATTCTACTCACCTGCTACAATGCCCTCATTACAAACACAACCCTGCGAGGTAACTGCAGTTGTCCAAGGTCACAGTTACCTACAATCACAGCTGGAACACAAACCTTGAAAGTCTAGGAAGGCTCAGGCTGGTCAGTAACTGGTTTGAGGTGCCCAACTAAGCCTGGAAAACACTGAGGACTGACCATAGCTGTGCAGCCACACTGAGCATGGATCTCCTGCCTTTTAGCCTAATGCTCTTTCTAATGTGCCTCTGTGTATGCTAGGATTTATGGTGGTTTTTATAGAATGGAAAGTCTATAAATGAAATGCTAACTAAAATAGCATCTAGTATATTGGAAAACATAAAGCATGCATCTATGAATCTTAGAATAGAAAACGATGAGAATAAAGTTTTGAATGAGGTTAAGATACCAACCCACAATGAAAGGAGAAAATGCTTTCCATTAACACACACACACACACATGCACACACGCACGCACACGCACACCCCCAGAGGCTGGAAGAGACACCACATGGATAGAACACTCATTTTAACTCAACCCTTGCCGGCCACCAAAACAAGCTCTGGAACCAGAACCCAGATCAGCTCTTCCCAGAAGCCCAGTCCTCACAGAAGAAGAAAGATGTGCCTTCTGAGCTAACATATCCTATCCACTCAGGTTTATGTTCTAAGTCAACTTTAAAACCAGCAAACTGGGGCTATAGAATTTCCCTGTCCCATAAATGTCTCTGTGTGCTTATGCTGATCTCCTTTATCAGGGAACAAATCTTCTTACTCCGCCCTAGACAGTAAAGGTTTAAAATATATCTGTGGGCTGGGATAATACACTGGCCAAAAATTACATTCAACTAGAACCAGTTAATCAAAGAGCATTAATGAGATCCAACCCTACAGTTTGTGGCCAGGATGGAGGAGATGCCATTGAGAAATCTCTGGTTGCTGCGGAAGAGAAGAAAAAGCAAAAGCACAGAAAGAAGAGGCAGCAGGATCCAGATATATTTAGAACACTTGGCCATTTTGCTGAGCCAATGTGGCTCCACCTTCAACTGGACAGGGACAAATAGCTGTGTCCTGAGGTGGTTTTCTCATGCTAATATGCCTGGACAGCTCTGCTTCAGAAGATTTAGAGGAGGTTTTTGTGAGTAGGTTTGCACCAAGCCGAGCTTCCTTAGAAAGTCTTCATTAATCAGGATATCACTAAGCAGAAAAGGAAAGGGCACTTGAGAACCACCTGAGAGAAGCGGGTAAGAGGGGACAGGCTGAGCGGAGTCCAACAGAGCAGCCAGAAGAGGCATCTTCCTGGTGCCAAGCACTGTGCCAGCTTCCCTGCAAAACTACTTCCTTCATTTTTCAAGAGAAGTGCTACCTTTCCTATACAGATGAGATATTTGGCATTCAAAGGTTTTGAATAAAAGTTAGCCACGGTCCTTTAAAATAAATAGTGATTCTCCAATTATAAATCCCATATTTTCTCATTTCACCCTGCAGAAAAGCAAGCAAGGAAAGAGCGGTTGGGGAAACAAATACCCTTTTCCAGAGACTTAGGGAACTTCAGCAAAGGAGAACTCATTCGTTGAATCTGTAACTATCTATTGAGCTCCTGCAAGGATCACAGTATTGTTCTGAGATTTAATAAGGGCACGGTCTCTCCCAAAAGACACCTAAGCAACAGTACCTCCTATACATGATCTTAACGTTTAGCTGAGAGGAAAAAGAATGCAGAGTGAATAGGTGAATATAAAATAATGTGAGTTCAATAAGAGCTGTGGGAATTTAGAGATGAGGAGTATCTTTATGAGATAGGGCAATTATGGAAGGCCTTTATCAAAAGAAGGGATTCATCTTCATCTTTCAGAATAAATAATATTTCAGAAAGCTGAAAGAGGGGCAAGTGGATTCTAGCAAGAAAGACAATATATAAATCAAATTAGGACCAGGGGATGTAGGTCCTGAGCAGAAGCCCAGAGCCTGAGTCAAGGAAGGCACTCAGGGGGCAGTGATGAAGGATGCTTTGCTGCAAAAAAGTGTGGAAATGACTGAGAAGTTGGTGAGAAATGAAGACAAATCCGAGTGTTATTTTGTGATTTGTTTGGCATTATTATTTTAATTTTAATAGTAGAAGACTTAGCATAAACAGAAGTCCAAGGGTCTGGTTTATAGAGAGCAGCCGAAAGGGTATGTCAAAGTCAGGAATACCTCCACTTGCCTTGCTTGGATCTCTTTCAAGAACCTCACCAAAAAAAAAAAAAAAAAAAAAAAAAAACACCCCCCAGAGATCCTTTTTCTGTCCCATCTACATATCCAATGCACATTCACTGCTTTCTCTATGACAGTATTTGTTATCACCCACAAAATAAACCACTTTGAGAAAGCTTTTCTACATATAGATGAATGATGTTTGCAAAGTTAGCATTCAAAACAGATAATGTATTAATAAATAAGAGTGAGAACATCCCTCAGACACCACCATTTTGGCTCAAAACTTTGTCCAATTGGTGCCAGTCAGGAAAATTCTTGAAACACAAGCATATGGCAAAAACAGCAAACTGAGTGAATTCAAAGGATGTAACCACATGAATGAATGGATGCAATAAATTAATGGGCAGTTTCTACCATCAGGGTAATGATAACATTTGAGGTCAAATGCAGTGAGCATGGTTTTAAGAAAAGAAACTTTCCATAGCGGCAGTATCAGTTTACAGTTGCGGGTTCTTCCCCGCCCCCCCCACCCCCACCCCCACCCCCCCGCAACCTCACCAGCATTGATTGCTGTTCTACTGTCTTCTTAATATGTGCCATACTCACTGGAGTAAGATGATATCTTAGTGATATTTGATTTGTACTTATCTAATGGCTAAGGATATTGAACACCTTTTCATGTATTTACTGGCCTTTTGAACTTCTTCATCTGAAAACTTCCCATTTATTTCAATGGTCCATTTTTAATTGGGTCTTTGATTTTGACAAGTTTATTTTTCCTCAGTTCCTTGTGTATTCTGGTTATTAGCCTCTCGTCTGAGGTATAGGTGGTAAAAGTCTTTCCTATTCTGTTTGTTCTCTCTTTATTCTATTGATAGTTTCCATGCAGGAACTCTTCCTTCCTTCCTTCCTTTCTTTTTTTTTTGACACAGGGTCTCACTCTGTAGCCTAGGCTAGTCCTGGACTCATTGGTGCATCCTTGGACATAGAACAATCAAACTGCCTCAGCCTCCTGAGTGCTGGGATTACAAATTTGTGCTACCATGCCCAGCTTTGTGTGGTGCTGGGGAATCTAACTCAGGGTCTTGCACTTGCAAGCCAAGTGTTTTAACTGCTATGCTACTCTTCCAGCCCCAGAAACTTTTTAATTTGATATAATCCCATTTGTTTATTCTAGGGGCTATTTCTTTTGTATCAGGGGTCCTAGTTAGAAAGTCTTTGCCCAATGCCTACATATTCTAAAGTTTTATTAGGCTTTATCCTCCTGATAGTTCAGTGTTCCCATCTTAGTATCTAGGTCTTTGATCCATTGTGATTTGATTATGGTACATGGTAATATGTGCATTTCTAGATTAATTCTTCTGCATGTGGATATTTCTTAAAAGGCTGAAAATAAACATTCTATTTGATCCAGTGATACCTCTCCTGTGTATCTTTCCAAAAGAGGCAAAAGCAACATGCAATAGACAGATATGTATATTCATGTTTATAGCAGTACAACTAACAATATCTATGCTGCAAAAGACTTCAAAATACCCGTCAACAGACCAAAGGACACAAAAACTGTGGTGTATCTACACAATGGAGTACTAATCTTCTACAAAGACAGATAAATTCGAGGACTTGAAGGAAACTTGAGACCATCATACAAAGTGAGTCAAACTCAGAAGGAAAAATATTGCATGGTTTCCCTGAGAAACCCAGAATACAGGCATTCTACGGAACCAAATGAGTGTGAGGGTGCGGTTGGAGAGTGTGAGGGCGGGAGCAGGAGCAGTGAGGGGGGAAGGGACTGGAATGTTGTCTCCACATAGCTGTGCACAAAGTCCTCAACCTCAATGTAACCATTTTCTAATGCATATATACACTGATAAGTACTGAGGGAAACCAAATAAACAAATAAAAATACAAAAGAAAGAAAGAAAGACGCAATAGCTGGAAATGGCTCTGCCAAGAAGCCACCAGGATTGAGCAGACATTATATTTTTTTCTGTTTCTATTCCCTTTTTGTGCATGTACTTCACAGTCCTGGATCACATGAGTAGCATTGGTTCTATCAAAGCATCCCCTTTAATTTAGCTCTGAGCCTCCTGGTATTGAGCTGACACCTGAAAGTGCTTTAAGAATGGCTACATAAATGCAATAATCTTCTAAGCACAGTGTGACCCAATGTACCACTTTATGGGAAATTAGGGTAACCTCTGTCCTCTCACAGACAGACATAATGTTGGGGGGAAAAAAAACCTTGGATGCACTCTATTATCCACACTATAAGTATTTTCTTTTCATCTCTGTGGACTCAGTCAGCACTAGTGTGTGTGTGTGTGTGTGTGTGTGTGACCTGAACGTAACTTACTGTCTATTCCTTACTCTACTCCTTATGAGTTCTGTCATCCAATTCAGAATTGCTATTCTCACTGAAGAGACAGTAAAACCAAGACATACAAACACATGGCAGTACACCCAGACCACACACCAAGGTGGAAAGTGTTTACAATGAGGATCTCTGGAAACTCCCATCACTCTTGTTATGAGCATAGCCTTTGGGGTCAGGCAGCAGGATGAATTCTGTTGCTCTTCTGTTCCCTTACTTTCCTGGGTGACCTTGGAGAATCTACTTACCTTAGGACGCCTTAGTTTCTACACTGATAAAACAGCACTTACTTCCTAGGGTTGTTGAGTAATGAGGACTTAGCATAGGACTTGGCACAGACTGAGTGCCGGGGGGCTGTCCAGAACCTCCATTTCTATAGATTCACTCTTCCTTATGTAAGTAATCACCAGCGAGGTGGAATCACTGATGTCTCTATCTTTGCACCCTTCGTGCAGTGTGATTGGCAAATGGAGGGGAAAGAACCGATCTAGCTTGGCTTAGACTTTTCTGCTTCTCTCCCTGTGGTCTTGGGATCTACTCACCCAAAGAACATGTATGTGTGTTCTGCTTTCCAAGGCACACAGGGGCTTAGCAAGGCCAGCTCTGTTTTCAAGAAAGCCTGATATTTAGGGATGTATGTTTTGTTTAAAAGAATGCTAAGCAGGAGCTGGGAGCATAGTTCGGCAGTTAAACCACTTGCCTAACACGCACAGGGCCCTGGGTTCGATTCCCCAGCACCACGTAAGCCAGGTATAGTGTCACATGCATTTAATTCCACCACTTGGGACGCTGAGGCAGAAGGCTTACTTTGAGTTCAAGCCCAGGTAGGGTTATATAATGAGTTCAGGACTGGACAGAACTATAGAGGGAGACCCAGTCTCAAAAATTAATTAAATAAATAAATAATGTTAAGCAAGCCTTCGGATTCTTTTCGTCAAGTCTAAGCCTCATCTTCTGTTACAGTTATCAGTAATAAATACGATGTTTCCATTTCCATCTGCTTGACTGTGATGTGTGTGTGTGTGTGTGTGTGTGTGTGTGTGTGCTGATCAGGATGGAACCAAGGGTCTTTATGCTATACAATATCTCCAGCTCATTTTTTGGTTTTGATTTAGAAACAAGGTCTCACTAAGTAGCTAAATTGCCCAAGCTGGGCTGAAATTTGCAGCCTCCCCGACTGCTGAGAGTACCAGGCATCTGTCTTCTAATTAAATCTGAATTTGAGTGGCATTCATTAGGTCTACCGGATCGCAACAAGAAGTATTTTGCAAATGACACCTTGATAAAAACCAAAGCACAGTTACATGTGCTACAGTTTCTCACTTGACTGTATAAAACTGCCCAAAAAGTTAGTTAGTACCAGTGTCAATAACTAATGCCACATGACAGCACACGTGAATTGTATTGGTTCCCACCTGCTAAGGCTGCATGAGGAAGTGCCTGGCTTCCTGGATGCTCTTCACACATCCTGAGGACCATTAGTCTCTACCAGAATTGCAGCCGTCGTAGGGGAATGTATGATCATTATACCATGAACTCCCAGCTCTAATGGCTACACGGATATCCTCTGATGGTGGTTCCCTCTGGTCATATTTATTCTCTGCTTATTATTATTTAAGGCAATAAAAATAATAATTACACATTGCCAGCAAATGTACAAATTCTAGAGAAGGTAGTCAGCATGTGGCTCAGTGGTTAAATTGTTATTGTAGCTTTTTAAATTATGCCTATAGTACTAGCAGTTGTTACATGACTTGCAAACCCAAGAAGTGAAGTAAAAGAATACATTATTACTAAACAAGAGGCAATGCAGAAACAGAGGACTCAGTGAACTATAGCTTTTGTATCTGACATTTAGAAATGTGAATGAAGTTTTCTGTTGGTTTCAATGGGAGGTTGGGTCTAAGACCCCTGGCAGAGAGGAAAATATATAGTTGTTTTTAAGTCCTACATACAAAATGTCATAGTATTTGTATATAACCTACACACATTTTTCCTGTTACTTTCAATCATTCTAGATTACTGATAATGTCTAATACAATAGAAGTGCTATGAAAATAATTGTTATTTTGTATTGTTTAGGGAATAATAACAAGGGACAGGTCTAAATGTTCACTACACATGCAAATTTTTTTAATATCTTCTATTGATGGTTGGCTAAATCCATAGGTGTGGAATCCTTGGGTATCCAGTGGCAGCTAAGCTTATTATTCCAGAGGACCCTGGGATCTGAAAAAAATGACTTCAGAATACCGGATGATGTGGAGAGCTCTGAAAAGCCAGGCAAAGATGAATAAGAAAAGACTATGAAAAAGACTGCCAAGTGGCAGCTGCCAACCAAGTGGCCCTTTATACATCCCTGCCCTTCTTGGCATTCAAAATTTTCTGTAAAAAATGAAATTGGTAGAAGACAGAGTATCTGAAAGCCGGTAGGATTGAGTCAACTTTCACAAAGAAAGACTGGCCGAAAAAAATAAAAACCCAAAAGCATTCTCTGTACCCAAGAGAACATTTTGATCTGTGTGAAAGTTATTATTTAATCTAGGAAGTTCCTGTCTTCTATATGGTCAATGAAACTGGCGAGAACTTTTATTCAAACCCTATGTCTCCTCCAACTTACGCTCACAATAAGGGCATGCATATGGAATAAGGATTTCTGTGTCGAGAAGGAAGAAGGGAAGAGATAAAAAATGGCTGACTTTTAAGAGCTACGGATTAAAGTGATTTTGACTCCTGAGGGAAGAAGAAACCCTGAACTTTGGAAGACAGATGTGATCAGCAAGTTCCCTTCCAGCACACACACAAGTTCTTCCCTCCCTTTACACACCCTTCTAAACCCCTACACGCAGCTACCCTGCTCCAGAGCTCTTAGTAATCATCTCTGCACAGAACCTGAGAGAACGTAAAACTGCCAGGCAGCAGAGTGATTTACACGGTGACCTGGAGATGAAAGCAGTTTTTGCATTTATATTGGGGAAAATCCATTAACTGGATAATTTACATTTCCCTCTCAAATCTCCCTCCAGTATGAACATTTCCAAGTTGTTGTCATTGTCCAGTCTTCGGAAGAACATTAACTTCCATCATCACCACCATAATCATCAATCTACATTGTAATATGAGAATCATAGGAAAGTCAAATTTGCAATGGCCGCGCATAGAGACATTATTCTCGGCTTGACCGTCATCTGCTCACTCGATGGAGAACGCAAATCACTCAGAAATGGCACCCTGAGGTGGCGAAGCCTGCCTTGAGCAACTCCCAAACAGTGAAGAAGAAGGAGGAAATTCTGACAATTTCTAAATCACTCAATTACTTTAACAGAGACTCAAGTAAAGCCCTCCAAACTGAACTGTGCCATGTCCATGTACCACCTGAAATTTTAGTCATTTTTACATTTTTAAATTAAGATGTCCTTTAAATCAATTTTCAGCTTAATTGGAATTTCAGTAACAAAGTCAAACGTATCAATAGGTCTGATAGGCCTATTATTTTTCAAACATACACTCCCTAATATATATTTAAATATTATATTTTAAAACAATGATTCAAGTATTACCTAAAACTTTTCTCAGGCCTATGCTATTTTTCCCCCACATTTTACTGATATGTATATGTGCAAAATTCAAGATTTACAATGGAGTTGAGCATTTTGTGCACATAAGTATCTGTCAAGGTGACAAGGGCTTTCCCACTCTCCTTTTGTCCCTCTCTCTACCTCCTCACCACCACCCCCCCGTCCCTCCCTCCACCCCCACCCTATTCCCCTGTTTCACTTTGTCTTTCATCTTAAGTTCCATAGGTGTTGTGATCTGGGTCTCTCATATCAGAGAGACCACTCGATGTTTCACCTTCTGCTTCTGACTATTTTTTTCTTCTTTTCATCATTATACTGCAGTTAGGCAAGATAATAATAAGCTAGGTGAAGAGTACAGAACTATTCACTGCATTATTTTTACAACTTTTGTCAATCTAACATTATTCAAAATAAGAAGTGCCATTTATTGAGCAATGCTGACATTTAACTGGTTCTGACAAGTGAACAAAATGCCATTTCAGGCCTTTACATTTAGCTAGAACTTCATCAAGTCCATGTGGAAATTATAGTTATTACCCATTTTCAGTCTCTAATTTGTGTTGATGATGTCATGGAAAACCAGTGACATGATCTCTCTGCCAGATTACTGCATTGAATAAACTCCATTGCTGAGTACCAGCCCCAGGTTCACCGAGGAGCTAGGAATGGAGCTCAATACTTTTCAGTTATAATTGAGCACGTGGAACAGACTGGTTACCAGCCCCAATTGTTTACAGGCAACGGGGTCTAACTGGAGATGTCACCGCTACCTAAAGCTTGGAAAGGTCAGTAGCAACTTCCCATTGTATACAAAGGTCTCACACAAGGCACAGTGAGATTGCAGCCCCCTCCATCAAAGAGTTTCAGACAAGAAAAGACTCTCCCAATAGGCACCTCATACCATCCCACGCTGCTGCACCAGATGGGCTATGATATCCATCCCCTGACCCTTGAGATAAGTGAGGAAATATAAAATCCATCACTTCCAAACACTAGAACACATACAATTTACTCCAGGAAGACACAGACATCATTACTTTAGAAACATCCTAACATGATAAAGTTTGGGAGACACTGACTTAGGAATGTTAGGGTCTGTTACATCCTCAAATCTCTGTTTCATAGTGCCCAATCACTAGGATTTCTTAGCTACAGACCAGGATTTGAGAAACTCAGATTACTTACTAGATTCCTTTAATTTTCAACCTTGGACAAATCAATCGTCATGTCTGAGTTCTTCTAGTGATAAGTGAAGGCACAAATGTCTGGGATTTGGAGCCTCTGTCCTAACATAGCTCAAACTCTTCAAGTGGTTTTAGAACAATGATCATCTCTGACTCCTTTAATATCAAGGCCCCAGGGAAATAAGCCAAAGTTGCTTTAAATGTCATGGCCTCTCAATTGGTCTCCCCTGTGACCTTTAAGTAACCATACCAATGTGCCTTCCAGGCCCACAACATGCCCAGAGTCTTGAGGAAAGTGACTCAAGAAAAGCACCTCTGAAACTCCCTGTAAATTTTATGAATCTGAGACTCTCAACCGACTACTTTCCCTTCCTGATTCACATATAGTCTTCTCACAGTAGAGAAGGTTAGAAAGAAGGTTAGATTGGCTGCCTATAGTCAAACTAATGGACAAGAGTTATCTTGAATAGATAAACCTCTGCCCTCCGTAGGAATGACAGAAAACTCTTAACAGTTCAGTAACAAAAATTGGACCTGGGATTTGAATGAGAAGATCAGAAATCCCTATTCGTTCATTTGTTCATTCATTCATTCATCCCCCTGTTCACTCAAGCCAGAAGGATCAGACATGCACCAGCACGAGGCTCACAGGCTAGATGAAACAAGCAGACACACTAGCGTGACTCTTGGAAAGTGTTGGAACAGAGACGTAAAACCAGTGCTGCAGCATTCACATGAAAGCCAATGAACCTCGTTGGAACAGAGGGGTCAGGTCCCTGCCGAGGGGCCACGTGAGCTGGGTCAGCGGCTCTCACAAATCCTTGTCTCCGCGACTATTTCATTTCTAACAAGCACGGGGAAGGGCTGAGCTCCTGTGTACATGGGCTGTCACTACCGTGCTTGACATATTTGCAGCCAGGACTAGGAATTTATTTCAAAACTTATTAGTTCCTTTAAAAATTATAGAAAAATTTGTTATATGTTTAAGATCATATGAAAATAATTATAATTTGAAGAAGGAAAAAATAGAATAATTCCAACTTTTTGTATCTTTTCAAAGAAAACAGATGGATTCTCATTTCTGTTTCTTCACTGAGTACACTGAATCAACTCATGTGAAGAAATTCCTGATTCATACACATATAAAATAGGAAAAGAAGGGAACCCATATGTTTTTGCCCTTTTCTCTTCTTTCTTTCTTTCTTTCTTTCTTTCTTTCTTTCTTTCTTTCTCTTTCTTTCTTTCTTTCTTTCTTCTTTCTTTTTTGTGGTGCTGAGGATCAGGACCACGGCTTTTGTAAACTAGGTAACCACTCTACCACTGAACTCTTAAACTCTAGCCCCAAGGAGTGATACTGCAATAGCCATTTCAAATATTTCATTACGGAACTTCCAAGACTCTTCATCACTAAGAGTGCTCACTAGTTTCATCAGAAAAGTCTTTAAGTATTGAAAAGCTGTGAAGTCACTGTGGTACTTACAAGTTATATTTTTTCTCATCTAAAGCATGAATTTTACCATTGGCAACAAATGTTGTTAGCTGTTTACCAAGCTCTTTTATTTTTCTTTTTTCATTTTTCAGCAAATTTCAACCAAGTTTTTCTGCTTTGATCAGACTCTAGTCTGAAAAATTAGTTTGCCTATAAATTATTCTTTCAAGTAAAAACTGTGTGCAAGACAAAAGTAGACAGTTGCAAGTTGAGCAAGTATCCTCCAGCCTGTACCATAAATAACTGCTTATTTTAAGAACTTTAGAGATACAAAGCACAAAAGTCAATATTTAACAAATTAATTAGGTATACTGCTTGGATCAGTTACCTTTAGGTAAAAACTGGATACATTCAATTAAAAAAAAATGTCCAGTGTGAGTTCAGTAAAGAGTACAAAGGCTTCGAGTATAGTTTGGTGTTACTATATTAATACCTGCTGAGGTACTAACAGTTTTCCCCACTATTTTACATCATCTGTATAAATATCAACTCAGAAAAGACTAGTGACAGCTTAATATTGTGAAAATAGTTGAAATATTTATAATATTTAAAAGAGTTTGTGGGAAGGTCTGTAGGTCATATTGAGAACCAAATAGAAGCTAGATGAAGGCTTCTCTAAAGCTGGTTGGGTAGAGCTCAGGGAAACCAGGTATGACACGCATTTATCAGGTGCACATTCCCTGGCAAATGCCCATTGTACTGGAAGCTGGGGATGCTGAGATGATGAAGAAATTGTCTGCTACACAGAGCTTAAAGTCTCCTGGGCTAGGTAAATAGAAAAGAAAAGAATTTTAGAATTAAGAGTATGACCAGGGGCTGTGCACAGGGTGCTATAAGAATATAGAATATGGAAGGAAAAGGTACATCAGAAGTTTCTCAGAAGAAACCTGTACCTAAGATGCATATGGAACAATGAAAGGAATCAGAAGGGGGAAAAAAGTACAAAAAAATAAGCAGTAATAAGTCACTGTTTCTGAAGTATAAATAGAAGATTGTTGAAGTGCCTTTGAGTTAGTCCCTTACCTCACGGCATTCCAGGCCATCTGGACTTTGACCTCACTTTGCAGAAGGGAATGGACCCTGATTCTTCAGGAAAGGCCTAAGTCACTTCATTTCAGTAAGTAGCAAGTAGTAGCTTGCAGGGGCAGCTGGAAGGAGGCTGCCTCCAACATAGGGACCATCAAAGAAGCAATCTTGACTCTCCTGGGCCTTCTCCCATATGAATGCAGCGCCTGGGGCTGAAGCAGCGGTTGTTTTTACAGGTCTGAGGAAAAGGCCCAAACACAGAAAAGATTAAAACCATGAGAACTGCACAGATACTCAATTGGAACCTTAATAAAATCATGCCTGATTATCAGTTTTTTTGACCCAAGCCAATGAATCTCCTTTGTCTACATCATTATAAGCTGAGTTTTCTCTTGCTTAAAATGAAAAAGTTTCAAATTAACATAAAGTCAATTTGAGAAGGTGCTAGCAAAGCAGGAAGAGAAGGATGAAGTACCTCTCACCGCCTGGGCAGCTTCAGGCAGGTGCTGGGAGCTGAAGTATTACAAGCTGGGAAATAAGTTGGCCTTGGAAGGTGCCAACAACTAGTTCTGGGGGGACTCTGTTTTTACATCTAGACACACTGGTTTTCTTTCAGTTTTTTAAGGAACTGTGTGTTCCCAAAGAAAAAGTAGAAGCGCTTCAAGGAAGGTAAAGAATACCAAGATCATCAAAGATTGGTCACTAAGAGTAGGACAGAAGAGGTTCCTTAGATTTATCATTGGGGCTCAATGTCACTTCAGCGCAATAAAGCAAACAGAGTCCTGGCTGCTATTCTGAATGAATTGGGAAGTCGCAGGTAAGGACATAACAAGCGGCTTGCTAGCAGGGCATGTACAGGTAAGCAGATTTGTTTGGCTTTGTTTTGTTTTGCTGCCAAGATGAGAGAGACCAATGTTTATGGGCTGAAGGGGATCATTTGGAAAAAAGCAAAAACAAAAACAACGACAAAAAAGGTGATGAGGAGGGAGAGTGGTGGAGTAAATATCTAGATGAGAAGAATTATAGATAAAGTCAATACTTAGAAGAAATAAAACTCCTCATTCAATGAAGATAGTAGTATTCCATTTTATTTTTCCTTCCATTCCCAGTTTCTTGTATTATGACTCGGACTTAGCAAATATACTAAGAAGATGAAAATGTAAGAATTATAGCCACGTCTGTAAATTTGGGGGTTGAAGATGTGCAGAAACTAAACAATTAATCTATAGCTGATAGACTCAGTTTTTAGGTAAAGTATGAGGCCAGGTCTTATGGTAAATGCAAAGATTTGGGAATTAAGTTTGGAACTTAACTATCTTACTAAAGGTTTTAAACAGTCACTGAGGGAAAAGCAAGAAGTTCACCAAGGTCAAAAAAATTAATAAGCAACTTTTAGAACCAAACTGAGATTAGACCTCAGATAATTATAGTACCTTAAATCCACATAAATAGCATTTATACACAACCTCAGCATTTGGCCTGGAGATAAACATAAAATATAGATTTGGGGAGTTAATCCACACCCAGGCATTGAACTAGCAGGTGCTGTGTAATGACAATAAGCAACGAAACTGAGGATTAGGATAAAAAGTTCAGGAAAAGGACAAAATGTCAGAGCATTCTCATGGACGTGGAAAATACAAAAGAATCAATGGAACGTTTAATTAAATAGAAAGGTCAGGTAGGGTAAAAAGTAGAGTATGAGAGAGATGGAAAGCCAAGTGGGCAGTAATGAGTAGGGCCAGCTTCAGGGGTGGAGAATATTTACGGATGAGAAATGGAGCAATAGTGCTCAGAAGGAAGGGAACTGGGGTTCTGAGGTTGGAGCTGTGACAGTCAAGGAGTTGAGGTGCAAAGCAGAAAACTGAATGTATGGCCAGCAGATGATTTGCTTGTTATTAAAATGAGATGTTAATAGATCACATAGCTATGTTCATTCATTTAGGTATCATCTATGGCTGTCTTTCTACAACAGAGATTTTTGAGCAGCTACCACCAAGACTCTAGAGCTTAAAACACCAAAAATATTTGCTATCTAAACCTTTAGGAAAATACTTGTTGACCTGGGACAACATGATTAATGGAATGATTTTGTGTAAAAGCCCAAGATGAGATGGAAAAAACACAGAGAGGCAGCGCACCAAGCTCATTGGTGAGCGGCCTGGAAGCTGATAAATGGACATGGTTAGGGGGGCAGAAGATGACAAAACTGAAGATATATATATATATATATATATATATATATATATATATATATATACTTTCAAAAAGAAATTGTTTCCTGGAGGGAAAGTAGAATTACCTGTGTATCAAAGGATGGTTCTTCATGTTGGCAAGTCATTTTGGTAGGGATTAAAATTTTCTTTATAATACAAATTGATCTCTTTCTCTCTCTCTCTCTCTCTCTCTCTCTCTCTCTCTCTCTCTCTCGCTCTCTCTCTCATTAAAGTTTAGCATGTGGCCTTCCAACTAAAGCATCATCTCCCACTGTTATTTGATGAGATTTGGGGAATGTAAGAGTTCTCATCTATGGTATGGGGGTGGTGGGAATGGAAACCAGATATGGCATGTTTCCTTCATTTCCTCATAAAAAAAAAAAAGAAAGCTGTTACCCTGAACATCTGTCCTTCCCTTCCTGCAGGTAAAAATGTCCATTTCGGTGATCTGTTTGCAATACAGTTGAGGATAGTGGCCTGAGGGACGCCACAGCAACCAAATGAAAGCAACTTGGGTTTCTGAACAACAGGAGTATCCTGCCAAACTAAACCACTTACCTTGGAACTCTCACCTGAGGGAAAACAGGCCTTCCTCTTCCAAGTCACGTTGTAGAGACCTCTGTGCTCCAGAAAGTTAGCTTTTATTCTGTTTAGCATCCCTTCAAAAATCTAGACAGGTGTTACCCTCTTTCTGGAAGTTGCACTTACACATAAATTTTATATTTGTTAGAGACTGAGAACCACACATGGCCCCGATGCCAAAAGCACATGGTATGGAAGCAGCAGTAAAGAGGAAAGGGGAAGGGCCACCCTTTCCACGCGCTTAGAAAACATTCTGGGAAAGTATTCAGATTTGTCCACAAAGTGGTCATTCTTGCCATTGCACTGTATCAGGTTATGTCTCAGATTAGTTCTAGGCCGAAAAGGGCCAGCTAGAAAGACCATCGAGAAGGAAAGAAGAGGAAGGAGGAGACACTGGAAAGAGAGCAAGCTCAAGCCACAGAATGAAGTTAACTGTGTTAACAGAATAAGGGACATCTAAGTCAGTCAGAGTCAAATGAATTTCCAGAGAAAATGGTCTAAGTGGAGAGTCAAAGGATATTGGAATTTTTGTCTAGCAAACTTAGAAGTTCTTGGTTTCACTGAGAAGTTATAGCTGTGGCCTAAGGAGAAGAAATAGAAAAGTTGAAGAACAGACTAAGTCACAAGATGTGCAATATGGAAATACTTGAGGAAATTTTTGGCACCTATGTCAAAAATTAACAATCTTTGGTTGAGGGAACCTGAAATTAAAACTGTGCATCAAGGCACTGCAAGTCTTTTACTGTCGCCAGTCATTGAGATCATTTCGATGCTATTCACATTGTTCTACAACAATAACAAAAAACAGGAATTTGTAACTCATTTTTATGAGATAAGTTAAATAGAAAATTGGTACGAAATCATGGCAAAAAGTACACATACGTAAAGAGAAAACATAAGGCTGATCTCACTGGGGAACAATCATGCTATGAGCCCTTAATAAAAGATAAAAATAATCTAACAGTATTTTTGAGGATCAATTTATTATTACCTAGTGAAGGTTGATCGAGGAATGCAAAGATGGTTCAATATTAGAAAAGCTTTATAATTTATTTTTTAATAAATCTAAGAAGAAAAATTATATCATTATTACTAAAGATACCAAGAAAGTAATTATTTAAAAAACATTCTTTACATAAAATTTTTAAAAATAAATTCTTCCCTAATAGGATAATTTTTATTTATCTTAACCTAAGTTTAGCAAAAAGATCTCAGTATATTTAATAGAATTTGGTACAAGATGATGGTGGCATTTCAAATCAAAGGAGAAATCTTGGACTACTGAATAAAAGATACAAGACATCTGAGTAACTGTGTGGACAGCTAAGGCTGTTAGTTCATATAATATTTCTTCATAATGTCATATACCATACTGTGATGGTTTGGATCTGGAATGTCCCCTAAAAGCCTAATGTTCCTATGGATACTACAGAGTTGGGAGGTGGGGCAGGAAGGGGCAGATGCTTGGAATGACCTGGATGTGCATATGCTGGTTCCTCCCTTCCTCCCAGGCTCTCGCTCCCTTCCACCCTCCTGTAAGGATCTCTGTCCCCTGGAACTTCAGTTTCAACTCTAGCTACAGCCCTACCACGTATGTGTTCCCACCATTTTCCAGCTGCCCACCTATGAACAGACTGAGACCTTCTGAAATGGTGAGCTACACTAAATCTTTCCTCCCCGAGTTGTGGATGTCATGTATTGAGTCACAGTGATGAAAAAGTAAATAAGACACATACTATATACCAGAACAAATTCAAGATATATCAAATTTATGAAAGTTAAACAATAATATTATTATGTATCAGAATAAAAAGGCACAGTGCTGAATCCTTTTATAACCTCAAAGTGAAGAAGTATTTAATTAAGATTATGGCATGAAAAGAAAAAATAAATAATTAATAGCATTAGTTACGTAAAACTCAGAGGGGCTGGAGAAATGGCTCAGCACTTAAAGCACTTGCCTAGTAAGCTCTAAGTCAAACACTAAGTACCCTACTTTGATTCCCCAGCACCACATAAACCAGCCATGCTGGTTTACATAATCCCAGCACTCAGGAGGCTGAGGCAGGAGGATTGTCATGAGTCCAAGGCCAGTCTGGGTTCCATAGTGCTTCTAGAACCAGCCTGGGCTGCAGAGCAAGATCCTGTCTCAAAAAGAAAACAGTCAAACAAACAAACAAAAACCAAAAGCCCTCAAACCCCCCCCCCCCCCCCCCCCCCCCCCCCCGGCAGAAAAACCAACTAACACACCAACCAAACAAAAACATAAGAACAAACAGGAAACATGCAATAATTTCAAGAGAGAATGTATTTGCAACTCACATCACAATCAAAGGGTTACTCTTCCTAGTTTACTCCTAAATGCTCCTAAAAATATAAAGCAGTACAACGTAAGTTTAACCCCTTTATACTTAGTGGATTGACAGTTTTTAGAAAATGTACAATACCAGGTAGTATTGGGAGAATGTGGATAGAGAAATCCTCATGCATTGTAGACAGCTGTGCAGACTGGTAAGAATAAACACTGAAGCACAATTTGGCAGTATTTACTCAAATTAAATATATATCCTTTATGAATGAGAAATTTGATTTCTATTATATGTCCTTGAAAGATTTTCACAAAAAAATTTAAGAAAATAAGCGCAAAGATAATAATTTTGATATTTTGATGGTGATAGGGAGCCAGAAGCAATTTAAGCATTTGTCATTAAGAAAATTAGTAATACATGGTAGATGCCCATAATGAATTACTATATAGCAGTCCAAATCAATGGGCTACACCTGTGGTGTTCTACCACCTTTCTTCAATGATGCAATGTTCCATATGTGCACAGTTCAATACGATAGCCATTAGCCATAGCTATTTAAAACTAATTAAAATTTAAAAATAAAAATTCAATTCGTATGATGTATTAGCTATATTTCAAGTGCTCCAAGAGCCACACATTAGTAGGGGCTACCATATTGGATAAGGCAGGTATAGAAAAGTACCATTACCACAGAATGTTCTATTGGAGAGGGCTGGTCTCTCTACCCACAGTAATGTGAGCAGGACTTAAAAAACATAGTACTGAATGAAAAAGGTAAGCATAACGGTAAAATGATATTGTGTCACAACTTGCTTGAGTTACAATATGTGAATGCAAACAACCACTAACTAAGATAAATGTTTACCCCCAGGAAATGAGGTGAAAATTCAAAATATGGAGGCGAAGCAAATAAATTACCAGTGGAAGGTGAGCAGCTTTCATGGGACTACACTAAAATGTGCCATTTTTTCAGTCGTGTGATTAACTCAATTCTGCACATTGAGATAGAAAAACAAACACAAAAAAAAATCCTAAAAACTCACACAGAAAGAAGCACACAGAAACTCGGAACTTGCATTACGACTTTCAGACGTCCAGCAACTCCCAGTACTTTACCAAAATGATAAGCATAAGAAAGAAGTGAGGTAGCCCATAGATGTTTGCTAGGCCTTTTAGAATATAAGGCATTGTTTTGTGGCCAAACAGGAGTCTGAGTTGAAGGACACTATGCCTTATGAAAAAAATACATAGCCTAATGCATTAAAAATAAGTAATGAAAAATCTCTGGGGCTGGAGGAATGGCTCAATGGTTAAAGCACTTGCTTAGCAAGTGCTACGTCAAGCTTTAAGTACCCAAGTTCAATTCCGCAGCACCACATAAGCTGGGCGTGGTGGTGCACTCCTGTAATCCCAGCACTTGGGAGGCTGAGACAAAAGGATTATGGTGAGTCTAAGGCCAGCCTGACCTCCCTCCATAGCGAGTTCAGGACCAGCCTGGGTGAGACCTTTGTCTCAAAAAAAAAAAAAAAAAGAATCGCTCAAAGCAAACTCTTAGTTGTGAGCTCTTGTGAAAAAAATCAAGAAAAATTAAATACTTCCAGCATAAAATGGCACAGGATAAACATTGCCATTCCATAAAAGAAGAAGAGGTGGATAGAAAGCAATCAGACCAAAGAAAGTTTTAAACCCAGCCAGGCACTAAAGGTAAACTGTGCCAAGATGTGAGTTCCAAAGGGTTTGGGTGGCCTCATCCCTACGGTGTTACCTCCATCTGAGCCTCCATCTTCTCTCCTTTATGCAAGCTTTGCTCAAAGCTCACAGTCTGTAGCTTTCCTCAGCTAATGATTCAGATTTCTGACATCTCCAAATTTTTGTGGTCCCCACTGCACCTTAGGCTTCTTCTGCCAAACTTTACGTACTACCTTCCCAAGGGCACACTGCCTGGCCTCGAAGGCCTTCCTCTGAAATCAGGGTGGAAGCCTCCAGGATCCCACAACTCTTGCATTCTGCATGCCTGTGAAGCTAGTTTGCCAAGGTCTGCCACTAGCTGCAACAGTAGTCTGGCCCTCCTGGCCTTGGGCTTCCAGGGTCTAGATGGTGGAACTCCAGGTGGCTAGACTCCGGCAAACACTTCTCTTTAAAGTATTCTCCCCAGAGCAAGCTCTTTTGTCTTTCCACCCTTTAATCAGTAAAGGGTGGGATCTTGCTGATTTTGTAAAAGTGCTCAAGGCATCTTATCTAAAATCCTAATTCCAAGTAATTAGCTTCTTTTCTTTTCTTTCTTTCTTTCTTTCTTTCTTTCTTTCTTTCTTTCTTTCTTTTTTTTTTTGTTAGTCAGGGTCTTGCTCTGCATCCCAGGCTTTTCCAGAACTCACTATGGAGCCCTGGCTGCCCTTGAATTCAAGGCAATCCTCACATCTCAGCCTCCTGAGTGGTGGGATTATAGGAGTGCGCCACCCCACCCAGCTTGTGTGGTTCTGGGGAATCCAACTCAGGTACTTAGCGCTTGACTTCGGGCTTGCTAGGCAAGCACTTTAACCAGAGTCATTCCTTCAGCTGTGGCTTCTTTTTAATGCAATTTCTTTAACATCCCAATGCCTTTACCACTCCTTCCAGTCATGCAAACCTGCAAACCTTTTACATCAATTTTTTTCTGCCCCATTTTTCCTTCTTTTCTGTGTAAGCCTGGCTAAAAGCCTCCAGAAGTAGCCATGTGACAGCTTGAACATGGCGCTTCCTTGAAATTTCCTCTGCTAGGTTAAATAGTTCACTACCCTTAATCTCAGTTTCAGCCTAAGTCTCTAGAGAAGAGCAAAATGTAGACTTTTTTTTTTCTAGAGAGGAGCACATGCAAATTTTTGACCACTTGCCAGTACAGTCCTTCTCATCTTAAGCTTCTATCCCAGCCCTTCTAATCCACTTTTCTGTCAGTACTTTGGTCTTCTGAGATCTGACCAGAATCTCCCCTCATGTGCAGCTCAGAGCACTCCAAAACTTCTCTAGCCGGCATCTTTAAACCTTTCCAAATTTCTCCCTCAAAACATTTCCAGAGTCTCCCAAACCACATGGTCAAGTAAAGCCACGACAATGATCCCACTTTTCTGGCATCAGTTTCTGTCTTAGTTATTTATCTGTTGCTGGGACAAAATACCCAACATTCACAACTTAAAGGAGGAAAGATAGATTTAGCTCACAGATTCAGAAGGTCTCACAGGGTCCATTCCTGGTGGCAGGCAATGGGGGAAGCACATGGCAGAGGCGAAGGAGCTGCTCACAGCATTGAAGACAGGAGCCAAGTGAAGCAGGAGCAAAGGGAAATGAGCCGTGGGCCAATGTTTATTCTTTCCTTCTTTCAGTTCAAGCTCCCAGTGCTGGCGCCAACCCCCCAGCCCCCAAACTCAAGGTGCGTGCTCCTCCTCACTTCACTTTGCTCTTGCTTCCTTTGGCTTCTGTCTGCAATAGGCGAGCAGCTCTCCAGCCTCTGCCATGTGCTCCTACCATTGCTGGCTCCCCATGAACAGACCACACAAAACCTTCTGGAACTGTGAGATAAAGAAATCTCTCCTCCCTCAAATTGTGACAACAACAAGACTGCAAACCAAGATATTCATCAATAGGTAAACACATAAACTATGGTATATGTATGCAATGGAATGATATTTGGCAATTAAAAAGAAATGAGCTATCAAGTCACAAACATAGGCAAAGGAAAGAGGTCAGTCTGAGAAGCCTGTTGCATGATTCCAACTATATCCCATTCTAGGAAGGTGGAAAATGTGAGTGATTCCTGGAGTTTGGAAGTGCGGAAGAGGGGATGGATTAGATGAAAGGCAGGTGATTTTGTAAGAGAGTCATATTCCTCAATATAATATTATAATCATTTGCATTACAATATAATCATATACAAGACTGTACATATATCAAAACTCATGACCAGAATGCAAAGAGCCACCTTTAATATTTGCAAATTGAATATAATTTGGGAGGTTGGGAGATCCCAGGATGAAATGCAGGATATAATAAAGCAATAACCGTGATAAATGCATGAATAATTTGCATTCAAGGGGCAGAGAAGAAAAGTGTTGATGTAAACAAATTTGAAATTGAGTAGTATTTAAGACTAAAGCAAAAGCTATTGTACATAGAACTGTACTCTATTTGATAAAATTATTCCCTACAATGGCATAAATGAATAATTTTAATACTGCTATGAATGCATAGTGAACCTAAGCAAATGCATCGATGTCAGATGGTTGAAACCAGGTTGCTCCTTGTTGGAGTGGGATAAGCAAGGCGAGGAGAGTAGAATAAACTAAGGTTTCACGTAACACGTTAGGTAACGACAGTGTGTGTCAATTCAATAGAAACAGGTAGAGGATGTATTAAACCATTCAAAGTTGCATAAATTCATACTTGGGCTAATATATACATAATAGATCATTACATTTAGAAGTACTTAAATATATATATGTACACACACACCACACACACACACACATATGAGCAAATATATACATATGTATTTCCTTGCTCTGTCAGCTGAGAGGAATAACTAACAAAATATTTAGCATAACCAAGCACACGTAATGCTTAGACTTTGGTTTCTAATCCACTCTCTGATAAAAAAGAATCAGGCCTCCTTGGAGAAACAATTAATTCAGGAGGCAGGGGGATGGCAGGCACTACTCATTATAAGCATTTTATAACAGGAAGTATGAAAGTGCTCAAAACCAACCAAACAAAAAATAGGAAACCACACTGATGGGATATGTCAGAGACACACTAAAGCCAACTGAAAGCTCCCAGTAACCAAGGCTGAAACTAATAATTTGTTTAATAAAGTAGTATTGAATTGAAATCTAAAGTATAAAAAATAGGTATTCGAGCCTATTCTGTATGAATACATGATTAAAGAAAATGAGAAGAGATACTTCTTTTGTGTAGAATGGTTCAAAATAATTTACATAGGTAACTCAGCCTACAAAAAGCATTGTCTGCACGTGATGAATTTTGTCAGAGTGCAGAGAAAGGGAGAAAAGAAGAAATTTTTACAGTGGAGAAACATGTCACCGATTACCTCATCCAGGTGATTGAAGTCAAAGCTACAAGAATCAGGCATGTGGATAAAATTTATTCTTGTCGTGATGTAATAAAAATGACAATTTAAACTTCTTGCTCTAAACCCTAGATCTAATCATCAGAAAAACCCCAACCGAGGATCCTTCTACACAACACAATACTAGCATTATTCAAACTGTCGAGGTCATAAAATAAATGAAAGAAACTGTCACAGAGAGGAGGACCCTAAGGACACGTGATCACTGAATGCGATGTCGTGTCTCAGATGGGATTCCAGAACAGAAAGAGGATACCAGATCAGAACTAAGGAAAGATAAGTCATGTATACTTTCATTAATAATTACGTACCACACTACCAAACATGTCATACTTATGTTAATGGTATTAAGATAAAGAACCTGGCTTAAGGGCATGTGGGAACTCTGCCTAATTGTACCAATTTTTTCATAATGCTAAGTTACTAAGAAGAAGACAATCAAGATTAGGTGTTGCCACAATCTTTGAAGGCCTCTCTGTTGTTTCCTTTTCCTTATCACCTTATCTTCCTTCTCCACACAGAGTAACACACATCCTTCATTTTCCTTTTGCTTCCTTGCTTTACATAAACATTATATCAATCCACAAATATCCTTAAGCAACATCTTGCTTTGAACTTACATAAATGAAACTGTAGTCTGTGCATGTTTCATCTCGACGCTTACTTTTGTTAAGCTTTTTGTGAGACTTAACCCATTCTGGTATGTGTAGCTGCAACTCACTTATTATCATGGCTAGATAATATTTCATGAGATGGATGTATTGCTTCTATTCTCCTGGAAATGGCTGCTTCCAGGTTTTTATCCTGTATACAAGAAAGACTTCTGTGTAATAAATAGCTAGAGGTAATGCAAGTAAAATTGCTGGGTCATTAGGCACGTGCATCTTCAACCATAATTTTTTTTTTTTTTCAAAAAGGGTTTCTGTAGCTCAGGCTGGTCTTGACCTAACTATGGAGCCCAGTCTGGCCTGGGAGTCATAGCAATCCTCCTGTCTCAGCCTCCCGAGTGCTGGGACTACAGGCATGCACCACCACACCGGCTTATGTGGTGCTGGGGAACCGAGCTTGGGTACTTAACACTTGATGTAGCACCATGCTAGGCAAGCACTTTAACCACTGAGCCATTCCTCCAGCCTCTTCAATCACAATTTTTGCAAAAGTTGTTGTATCTGTTTAGATTACCATCAGCAACAATTTAATTTTTCAAAATTTTGTTCATTGAAACCTTTGTGGAGATCCACAGAGACACCTTTTTTCCTCAAAGTTTTAAAGCACATTTGATTTCTTCTAAATTATCAATTATTTCATATGTGCAATAAAAATAAAATGGTTATAGATGTCAAGTTGTAGTACATTAGAAATTGCCATAGGCTTTAACTTGTCCTGGGAGATTAACTTACTCCAAATAGAGCTTCTCTTTGCCATCTGTGTGCATATATTTGAACTTGGTGTAAAAGCGAAGAAATAGAGACTTGGCATGTCCTTGCTGAAACAATGCCAAGTTCTGTTCTCATAAAATGGCCTCTATCTGAAAAACTACTAGCCTTTTAGGTTTAATTATATTCTAGAAGCCTGGAAGAAGGAAAGAAAGAAGGAAAAAAGGAAGAAAGGAAGGAAGGAAGAAAGGAAGCGAAGAGAGGAAAGGAGGAAGGGAGGGAGGAAGGAAGGATGGAAGAGCGGATGGATAGATTTTTTAATATACATGTATATGCATATGTACAGATTATATATATATATATATATATATATATATATATATATATATACTCTTGCTCTATAAAACAGGAACTCAATCTTTTCTCCAAAGAAAAATAAAAAAGTTAAGCTTGTATTTTATTTTTCTTTCAAAAAGTCAATGACTAATTCAAGCTATATCAGCACATCTAGAAGAGCATTTGAAGTGTAAAATTCATCACTCTTGCATTCAAAATTCTTTTGACATAAAAATCTACATTTCTATAAGAGAAGCAATGTGAAGTAACCCTCTCAAAACTGTAAATTGGCACATTCTGCCAGCACAAGTTATGTAAATGCAGAAGATCCTACCTGACACTACTAGCATCCTTTCTACCAGGTCCAATATGGCTGCCATCTACACACATCTGCTCACAAGCTAGTCAGCTCACTATAGTGTAGAGGAACAAAAAAGAAATAATAATATATTGCAATATTTCTCCTCATATGGAAAGATGGAGAGATATGTGGAAAGATAAGGATGTTAATAACTCAGGTTAGTCCAAAGCTCATCTTTGGAGTAAATTGAAAAACTGTATCCACAATTGTACTGGAAGCCAATGGAATAGCTCAGAAAACTCTAGCCCAACAGTTCAGTGGGCTCTGCCAGCTTAAGATCATCTAACACAAATGTCAGGTGCCTTGGACTCAAGGTGCCCCAGGGTCTTCTGGATGGCTCTTTGATTCCACCATCTGGTATTCTCAGCTTGTACTTCTGTAATACCCTTCTTAGAAGGACCCAGAGTAAGCTGTCTTCATCCCCTGTACCCCATCTTGTTTGTCATGTCTGTGAGTATTATAATATACAAAGAAACGTGGAAACATGATGAGCCAAATTGGAAAACTAGGAATGAAGCAAAAATCCCCAAATTCTCCTGAGGTAAATACACATCTACTTACATAAGTATTTCCTGATGGAGTTCACCTCTTAGGTTTGTGCAGTAAATCACACAATTGTCAATGACATTTAAGAGATATTTGCATAGAAACCATGAAGGAGTACTATGTACTAAGAAGTTGTGTGTACTTTCCCTATCCTAACCATTGCCAAGAAAGAAAAGAGATGTTGAAAAATTTTAAGGATGTAAATAATACCAAAGAGAAAGTTCCAAAAGTCACACTAGGAGACCCTAAGTAATTTATTTACTTCCTTGATCCTCACTCTTCTCTGTTGATGGAACAGATAGCAAGACCGAAGCTGACACCGAACTTGTCTTCATAGCCTTTTCTTTTAACCACCATACTGGGCTGCTCCAGACACAACACCTTGCATGTGGGATCTTACTACATCTCTGCAGTCTGATTGATTTATCTTCAGGAACGCATTCTTCAATCAAAGGCCATGGTAGCTAAAGCAAAATTCCAAGGCACAAGAGAAATAGCTTTCTTCACTAAGAGTCATTCGTGTAATTGTTCAATAGTTAGGTCTGAAACAAAAAGGCATTCCTTCACCTACCCATGAGATTGGGGAACGTATCCTGTTTTGCAGCACAAAAAACCTACAGGCCACGCTCCAGGTTAACTCCTTGTTCAAAATCAAATGTGCATCCAAAGCAAGATTGTGTACAGTTCTGAAAGCTAATCTATGAAAATTAGTATGCTGAGATACGAAATTTTATCTCATGAATTTGGTAAACCTTTAAATTCTCCTGAGAGACTACTAAGGCTTATATATCTAACTATTTAAAATTTAAAATTGCAGTTATTTTACACTTTAGCACTTTTACAACGTACCTGAAAGCAGGGGCGTAGATTACCTGGCTCAGAGCTGCCAGATAAGGACCATAAAAAAGAGAGTCAGCCACACTATGATTACGATGCGTGGGAAGGTAGAAACCTAGAGATGACAGTCCCTAACTCAAAAGTATGTGCAGCTAAACAAACAGAACCAAAATTCACATCTGGCCCTTGTACCATTTTCAAAGCTCACCTCAAAAAAGAGGAGACACAGACTCCTTCCTCTATCTGGGATTATTAACAAGGCTAATGGCCGAGGTAGCACCTGGGAGGCAAGCTGCCATGATTTCTATGTCACATCAGCCCTCCTTGCTTGACTTTTGTGTGGAGAGCCATGTCCCACTCTCCAGAGCTAGGCATGCCCCCTCCCATTGTTACGTCACAGGTTTACTCAGCTCCACACTACACCGTAGGTGTACCAGTCGCATATTCACCCCCAACACTTTGTTCATGTCTTCCCCATGACCTCACATATCCTCACCTCTCCTAGGCCAAGCCAAATCTAATCCACCTTCAGTTTTGTTAATTTGTGTTTTGTTTTTTAACCCATGCATAAATCAGAGAGGTGGAATGGATAGAGGATGCCCTTGGAGGGTAGAGAAGGCTTCCTAGAGAGGTGACTTGTGTAGGGTTTTGAAGGAAGAATGGATGGCCACTGTATGGGAAAAGGGCCAGAGTCTTCTAGGCAGAGGGGGAATAGTGGGCAAAGCCTTGAAACAGGCCTGAAGGGCATAAAGGACTTGAATGACAAGAGGCTTGGCAAGTCAGCTGCAGTCAAACTTTTGAGAAAATTTTTGTTTTAAATGAAAAGAAAAAAAAAAAACTCATCCGCCTCATTGAAACGGAAGGAGTGGACCCTAGAAATGAAGGCCAAAGCTCACTTTTGTTATTTTCACTTTTTTACCCCGACTCAATGGAACGACAGAATTTGATTTGGGGCAAGGCCTCTGGTCACGTGGTCAAGTCTCTGTTTTCCTTGGAGTCTGTTCTCATCACAGAAGCATCTTGTTAACACTCAAGCCATACAAGTAAATATTATTACTTACAGCTCTTACTGGTGTCTTTCTGTTTCCAATGACAAGAGACGACCTATGAGCACATGGTTTTATTTTTTAACTTTAGTGTCCTAGTAAAGTGTAAAAGTACTGAGCAAGTTCATGTTCAATAAATCCCTAGGAGTGGCTGATTCATATTCTTCAAGGGGATACATTAAGCAAACTGAGTTCCAGAGACAAGTTCACGGAAAGCCCTAAACTAAAGTTACGGCAGCCCTCAGCATTGGCCATGAGTGAGAGGATCTGCGTCCATAAAAGTTAATTTCAAAAACAGCTGGTTTTGAATCTGTCCTTCATGAATTTGAACTCCTCTTCCTTTCTGCCCAGGTTGGGCCCAGCCACCAAGCTAACGGGACATCCATGGGTTCTGAGAACGTCCCCCTGACTGGAAGAATGGAGGACAATCAACATATTCCAAAAGTACATCTGGCTTCAAAGTGAGAGTGTGCCTGTGCTTGTGCATAAATGTCAAGTAGCAGTGGGTTGCCATAGCAACTGGAACAGGGTGATGCAGTGGGTAGCTTTACACAGAGGTGCAGAGCTTTTCAAGTGCACATCAGATCCTAATAGGCATACCATGATACCAGGCTCTGGCTTGAGGATACTACAAGAAAAGGGGGCAGAATTATGAATACCTGCTACGCAAAGCTCTCTTTTTTCATCCACATATAACTCTCCTCGTGCACAGTAAACAATGCATGCGGAACCCAACACAGCTTCTTTAGAGACACATAATTCTCCGTACTCATTCTTATGTATTCCCGTGAACAGATTGTACTTGCACATCAGCATGACTTCAAGACCAAATTTACACCCACTGAATAACCCAGCAATTTGTGTGCTGTAATGAGTAACCATTCACAGTGTTCCTACACCCAGCCAACCGCCAGTTTTTATTATGTTATTTGTATCGTTAATGCAAAAATAAATAATCCTATCAAGAATGTAGGCTAACTTAAAAGACACAACTGAGCTGCACTCCAGAAGTCTAAGCCAACTTTTCAAAAGACTAAGTAATTTTTAAAATTAGTTTTCCATAGGGGTTGGAATAAGGGTTTATTTACTTTCTAATATTCTTAGTACGAAGATCTCTCTTGCGAAGGAAAAGCAAGAGGTAGAGAGAGAGAGAGAGAGAGAGAGAGAGAAATGTCAGAATTTGACATGTGGCTCTAACCTCCATATATCCACTGCGAAGCCATCTCCTGCAAAGTGCACTGAAGTCGGTAGGGTGTGAGGTAAAAGCAACAGAAACCTGGATAAGTTCGTGATTTTGTTTTCTTGCATCTACAGACTGACTTGTGATTATCTTTGAATTTTCTCCTGGAGCAAGCAAGAATACGCACAACATCATTAAGAAACTGATTGCCTGGTAAGTACGCACAGCAAGGTGAGAGATATGTCTACCTATGGAGACATGGGGGAAATCGGATAACTGAGCCACATGAACTTGTGGTAGTTTGACATGCTGGAGCAGGAGCATAGCATCTCTGCAATTGATAAGGAAAAAGAGGGGTGGATTCAAAGTGATCTATGGCTTCCAGTACCTGAAGGAGTTTTGTGGTCTAAGAGAATTTTAATGGAGGCGCCCAAAGAGAGAGACATAAACAAGCACAGGCAGGCAGGGTCGCTTGCCCTGGGAGGCCACTCTGGGCACCAGCCTCCTAGGTAGCTCTGGGAACAAAGAGAACAACGTTAAGAGACAAGAGCTGGGTGGTTTCTTTATCCCAGGAACTACGGTGTGACTTGGAGAGGTGTATAGGTGGCGGTGGCGCCGACACTTGGTAATGGAGGCGGGACTTCCACCATGAACACCCCGAGTGGAAGAGATCTGAGTATGTGGAGGGCAAGTGTCAGGAAGGTGGTGACAGAGAAGGAAAGGGCTGTGGATGAGCCAGGACTGGGTCCCGCCACCTAGATGGGCCTGCCCACGCCTCACACGGCTCCTGGAGCCCTCAGGAATGGCTGTTTGTGGAGAGGGGTGTCCAGGGTAAGAAGCAGAGGTGAGCACGAGGCCGGAGAGCGGAGAGAAGGGCTGCTGGGCGCTGAGCGGCCGCTGCCGGAGGTGCTGTGCGGCCCCGCTCCTGGGGACGGGGAGGCTCGGAGCGGCTCCTGCAACCTGTTCCTGGGGCCAGGGCGGCCGCGGAGAGGCCGAGGGCCCAAGCGTCCAGGTCGGCTGTGGGGAGCCGGCAGGTGCGCCGGGCCGCTCTCCGCTAGCCACCGGCAGCGGGGCGGATCCTGAGGCAGGGTGGGGGAGGGGAGGTCGTCGGCGAGTGGGTGTGTGGCGCCGGCGGACGGGTGGGCGCCGGCCCAGCGCCTCCGGCCGCCGCGGCCGCCCCGGGACTCACCCAGCACGAAGTAGGGCAGCTCGGTGTTCTCCAGGTCGTCCACCACGACCATCTCCCCGGGGAAGTCGTTGCGCACGGAGAAGAGCAGCTTGGGCTCGGAGGCCGAGGGGCTGTGCATGATGCTCAGGTCGTTCTCGCGCAGGAAGGGCAGCGCCGACACCGTGATGCTTTTGAGCTTGCACTCCAGCTCCTTGGACGGGTCCGCGTCGCCGCCCGCCGCGGCCAGCGCGGCCGCCGGGCCCCAGCAGCAGGCGAGCAGCGCGCAGAGCCGGGCTAAAGCCATCTTGAGCCCCGGCCGCCTTCCGCCCGGCGCCGCGGCGTGGGGAGGCGGCGGGAGGGCGCGAGCGAGCGCGGGAGGCGGGGGCGGCGGGGAGGGGACCCGCCGCTCGCCCCGCGCCGCGGCCGCGCGGAGCTGGGGAGCGGGGCTCTTTGTTTCGCAGGGCCGCTGGCGGAGAAAGGGACGAGGGGCGGGGGAGGGGCGGGGGACGCGAAAAGGGAAGGAAGGACGTTAGGAGGGAAGGGGAAGGGAGCGAGGGTTCCAGGGACCCGGGTCAGCCCCCGTCGGCCAGGGTGCCCCCGCCGTGCTCTCCTCCTTCGCGTCCGCCTGCGCGAGCTGCGCTCTTGGCTAATAGCTACCTGCGCTGCATTTTGAAAAATTCATCTTTGCAATGCAAAATCTTCCCTGTCGCATCGTCATCCGGATGGCTTGGGATAGGCACTCAATTGTGCACCCTGAGAGGTGCTTCCGGAGCAGGTGTGTGTGTGCACAGGGGTCTCTCTGGCTGCTGATCCTCCAAATGATATTGTGGGTGTATTCGTAGCTTGTCTCATTTCTGTCTCTCTTTTTTTTTAACCCACCAGTTAGTTGTCTGTTGGGTACGTGGGTGCTGAGATAAAAGTACATTCCCATATTTTTCCTCAGCGCTAACTTTGCATAACATTTAAAGAAAATATTTGCTATATTGATGTGGATCGCTGGTCAAAGAACCAAATCGTTGCACGTCGTGGAGTTACGCAGAAGATTAGAAGTTTTTCTTTGCCTCTTTGTTTTTGTCAGATATTGTATCTACAGTAACCAATAAAATCATGACTTGATGAAGGTCAAGATTGAAAGAAAAAGGTTTAGCTCACAAACGCGACGAATCGTTCGTTCTAAGGAATCCAGTAAACAGAACAAAGCTTGGAGAAAATGAGAAAAAGGACAAAGTTTCTCTGCACGCTTAGCAAGTAGGAAAACAGTAAGGGAATATCCTTGGGTATAAGCTAGCACGGTTCTGACTCAGTCAACGGTAGAAAAGGGCAGATGTGTAAACCCTTGCCTACGTATGTTGAAAATGCCCACCCATGGCCAAAACCTCACAGAAGATCAGTTCCTTAGGGCTGGGCAATGCTGGTGGGTATAATGATAATCAGATAGAATAAAAAGTGGCAGAAGAGTGTAACGTGGGAAATACTGGGATCTGATATTTGACTAAACTTTCTCTAGCCAATACTTCATTTCCAAAGTGTGTCATTCCACCATTATCTACTCACTTTTAGTTTAAGTACTACGTGCTTAAAGACTGTGTCAAGTGGAGTTCCCACACTCTAGGAATTGAATACACCACCCTTTGCAAAGAGGAACCTTATTTCAGAAACAATTGTGTTCTTAATCTATCTGGTGTAAATTTATATGACCTAAAATGCTAAACAAAGGTGTGCTATATGTTTTGTTTCACAAGGTTAATCTAGTTTAAAAGGTAAATAGTTCAATCTAGTGGAATCAGCCATAGGTAAGGCTAACCTGTGTTAGGACAAAGAAAAATTACTCTAAGATTAGTGTTAAGCCTGATATATCCAAGAACTAACTGATCAAAGATGTACTAACACACAGCATCATAAAACACCGCAAAAATGTTATCAGCTAATGACCTTTTGAAAACTCAAGTTCATTACTCCTCTAAGAAATAATGACGGATATAAAGAATCCATGACACCATTTTTTTTTACTGTTTTTAGCATTAAAATAAACTATTAAACATAGATAGGCCAAGTATTTACCTATCTGTGTATTTACCTATTTATCTAGGATTTATCATTGAGTAATGAGAGTAATGCCAGGAAAACATACTTAGTTCTACAATGTGAGAGATGGCGTGCTACTGCCAGATCACCTCTTATACAATCTCCCATTTTACAGTCAAGGAAACTGAGGTCAGTAATACAATGCAGTGCTTTGTAAAATCAACCTGCTAAGACCATTTGCAGCTAAGACCATAAACAACATTTTATGGATGACAGGCAGTAATTCATTCAGCTAACACTTGGAACATTTATCACATTCTGAGTATCAGCCTAAGCATGGGCTAAAACATGTCTCTTTTCCTTAAATATAGTATATAATCAACTCTCAATGTGAGATGGCTTTCTTATTTTCTGAAGTCTTGAGTCATGTTAGAACACCCCTTTGAGCCCTTCGGGGCTGGTTGTCTATAAGTCAATGTCCAGTCTTCTTAAAATGTATATTGTGTTGGGAATAGCTGAAAGTTGGTATCTCAAGTCTTCATACACCTGTCTTTTTGCGGAAGACCAAGCACAATAAGCTGTGGAAATAAAAAGAATATTTTCTCTGGAGCGTTTGGTTTCTATAAATGTGGGAGTCATGTCATGTGGTCTCTTGCTCAAGCAGTAAGTTCCTATAGATGAGCCCTTTAAACACTCTGGAAGGCAAATTCCTGTCCAACAGAGTAACTTAGTGACTTAATGAGACTCTGTCTCAAAATTAAAAATAAAATAAAATAATAAAAAGAGAGAGGGATGTAGCTCAATGCAAAGGCCTTGAGTTCAATTCTCAAAAACACAGGAAAATAAATAATAACTACCCACAGCTGGAAGTAGAAGCTGCAACTCACAGAAGCCAGATCATATTTTCTGGGTAATTATTTACAATTAAGTGAAATGAGGAGACATGGGTATGCCTCTCAGTTATCACCTTTAGGCAATGTGAAATGGTGCAACAGCAGATGTGAATTTAAGTCTCAGAGCCATAATTTTATTTGGAGGTAAGTTTGAGCTATTGTTACCTTCAGTTTCTCCCTTGATAAAATGTGATTAACCATCTCTTCTTACCTGACAGGCCACAGATAACATATTTGCAAGAATTTCTATTCGTCAAAACATCATAAAATAGAAATTTCTTTTGTCCTCGGTCCTGGCTTTTCTTGTGAGGTTCACTTCCCTGTATTTAAATGTCAATGGCCCTTTTACTTGATGTTTACAATGGCTTTTGATTGCTTTTCCTTCTACTGACCAATTTTGTACACAAGGACCAGCTTGATCTTCATGAAATCTTGCTTTCATTATGCCAGGCTAGTTTTCCTTTTCTCCAGGTAGAATTCAAACACATGGTTTGCAAATCTAAAGGCTCTACATTTCACACCATTTATTTGCCTAGATTGATAGCTCACTACACTGTATCTCCTTCCCCTGTCACCACACACACACCTCCCAATCAAAATAAAACTTACTTCCCATTTTCACTCTCCCCATGCCGTGCTGTACATCTGCAATGGAACTCTCCTCATTCTGCAGATTGGCCCTTGACTTGGAACCAAGCTCCAGCCCCATTATACAGTGAGAACTTTCATCACTTCTTTTCTTTTTTTGACTCACTGCGCAATAAGTTACACACCACACACACACACACACAACACACACACACTCAGGACCCTTGAAAAGGGGAAGGGTCATATCTGAATATGTCTTCCCTTCGATGTTTTGATTTGTAAAACAGAAGTAATGGTGCATGCTTTAGGATGGTTATGAGAAAGAAATGTGATTGCGTATGCTACAGGGAATCTGACGCCATGTAGACATGCAGTTGCTTCTCAAGAGTGACCAGTGATTATATTCACCATTGTCATCTTACTCAACTAAACTACAGTCATCTTTATAAGATTTTCTCCAGTGTAGTTGCCAAAAGTAAATCAAGTGATTTATGTTCTTTGTCACTTACTGCCTGAGAGGAACAATGGCATGCAGATCCCAAAAGTTCATTATAGGAACATTCCTAGCAAGTTTATTTATGCTAGACAGAAAAAGGGAAACAACCTAAATATTAATCAATAGGAGATTGGATAAATGTCATATAATCACGCAGTGAGATACTACATAGCAATTTTTTAACGCGCATTCATGGATGAGTCTCTCAGAAACAAAGATGGATAAAAGAAACAAAACCCAAAAGGATATATACTCTAAAATTCTATATTTATGAAATTCAAGAGCAGAAAACAATCCTTGATGATGGTAGCCTGAAGAGTCATTATCTCTGGGGTGGAAGATTTTGACTGAGAAAGGACAGGACTATAGTTCTTAAAGTACTGACAATGCTGGGGATAGTGATTACATCACTACACACACTTGTGAAATGTTGGGTTACATGCTTTCACTTAAATTTCGGTGATGTAGTTTAAAATACCATAGGAGAAAGAAGCATAGATAATTTTTTCTTTTTTTCAATTTTTTTTGCCTGCCAACTCCACTCCTTTTGTCTCCCTTTAGACATCTTAGAAATTTTAACTATTTTTCCATTGAAATTGATAATCATCTGTTCCACCACTTCCTCTATTACCTCTCTTACATTAACTTACAAGAATCTTGACACCTGGTGTTTCAGTACTTCAGACAAGTCAGTGCTCCTTTCTTGGAAGGAACCACAAAACTAAGTAACCCAGTAAACCACAGGAGTAAATAATAGGCTTTCTTTGCTTTATTTGGATATTTTATCCTCGATAAGGAGCTGGGGACCCTGTGGGACTATCATTTTCTGGAATGTTTTTACGATATGGGCAAATAAATACCTGCAATGTGGAGGAGAATTACCAACTTTGTGTAAAACACAGTGGAGGGAAACTCATGGATGGTTAACAATGAAGGTATGAATGTGAGATGCTACTTAAAGTTTTTCCTCATTCATTCACCTGGCTACCTGGCACTTTTTAGCTAATCCAGGTGCTTACTGCACTGACATTCACTTAACTTTATCCCTTTTTCCCCCTAGTTCTTTGGAAAGTAATATCTTGACGTTGACCTCCTTCCAAGGAAATAAATTGAGGGTGTATAAAATGACTGCTTTTTCTCCTTTGTATTTACCAACGTATGACTTAGGTCATATTTTTAAAATCAATTTCAGTCCCAGCTTTTTGTTTAACTGAAATTTTAAACCATGACACTAATACTTTTGCCAAAATTTAGTGTAGTATGCCAATCAGTGGGACGTATTTTAGTTTTTCAATTTTGGGGGCATCAAAACTATATAATTCACATTCCTAACATTCAAAGTTGATATTTTCTTTCTTCCTCTTCCCTCTCTCTCCCTCCCTCCTTCCCTCTCAATTTACAGGCTCAGCCACAGCACCTGCTTCCCTGAAACAAGGCTGGTCCTGTTCTGATTTCTCTAGTTTTCTTTTTAAAACCAAGTCCCTCCTCCTGAAACAGAGAAAAGTGAAAGGAGACACACAGAAGGAAACCACCACAGGCAAGACAATTCTCCTTTTAAGCAGGACGTATTCCGCCTTCCTGTCTCCCCAGGACCCTGAAGTTCTCTTTCCATCCTCAAGATGCTGCTGTGGGGGCGGGACGTTTCTGTTTCTTAATTTAGCTGGCCAGCGTCTCTAAATCTGTTTTCCAGGCACCTTCCCCCCAAGTTCCTGTTATCTTTTGCCCGCCTCTCTTTTGCATCTCTGGTGTAGGTGTGGGTGGGTGTGTAGGTGTGGTGTGGGCGGGTTTGTATATACTAGTTTTCATTTGGGGGCTCCCTTCTGATTAAGTAGTTTAGAAGGCGAAAAGCACAGAACTACTGAGTGAAAACCAGGAACCAGGAGGCAAGGCGCTCCAATTAGTCTCCATCTCTGAAGTTCTAGTTAAGCGGACAATCAAAATGAGCTGGAACAGATGTTGATTGTTAGGAAGATTGGGAGAAAAACTTATTTAGCTTTCTACTCTTGCTCCTTCGTCTTTGTCGACCCTCCAAACTTGACCTCCCACCCCGCGCTCATCCCCGCTCCTAGTGGTGGATTTGTCCAAGGCGTCCTCATCCACACGAGTCCCTGCTGCAAAGCTAAGGAGGGTGAACTCGGAGCTGGTACCCCAGCCTGCCAGCTCACCAAAGGAGAGAGCGGTGGGACTCAGAGCCCGCCCCCTGCCAGGCCGCGCAGCCAATGGGCGCTTGTGGGGAGTGTGGCGCTAGGTCCTATTGGCTGCCGGCCTACGTGCACGGGAGACAGCTGCAGGGAGGGCAGCATTGTTATCTTAAGACGCCCGCCTGGTGTCGGAGTCTGCAGGTGACGCTGCTTGCGTACCGCGCGCGGAGTCGGAGCGGGCACGAGCCGGCTGCAGCCCTGGGATGGAGTCCGCCGGCCCCGCCAGCTGCTCGCGGATCCTCCGGCGGCGCCTCTGCTGAGCTCGGAGGATCCCGGGAGGACTTGTCCGGGGACATGCACCTGCCGCGCGCTCCGGGAGCACCGGCAGGTCTGCAGGCGGCCGAGGACGCGCGGAAGCCGGGGGAACGGGGTCTGATCAGGTCTGCCAGGACGAGCGAGAGGGCGAGCGAGTCTCTTTAGAGTTGGAAAGGAGGCAAGACCGTGGCTGTCCCTTCGGGGCAGGGAGAAGGGACTTCCCGGCGGGCGCTTTCCACTTTCCTCGCCTCTCCCACCGGGCCGGCGCCTGAGCCTCACTTCAAAGATGCTCTGGGTGTCTGGGATCCTCGCTGCCCGGCGGGGAGGCAGCGGGCAAGTGGTCTAATGCGAGCGCGGCGGCGACAGCAAAGCGGAGAGCAGGATTTGAAAAGAGACACATCCGCTCCCTCTCGCGCCGAGGGGGAGGCGTTCGCCTTTCCCCAGAGGAGAGGGAGCCGCACGGAATCATGAAGTAGAAACTTTGGAAAGCTGCCACTGGAGATGTTGCCCGCAGATCTGGAATCTTTTCGGAGCGATCTCCCCCCGGTCGTCGGAAGTCTGGGGAGCGGCTGATACAGCTGGGAGGGCTCCTGCAAGGATCCGAGGTAACGGCGCGGGGTTCCCTGATTTCTCTCCATCCCCTTCGCGTGGTCCTTTCGGTATGCTCACTGGGAAGGCGACCGTCCTGCCTGCGCACAGCCCTCGCGTCCCGGTGCCTGGGAGCAGCAGGCAGAGGACGGCGTTCCACTTAGTTTCTGCATGGTGGAACCGAGCGGTGGACTTTGGGGTTAGCTGCAGATCGCGGGCGGCACAGCCTCCCGGTGTGGCGTGGCTGTCACAGGGCTTGGGCACGCTGCCTGACCTATATTGCTTTTGCCTAAGTCCTCAAAGTTAGTGCAACTCCCATTAGCTTCAGAAAATCAAACCGGGCAGCAGAATTGCAGGGATGACGAGGAGGACTTGCGCCTGCTCAGCAGGTGCTGGGCCGAACGGCAGGGGTTCGGTATATTTGGGGAGGAACCTAAAAGGCTGGGATTGTGATGCCCGGTGCATTTGTAATCACATGTGCAGAGAGCCCTGCTGTGACATGTCTTTAGAGGCCAGTCTCTCTTTTCCCCCATGTATGTGTAGCCAAAGGAGGAAAAATGATTACAAAAACTGAACCCTATTAAGGTGTAAATAGCGTCCCCTGGGTGGTACTGGGAGCCCCCTGGACTGAGTTGAGCCTGGCAGAGCCCAGGAGGCGCTAGGGGAGAATCCTGCTGGGGTGAAAGATGTTCTGGTATCATCTAGCATAGCATTCTTCCTGCTTCTGTGATCATCTGGGTACCCAGGCGAATGCTGCCTGTGTGTGTGTGTGTGTGTGTGTGTGTGTGTGTGTGTGTGTGCGTGCGTGCGTGTGTGTGTGTGTGTGCGCGTGCATGCATGTGTGTGCGCACACTTGAGCTCACGGCTATATGCAGGCAGCTGGCTGCCCACGGAAGGAGCAAACATGTGCAGCACCCAGCCCAGGCCACGATGCCCTGAGTGCTCTGCTTAGGAGGAGCGTGAACTCGTGAGCTGCTAGTCTAGCCCAGAGGAGTTTCCTCCTCACCAAGCAATCCCCCTGCATGGTACATATTTATCCAGGGTATATAGACCTAAGCCAAATATAAACTAATAATCAGGCTAACTCACCGTAATGTGATTGAACAGACCCCTCTGTAAAGAACCGTGCGTGTGCTCTTCCTAGCTCTGGGAGCAGGGTGTCCTGAGTAGGAACGAATGCTTTACTAAAAGGATAGCAATTAAAAAAGCCATGCTTGTAGCTGGGCAATTGGGCCTTCTTCAGCAGAGATAGTAATGTGGTAGTACAGACCAACCAGAAGGATACAGCTACATTGTCCATCAAGTATTTCTGCCTCTGCCCTTATCCCGCCACATGTGCACGGTGAACTCTCTCTCTCTGTGTGTTCTCCATAAGACATGCACTGCTTCTATTATTCAAGCAGCTTAAGTATTTTACCAAGTCCCCTGGGGGGCAGTCTGATGACATCAGGCAACAGCAAAGTAATGCTGGAGTTTGTGTTTTCCTTCTTGACTTCACACAGTTGGGTGCATGCTATTTGTTTAAGCCCTGGCTCTGGAGTTCTCTTTACCCAGAATGAGTTGCTTTGCAGCATTGAGGGCATGGCCAGGCGATGCTGCCACAATGCCACAGTGATCGCGCCGTCTTTTCAGTATCAGCTACTGCCTACTCTGGGGAAAGATGCTTCTTTGAGGAGGGATGTGGTTTTTAAAAGATTCAGAGCATGGATGCTGGGAAATATCTGAAGTCTTCCCTGCTGGAGAATAGCTGGTTCCTGTGATATGGCAGCTGGCTTGCACCTGTGGAGAAGACACAAGAAATCTTGGCTTTTTTTTTCTTATCACCAAAACTGAAACTAGCTCCCCGACCCCCTCCTCCCCAGGTAGAGTGGTGTGTCCTACAGTGCAGGTAAAAGCTAGAAGGTGTGGATGTAAAGGCTGGGGAGGGTTGAAGTTTCTTGTTTTGCTATTATCAGACTGGTGCTGAAGACACAAAGTATCTTCTATGCTGGGCCCTCAAGGTAATCCTTCAGGGTGTTCTTTCCAGGCCTCCTGACAGGTTGTTTACTGAGCAAGGCCATAGGGTACAGAACATCCCTGCGTCATCAGCTCCTGCTGATCCCCTTTCCCAAGGCACTGGCCAGCCACTGGGGAGCATCACATAACAGAGATCCCCTCTGAGGTGGTGCTCCAAATCCCTCTCCAGCTCACAAACAAGAGGTAATCTTGAGGGACTGGAGACATCTGCGTGGGCACTTTCTGCTGACTGAGATGTACTTGGTGTTGAGGTTTCCTGGCTAACGTCTCACAAAACACTGTGCAGCATATTTTTGGTGATTCCATTCTTTCTCTTAAATAAAAAACCTTGTGTACATTTTCTCAAGGCATTATTTTCCAAAGAGCTGGGAGCATTCTCTGAGCTCCTCTAATTAATCCTCACCTGGCTTATTGTCTCATTTACCTTTGATTACCCTAAGAAGTAGAGCTGGGGTGATTTTAGCCTCCTGCTTCTTGGAAAAGGGAGGAAGAGAGTCTTAGAAAGGAGAACTGCTTTACCCTGAATCACGTAGCAATTAGGAGAAACCATGGAATGGGATCTGGGTCTTGATGCTCCTAAACCAACCTCAGTCTCTACCGGTTTCTTCCAAGAAATGGTTTCATCTTAGCCATCGTGATCTGATTTTGTTTCTCTTGAAACAGCTGAAAGTCTTTGGTGACCTGCTGGCACTAATTTACAGGTAGTGAGGAATACAAGTCTTACAAGAATTTTGCCTTCAGTGATCTTACAATCTAGTTAGAAAAACAGGCTGTGTCTAGGAAAAAAGGGAAGGATGATATATGCTCTATGATGCAGTTTAATATAAGAAGAATCAAAAGGCTGACCTAATTAATTTGCAATTGATTTGTACAGATAATGAGAACTAACAGCATTCAAAGGAGGGTAAATTTGAGTTGGGCCACAAATGAGAGGATTTGTTTTCATAGGGAGAGAGGAGAAAAGGGTTCTAGCTAATGGATACACTAGCAACAGCAAATTTGTGAAAGCTGGAAACTTCAAAGCTTTCATGAGCTCAGGGGCTCCACCCTTGGCCACCTTTCCCCTGGCCGCTTGGAAATACTATACATCTGGCTTACCTATTTTGAACATGTGTGGGCCTAGAGGAAGTTGCCTTAGAACCCAGAGAAAGAGCCCTAAAATATTAGAGAAATATTGGAAAAAATATTGGGAAAGTATCCTATCTTCCACCTACCCTCAAGTCTGATCCACGTACAAAGGCAAAAATTCTGTTCAAGGTCAGAAAGCCTACCAGTATCATATCCAAAAATCAAGGTAAGAATATCGAAGGAAAGCTGGTAAATTTTAAGACAACATGGGAAAGATCTTCTCATATTTTAAAATCAGAATCTCTTAGGGGAGAGCTTTGATTTTCCTTCATTTCCTATTTCCTCACCCAAATGTTCCTCTTGGGGTTTACTCAGAACCGGCAAAATGCCAAAGCCCTTAGGCATTTAGCATTGAGCAGAAGATTTTCAATCTTAAGATTCTTGAGCATGCTCATGTACATAACCTCTTGTCTCCCCTTCTCTTTCTCTTTTAATAAAACATATGCTGTAGCAGTCACAAAGGAGGAGACCATAAAAAAGCAGGAGGGGGTGGGGTGTGGTGTTGCCCACAGCTGTGCCCCGGGGCTCTGTGATTTTTTCAGTTGAGCAAGAGAAGGGAGAGGCAGTCTGCCAGCCTGGTGGTGGCAGCCCATGACTGAGAGGCTCAGCCTACCAGGAAAAGGCTGTGCCAGCCAGCCACACACGTTGGCTTCGGCAGTGGGCTGCTCCTCAGGGAAAACATCAAGCGAAGCTTAGGTCCTATGAGAGGCCTGGGAATACGACCACCCAATTCTTTAGTCTACACTTGGCTGGAGACATTGATTCTGGTTGGTATCATTGCTTCAGTGACTCCATTCCTAGATGCAGAAAGTTCATATAGGGCACAAGAGCAAAATGACTTGGCTGAAGTTACACCATCACCCTGAGGTCAAAAGAAAAATCCCCAAGACCCCAGTCTGTTTATACGTTTTGTCCCAGAAGTTCATCTGGGAAGAGGTCTTGAGGGGCATTTCTTTTGAAAATCCTGCACTAGGTCTTGCTGTCACTCTTGTTTTCTTTGTTAAATTATCACGGACTAGACTAAGTCCATGGTTGCACTGGGGTGTGACACATTTTCTCCTTGCTCTTCAGGAGCATCCGCTGGCATCTTAGAGGGAAAGGTAGATAGTGGTCCAGGCTTATGGGCATGTGGTTTGTTGTTCTGGATTAAAGCCTGTCCTATTTGAAAGAAAAGGGACAGGCAGTTCAGTTGTGCTTTGGTCTGAAGTCTACAGAGATGTGGCCTTATCTGATCAATTAGGAGCAGGCTAGCCCCTCTTTCAATTGTCATCCTGCCATGCAGGCAGAAGTAAATTTGAGTAGCATCATGATAGCACAGCATCGTCACACAGTCATTGCTTTCACTGAAACTCACATATAGTGCAAAGCCATTTGGAATGCTGGACCGAAAAAAAAGGACAGTGAACAATTTTATCTATCACAGGACTGGATACTAACCAGCACCATCCAAGACGGTAGCCTGTAGCCACAGGTGGCTTTGGAGCACTGGAAATGCATACCTTGAATGTAAAGTACACATTGCACTTTAAGGATTTAGCTGTGAAAAGAAGATATAACATATCCATAATTTTAATGGTGACTACATGCTGAAATCATATTTGGAATATATTGGGTTAAGTATATAAAGTTTGGTTGCCCAGATTTCTTTTTTAGTTTTTAATGTGTCTACTAGAAAAGTTGAACTAATATATGTGGCTGGCATTATTATTTCTTTTGGACAGTGCTGCTCTGTACCTTAAAGAGTAGTGACAAAGTTGAGTTGAGACAGGACAGAGGCACAATATAGGAGGAGCCAGAGACGTAAAAAGAGAGGGAACCTGGAGGGATAGGTCACGAGTAGCCCAGTATGAGTCTCTGGGCATGTATTTCTGAAGTTCAAAGTCTAGAAGGACACAAATAGTATAGATCAGCGGATGCTTATTTGAGGAGGGACCTCATCAGCTGTGACTCAGCCCAAAGCCTTTGCAAAGCATATCGCATCTCTCAGCTTATCTGCAAAAATGATCAGGTTGGAGACCTGATGATTTTATCCTAATATTTCTGTCTGACAGTAGAAATAAGTAAGTAACTTATCTTCAGGTTCTGTCCACAAAGTGTGGGGTCATAACTGTGAGGATTAACTGGGTGTGTTTGATTTTTTCAAATCCTGTTCTCCTGCCTTGTGTCTACCACATTATGATTATTTCTTGTGAGAATTTTTCCTTTACTCTTACCAGACATGTCACTAATGTAATGGAGAGAAAGAAACGCCCTTGCTATACATTAAAGATTATTTTGTTAAAGTATCAGCAAGGAGAATGAGGAAAAGACAATGATGGAATTTTACTTAATAATTACAGATTTGAATATATCAACTCATTGATACTTACTATGTCACTATTAGTAGACAGTATAATAAGGCTGGGCCATGACTAGACCTTCTCAGATTTGTTCAGCACTCCATATTTCACCAAATGCTTTCATAAGCTGGATTTCATCTGATTCTTATAATCTTATCTCTGCTCATGGTTTTGTGTGATATGCACCCAAATTACCTATATTATAGCATTTTCTAAACTTTATCTATATTACACTTCATTCAGTCTTGCCCAATCACACTGATTTACTCGCCATTCTTAAAGGTTAACCATGTAAAAGAGGTATCATCATCCCTCCGGATCTCAGTATGACAAATATCAACGTCCCACATCTAAAAGGGTTGTTCTCAGCGTTAAAACAAAACAAAACATGGAAGGTGCCCAGCGCTGTAGATGCTCAACAAATGTCAAGCCCCAAGCCCCATTCCTAACAAAGGCCTTTGATTTGATACCACCGAGGTCACAATGTCTAAAGCTCGAATCCTAGTATATACTGATTTCACATACAAGATAATCCATTCCTTCAAACCTTTTTTTTTTTTTTTTTTTTTTTTTTTTTTTTTTTTTGCTGTTGTTAATGGCAGAACTACAGACTTGTCTCCAGAGGCATAATTAAGAAATGCTGCAGACTGTCCTGGGCTTTGCTTTCTTTTGCACTGCCTCCCACATCCAATCCATCCCCAGGGCTGGGAAGAGTGTACTTCCCAATGATTTCTCTACTGTCTGGCGTTAGTCTCTTTGCCCTCTTACCTGGCCCTCCCAGCGTTTGCTCTTCCCGCTTGTCTGTCTTAAAGGCTCTTTGGTTGGGTCCCTTTCCTGCAGCCTGGGTGATCTCTCATAGTGGTGAGTCTGATTGTGCTTCCCCTCTTACTGCAGTTCTCCAGTGACTTCCCACTACTGTTCGAATGAAACCCAGATTTCTTCACCTGACCAACCAGAGCTCTGTTTCCAAGAGGGTCTGCCAGCCCATCTGTGCCTCTCTCCACTTTGCCCTTCTCACTGCAACCACTTGAAAGGCCTGGCAGCTTCCTCCATACTCTGGGCCTTAGATGTGCCGTGTTATTTCCTGCAGAACCTCTTGGCTACCTAAAGTTTTGCTGGGCTTCTATCCTCTGTAGATTGTATCTCCTCTGTGAAGGCTTTGCTGAGACTCTGGGGCAGGGTTAGTTGCTTCCTCCTCTCTCCTCCTACACATGCGCTCAAACTCTTGTTTTGGTGGACGTGCCTGTCTCCTGCACTAAGCGGCAGGGTTGACATTGGGGTTCTCTGATGAGTATTGAATATGGTGAGTACATATAGGAGTCCATTCTTCAGCACAGGGATTCAGCCAAGAACATACAGACCCGTCAGACTGTTTCCATGCTAGAAGAAATATGTGCTGTTCATCATGGTAATGATGGTTATTACAAGCATTAATGATAATAGCACTCTAATATGTGTCAGGCACTGTACTGAAGACTTCATACCCATTAACTTATTTACTTATTCATAGTCCTATAATGTAAATAAGGTTGTTATTCCCATTTTATAGATGATAAATGGGAGATCTAGAGAGCTTACAGCAGTAAGAATTTGATCAAGAAGCTTCATGTAAAGGGAGTTGCTTCTGAGATGCTGATGGTTTGCTGGGTGGCAGTTTGCTCTCTGACTTTGCATATCACACACACACACACAAATATATGCAAAGTCCAAGGTCACATGGATAGAAAGAAGGAGAGCCAGCATTTTAATCAAGTTTAGGTTACATTTTTTTTATTACTATGGTATTCAGAAAAACAGCCATGTAAGCAAATAAATAAATGTTGTAATTTCAGATGGTGATAATGTAGAAGATAAAACAGGACATTTTAGCAGAGTATGATTGAGGGAGTGGTCAGAGGAAATCCTTTAGAGAAGGAAACATTTCAACTGACATGTGATTTGTCAATTGAGTAAGGTATATAGGGCTGAATCTGAATCCAGGGCAGGGCTGAATCTGCAGATTAAAAGAGGAGAATTATTCACACTGTGTAATTGGGGCCCTACTCTGGAGGTATCAGACTTGGGCCTGGATAATCATGAGGAGCATAAAGTAGTCCAAATGCTTCCCAGACTTCCCTCACCCATCCTCCTGTCCGTCTTGTTCTTTTGAGGGGTTAAGATATATCTCATAAGGCGTCCAGTTCGCCGCCTTTGACAAGAGTGGAGGGTTTGGACACACACACACACACACACACACACACACACACACACGCACGCACGCACACACACACCACTGCCTTGATAAAGCACTTTCTTTTACTTTTCTCCTGTGAACAGTGTGTCACTCAGAGCCTTAGTGAAGTGACAGGCACAAGCACAGCAAAAAGGCTGGAGACAACCCAGAGGCATGAGCAGAGGGGGAGAGGAAAATTATTTTTTAACAAGATGAGAAGTGAGTTGGACTGACAGGAGAAATGGGAATTTGGTCGTGGAGGGGCACGCAGAGGTAGTTGCTTTTGTGAGGCTGGCAGCTTTCTGGGAGGCTGTTAGCTCTGTGAGATTGAATGTAACACACACATATACCCATACACATGCATATATATTCACACACACACATGTACCCCACATTTATACTCATACATACCATAAATAGTCTGAATATTTCTCATAGCTAAAAGTTGAAGAAATGATTTGAAAAGCAGATAAACCATAGATAGAGCAAGTTCATCTATATTTAATATACGTCTAGAACTTATTTTATGATAAAAGTTATGCTCATTTTTACTTGTAGTATCTCATTTAATTTTCATTTCAGCCTTATGAAGTAAGTCTCATTCCTGTTTTTCAGACTAAAACAGAGGTAGGCCAGTCCCAGAGGAGGTGACATCAGACTCAGGGTCCTTGTCACTGCGCCGTGCCCTCTACTTGTACACCTGGAAGCTATGAGTGTCAGCTGGGCAGGGAGAAAAGACCCTTACCTTCTGAGTTAGAGAAACTCGGGCTTCAATCTTGTCTGCTGGCTTGCACAGCTGTGTGACCTTAGCTAGGTTACATAACCTCTATGTGCTCCATTATTCCTGTCTTATTGGCTTAGAGACAATGACTGGAAAACATCAGCCAAGTCCCTAAGCTATAATAGGCGTTCTGAATGTGGTAAGTGCTGTTTCTGTGCTTGCACATTGAATGCTAGTAAGACTAATTTCCATGGAGGGAGCAGTAACAGGATCTAGCTGAGGCCAGGAGAGTTGGGTGGTGGCATCAATGCATACTGTTGGAGGCCAGTGAATCTGGTACTTCCTGGGAATATTTTTTATCATAAGCCAGGTAACATACTAAGTTTTTTCTGAGCATTGTCTAACTTAATAATATCACAAACTCTCCAAGATGATCGCTTATCTTCTGTTTCTAGGTAAGGAAAGGAAAGTTCAGGGAGATTAAGTTACTCACCCAGATTCTCAAGGCTTGGATATAGCATTGCTCAGATTTGACTCCCAGTCTGTCAGATATGAAAGACAGCTTTTCAACAGCGGGCTTTGCAGAACGGCCATGTCCAGGGTGGACAGGCACATTTGTGGTCCAGATGAAAGTGGCAATTGTACTCCTGAAATCAGTAAGATAGAAACACCATTGAACATGCAGGGATTACTAGGAGCAGGCCACAGGGTTGGTGTATGTTAAAAAAAAAAAAAAAGTCACACATTTCCTATCACAATTCCTTGCACTTCCCAAGTACTTAGCATATGCAGGCTGAATACTTCAAGTGCCGCCATTTTTGAAAACAGGTGTGCTCCATTCTTAAAAGAGGCGGCTTTTAAAGAAAATAAAATTATAGATGAGTGTCATTAGGCTTAGAAGAAAGGGTTTCCCTGTATTGCACCAGATTATATCTGCAGTGGCTTTTAACCTTTCATAAAAAGCAGTAGAAGACTTAAATCAATAAACTTTGACCTGGAACCCTGGTATGTAAGCAGATATGTATTAACCTCTGTTGCTGGAGCAGGCCTGGGGAGGGGGTCAAGTTTTACCACCTATCACCCCTCTTCCTTCTCTGAAAAGTACTACCTAGGTCCACTCTGAAATCTACAGTCTGCTCAAAACACAGCGAAAACCACTGCAATACAGAAATCCTTTAAAAAGCAATTAAAGGACTGATTCATTTAAAATAATAGGTGACATATTAAAATTGAACATGAAATAGAAGACATTCACCAACCCAGACACATCTGTGTCGCTCAGAGAGAGTAGGACAAATTGTGGTTGTTCTGCCTGTTCTCAGTGATGGAAAATGCATGAAGTTCAATATCTATGAATAAATGCCTGCCTTGTGCCAGGAACTGTACCAGACACCAAATGTGCTGGCTTTGAGAGCGCCTTCGATTCCAAAAAATCCCTGCAAAGTATGTGTTATTATTTCCGTTTTGAAGATAAGAAACATTAGATGTGAAGTGGTCATTATCCAAGATACCAGGGCTAATGAGAAGTGGATTTAGGATTCGAACCCATGCCGTACAGGTTAGGGAACCTGAGTTTGGCCACCAACACCTATCGCTTCCACAATGGAGGAAGAGGAGCGTAAAGTACTCCAAGTGCTTCCTAGCCTGTTCCCTCACCCATCCTCCTGTCCATCTTGTTCTTTTGAGGGGTTAAGACATATCCCGTAAGGCGTCCAGTTCTCCGCCTCTCAGAATTGTTTGCTTTTCCCCCAAACTCCTCACTTGTGATTTTACACAAGGACTTGAGTACAGGGGTGGTGGTGGGGGGTGGGGGGAGGTGGAAGGTGGCTAGAGGTGGTACTACAGATTGAGCCCAGGGCCTTTACACTGAGCTATAACCCCCGCCCAGTTTTAATTTTGATTTTAAGACTAGGGCCTGCTGAGTTGCTAAATTGCCCAGGTTGGGCTCAAATTTGGGATCCTCCTACTCCAGCCCCTTCAGAATGCTGGGATTTCAGGCCTGTGCCGTGGGGAGGGAGAGGGCTGCTACCCAGAGGAAAGACCTTGGAATCCCTATAAGCTCTAGCAATACTAAGGCTATGGGGACTGTTTATTTCAGACTCCCCCTTACTTTGAGTCCTGCCACTTAGCTTAGTATAAATATGTCGTCGACAGGCAGGAGCACTGCTAGGTGAGTGAGCAGTGTTCCAGCGGGTGATAGGGTCCCGGGAGGATTCCTGCAAGTGCTGACGGTTTCCGCAATTTTTGTCCTTTGAGATTTGAGACCCGAGAGAGAACAGAGCAAGGTCGGCTTCCTCCTGAAGCCTCGGGGCTCTGGAGACCCCTAGAGGCAAAAGGCTGTGTTACATGCCTCTGTTCAAGGAGGCGCAGGCAAGGTTGTTTTCCTAGAGGTTTCAGAGTAGTGGTTTTCCTAACACCATACCACTGTCTGTAAGTACATTTCCGGTAAGCCTAGAAGGAGCAGCAGCGCACTTGCGTGTGTGTGCGCTCGTGCATGTGTGTATGTAGCTTAGCAGAAGACATCCTTCAGGTTCTACGCTGGCCCTGCCTTTCTGCCCCGTTCTCCCAGGGCTCGCCAGCTGCCAGCATCTCTCAGCTCCTGCAACAGCCCGACTGCCCTTCTGGGCAGCTCCCACCACCTCCCGCCAAGATGATAGCTTTCCCTCAGGGCCTTCACTTCTCTCAGGAACCTGATCAACTAATTTGTGCTGAAGTATTAATGACAAATAATGATTTAATGTGCTGCCCTCCAAATTAACACTAGAGCATTTTAAAAGAGAAAATCACAGATTGAGACCCAAGGAAGAGATTAATGTTTTTTTTTCCTTTGAAAGTAATTTGAGGCCCCTCAAACCAGTCCCCAGGGCTGTCTGCTCAGTACACAGAGGTCATGGAGCCTACCAATGGTTGGGTGTGTCATGCAGTGGCTCAGGAAGAATTAATTCCCCCAAAGAACATTCATATAGCCTTACTTAGAAGAAACTTGGAATACAAGTGTTTAAGTGGATGTCTACTCTGATTCAATATCTAGAAGTTTAATGGGTTTTGTTCATTTATGAGATGAAGTGGTCAGACATGTTGAGGCTGGGCCCCAGCCGTTGGCAAGCTCTGCTGTGTACTGGCTGAGGGGCGGGATATTGCAGAGTTGCTTTACTATGAAAACCTCAGTGCCCACCTCTGTAAAACAGATATAGTAGAATTCACATTACTGATTGTTTCAATCATGCATTGCAGTATTGCTAAATTAGTACCATGTTACATAGTGTGTAGAGAATACTCAATAAATAACAAGTCCTTTTATTCTTCATCTTAGTTTTAATTTTTGTTGTTTTACTCTGCCTTAAACTTCCAGTACAGGGCAGAATACAAATGGTATATTTAGTTATTATTTAAGAGCAGATAAAGCAATCCAGACTCCTAGGTGTAGTTGGTTTGACAATGAATTAGATTTCTTTCCAGGTAACAGCACTATATGAAATTGTCCCCTGCCCCCCACCTTCTTGGTTTCTTTAAATGTTTCTCACAAATGCACTGAGTAAAATGGATTTGGCAGTGACTTAGAAAGACTTAATGCGTTTTGGAAAGAAAAAAAAGTCATAACAAAAACTGGTTTGTTTCTGTGATATATGGTTCCTATGATATGACAAAAATCCATTTTTATGCTTAGGAAAATTGGCTAATTTTAAAACAGTTGACACATGCCATATGCATATAGAGTAATGATAGATTTTGCTCAGGCAAACAACATAAGAACACGGGGCCAGAAATATCTCTGCTAGGGCTTCAGTCAGTGACATTCTTATTCGGTGGCACAACTCGTCCACATAGGAGAGGAGGTGACACAGACAGTGGGCATGAGATGGCCTCATGTCGTCAGTCTGGTGGCTTCAGCCTGCTGTTAGACCATAAAAATACCACCTACCAAGGGTGAAGCACAGACAACGTGTATTCCTTAAACAAACTGGAAGATACTTGGAAACCTACCACCAGAGTAATAAGCCATGTGCGAAGTCAAACTTTTCGTAAAGGTATCATCTTTCTGCAAGGGGCGAATGATGCAAAAGATACAGAAGTGGTGAGCCATGATGATTCGAGGTGACTTCTGAACTTTGGTCATTTCTTCTGTTGGAAATGGATCATTTTTGCAACTTACCTATCACTTATACTATGCTTTGGTAACTTCTGGTTTTTACTGCTACATAAATCATGGTGAAAAAGAATCCTACTGATTTTCAAGCACTTTAAGTTAGGACAGAGTGGTCATCTACGAAAATAAATGCTACCAAAACCACACATGAGGTAAAACATGGTTCTAAAAACTGGAGATAAAAGCAAGCCCTCTGTGGTCTCGACTCTCTTCTGCAGGCCTCTTGTCCTCCCTACTTGCAACACATTTCCACCAGAATCCCAGCACCTTGTGGCAGAGGGTGTACAATCTAGTCACCTCAAAGCATTTCATATTTTAATTTGCTTTTTTTCTTTCAAGGCATAACTTAATTAGTGACTGCAGAAGGAAAAAAAAAGCTAACCACCTTAGAGGAGGTTTATGGTTAGGTCTGCAGGACACAGCAGTTTGACATTCTAATCCTGTTAATTTCTCACCTTAAACCGAAAAGAGTCAGCAGCATTGGTTTTTTTTTCCTTCCCATAATTTGTCAAGCTATTATTTTTTTCCTACTTTTCTTCTGCACCTTCATGTTTTGCTCCATTTATTTTTTTTTGAGACAGTGTCTCGCTCTATATGGTAGGCTGGTCCTTAACTCTCAAGCTAGCCTCCTCGGACTCAGTACAATCCTCACTCAACCTCCTAAGTGCTGGGATTACAGGTGTGCACCACCTCACCCAGCTTTTATGTGGTGCTGGGGAATCAAACTTGGGCACTTAGCATTTGCTAGACAAGCGCTTTAACTGCTGAACTATTCCTCCAGCCCCATTTGACTTTTTTGTCTCATTCCTGACTGCATGTCCGTGTCCCCCCCCCCCCCCCCATCAGAATATCAAGAAACAAGCTAACAAAGCCAGTATTTTGGTAGCTCATTCAGGACCTAGTCACCTAAAAGACCATTTTCCTGTCCTCTGTCTTTTATCCCTGCCTTCCATATCCACTTCACTACTGAAGTGGCGATGGTCAAGGTCCTATAGTGATGCTGAGCTGGAGTCTAGGCTGAAAGTCTGGCTCGTTACTTAATTTTAGACACAAATGCCTGGAAAGCGGATCTGAAGCCCTAGTTTTTCATGGTATCCCCAGCTCCCCAGCACAGGGAAGACTTCTGTGTTCATGCAATTTAAAAAAACAAAACAAGAAAAGAAAAAACATACCCCAATTCTCACAATTTCCTTCACCATGCCCATTTTCATTAAAGTATGAGTTAATGGGACATTAACAGGCATCTTTCCTATTAGGGATGTTTAGTATTTGGAATTTCAAATTTATACAATTGCAAAATTAGAGAAGTGTTTCCTTTAAGGCGGTAGCTCTCAACATTTAATGTGCACCCGGGGAGCTTGTTAAAATGCAGAATCTTCAGCCCCTCCTCCAGCGATTCTGATTCTGTAGATCTTGTGCAAGATTCAGAAAAATACATTTTAACAAGCAGATATTTAATGACCACACTTGAGGCAATCTGAATGAAATGTTACCAAACCCAGTTTCGTAGGCTATGATTTGTCCATTAAGTGGCTAAGGAGTATTGTGTGGGGGGACAGGAATGTTGTGTGATTACACAAATTGGGGAACAGGGTAATCTTTGTACCTCCATTCCTCAGATCCATCTTAAAGTTTACAATTACATCTTACAGGGTCTGAAAAGTTCCCCAGCAAATAGACATTGTTTAAGTGTTTCCAATACGTGTTGACCTCAAAAAATCTTATTTTAATGCCAAACAACTATTAAATATTGGTGAATTTGGAATGGAAAGTACTGGCATTAGGGAATGCACAGCACCTATAGGACAAGGGTAATATTGCAATTCAGCTATATTATTCCTATTGATTTCCAAAGGAAGGAGTGGGTCTGAGAGAGTCACTAACCCTGGGGAATGTCCTACAGCCTAGAGAGGCATTTGTCAAGAGAACCATCCTTTATTAAGCATTTAATATTTACAGGCACTATTCTGTTTTTTTAATAATGTATTAACTCACTTAATTTTTGGAATAACCTTATGAATCAGATACTTTTATTATCTGCTTTGCACTGAGAAGGAAACTGAAATACTGAAATACTGAAAAGCTAATGCTATGCTATTGGTCGTGGAGTTAGGAAGTAGCATGGTAGCATTTGAACCCAGGGAGTCTGCTTCAAGAGATCGCCCTGCTAACTGCTTTATCAGACAGTGTTTCTTCTGGTATCCGGAGACTGGAAATTATTACTGGTGAGAAATGACAGGACTTGGCAGGTATAACCTGTTCTGGAGCCATACTGTTTCAATGCCTCAGGAAACTCTTCTTAACAGGTGGGCCTGTGATCATTGCCCTTTGTCCATCAAAGGATTTGTTAACATGACCACCCAAACCTCAGGAACATTTTTCTGTACTTAAACACAAAATATGCTTAGCAAAACAACCTGACAAGGATGATTCATGGATAGCAATTAGGTGCAGAACTTGTGCCTACCAATCCCCAAATTGGGTCAAAGATCCAGCCATCTTGCTAACACCTTGATGTGATTATAACAAACCTGGTCCTGGTCACTTTATCCCACTCTCAGTCCATTCATTGCTCCTGAGCAAAAAGATGTTCTTGAAGGGGCAAAGTGAACTGGAGGACACGGTTGCGATTTTGGCGTACGGAGTTATTTTACCACTGGCCTTCAGTTTTCTAATCTGCGCATGAGAAAGGGAGAGTATGAAACTAATAACACCTTCACTGTTGTAAGCTACGAATAGGTATATGGCGTATCTCATTGGCACAAGGATATTGTTTGGCCTCTTGCACCGTTAGGACCTGAGGATGACACTGTGTTTGTTAGTAACCTCAAAGGTGTTAGTGTAGAGGTAATGGTGGTCAAAGTCATGGCCCTGGGTAGTGAGAGGGAGCTGGGAAATGTTATCTTAGCTCCAGATCCTGGACCTCTTTTAAAAACATGTGGGATATGGGTCTCTGTGGCTTATCATGCAACCAGGATTTCTAGGTTCTTTAATTTTCTTTTTTTATAATAATATGAATAATACTAATAATAGGCATATTCCACTAAGAAGCTGTATCTTCTTTATGAATGAATGCTGGAAAAGTATCAGGTGGCGGTGAAGAATTTCTCAGCCCTGACTTCCACAGAACTAACATATCCTAGACAGCAGGAAAGATACTCTACACTCACAAATTAAGCAGCACACCCCTTTTACCATAAGAGGACCATGATTAAGGCAAGTCTGTTGTTGACCTGGAGTCACACGAATGGGAGAGGCAAAGTTTGGATACAATTTACATCTGTCTAACTGAAATCCTTAATTCTTTCTCTTGGCCATTTAGAAAAGATAGAGTGGGGAAAGAACATAGGAAGAACAAATAAAATGGGGCTTTCTAATGATAATTAGAAAGAGCTTTTAAAAATCATACTGAGGTCTTAAGGAAGTCAACCACTTGTACCCTAATCTTCTATATCAAGTTTTGTAAGTCTGCTAAGGCAACTGATATGCCATGTTCGCCCCATAATAGAAATTGCTCATTAGGACTAGGAGCATAGCACAGTGATTAGAGCGCTTACCTAGAAAGTGCAAGGCCCCAGGTTCAGTACCCCAGAACCACCTAAGAGCCGGGCATGGTGTCATCTGACAGTAATCCCAATACTCAGAAGACTGAAGCAGAATATTGCCATGTTATCATAACAAGTATGGGTTTCACAGTGAGTCCAGGACCAGCCTGGACTACAGAGACCTTGTCTCAAAGAAACAAATGAAACTGCATAAACTACTTTGATACATCCGTAAACCGTGAGCCCAAGAGCTATCTGGTCTTGTCCTGGCTTAGTTTATCTTCCTTTCTCAATTGGGCACTGAAATCCTTGGTAGTGATGAAGTTGAGCAGAAAATTCTTTCTTCACAAGCTAAGCACATATACTTAGCAAAATGAGTTCTCGTGTTAGTGTCCTTTGGATCAAAACGCACACATTCTAAGCTCAGGGTCAAGTACAGAGTAATGACAATCTGCCATTCCCCAGGGCTTCGCATGAAGCCTAGAAAGTCAGCTTGCAAGAGGCAAAAGAAAAGAAGTTTAACTAAAGTAGGCCCTTTGATGGCTTCTTGATCCCACCTGTGTTTAAGGTTCCACATTTTTGACTTTTTAAAAATCATGGATGTTCTATTTCATTGAATTGATCATGTAGCAGACTCAGAACAGTGAGGTGGACACAGAGATATCATTGCTGGTTGAAGCTTGGTGATAGGTACATAAGGCTTTGCAGTATGATTCCTTCTGCCTTTGTATATGTTTAGAAATGTTCTATAGATTTAAAAATATTTTAAAATTTTAAAATGCTCTATGAATTTTGGAGTGAAATGATCTTGGGTTAAAAATCCAGCAACAGCACTTTGTTGATATGTTACCTGAAGCCAACAATTAAACTTTTCTGAAACTCTAGTTTCTCACCAGTAAAGTACAGATGATCTACAGAAAATGGTTGTTGTGAAAATTAAGACAATGAGACGAGCTTAGCACAGTGACTGGACCATAAGTGCTTAATAAATAACCATGATCATCCTAGCTGTTGTTTTATTATCTTTGTAGTTAGTATCATTTTGTGAGTTCCTTATGTCAGGTACGATAACTTATTCAGTTTTCTACTTATTCTATCTAGTTCTATTCCAAGTTCAAATAATGAGAACAACAAATATTTATTGAGCTCCTTTGAGTTCCAGGCATTTTCTGAAAGCTAGGGAAATAGCAATGAACAAAGCAGATAAAAATTTTTTTTCTTCCTGCTCTTGCATAACATATATTTTGGTAGCACTGTGGAGACAGACAGTAAGTAACAAAAAATAAATGAGTTGTATTTTTTGGTGAGAAAGTAATAAGTTCTGTGGGAAATATATAGCAGATTGGTGCACTAGAGGAGGGCTGCAAGATTAAGGGAGATGATGAGGGTATCTTCAATGAGGAGATAGCATTTGTGCAAAGACTATGTGAAGGAAGAAAAGAGATCCAGGAAGATATCTGAAGAGTTTATTCACAGCGGGAAAGTAATACACTCTGTCTAATAGATGCTCTGTAATGCTTTTCATATCTTTTCAACTCCTACAGTACTTCTTAACTTCTAAGAGTTTTCTACCCCCTATAAGATCCTTTGGAGCTTACAGCACATATTACACTTTTCCATTTGTGTGGGATTTCAATTTAGTGTTATGCGTAGGTTAGAAGTCAGTCATTGTTTATAGAAAATAAGCTCACATCTATCATTCAACCCTGAGAGTTATTCTTTTAAAGCAAAACCTGTTGTGGATAGGTTTACAAGAAAACTCACTCCTTTCACTCATTCCTTTAGAAAACACCTCTTCTAGGTTTTGTTGGCTTGCTATTTTGAGTTAAGTTGACTCACAACAAGTATAAGCTATTCATAGATAAATTTGAAACTCAGGAAAATCCACGGAGAGGTGAAAAAGGCCAGGATATAGGAGACGAGGGAGAGACAAAATTGACACCTTCAATACAGTCCCAACTGTGACGAAGCATTTAAGTCTTAATGCAGTTGTGAATTATAGTTATACGTTGGGTAACCTTAACTGAAAGCAATGGTTCCATTTTTACTTGATTCAAAACCCCTAAACAATGACCAAAGACTACAAGGAAAGAACCTCAAAGAAGACTTTTTTTATTTTTTAAGATGTAATCAACCAGATACTCTGTCATGAAGTCACCTGACAGATGAAACCTGTTTGTCAACAGAATACTTCTGGTAATTGAGTCCTTTCGTCACCAAACATTCCAGAATAGAGTCCGAAACAGCTGGGTCTCTGGCCAACCCCCTGTCCATAGTGAACACTGTAGAAAGGAGGCAAGATGAGTCATTTGGTTGCCCTCACTCATTGCCAAAAAGAAACCAACAATGGTAAATTACCTCTATCTAGGTTAGCCAGAGCCAACAATGGTAAATTACCTCTATCTAGGTTAGTCAACTGCCTTCAGGCTTGTTACTGATCCAAACAACCAGAAATTCTAATCTGTCCTTCTTGACACAGGCCTACCCTGTTGCATGCTGAAGAATATTTTGGTCTTTTACCTCAAGCATTTGTGTCAGTATAAATGCTTCTCAACTTGGGGACTGGGGAACATTGATCATTATTTTAAACAGAGGCCCCTACATTGAGATGTTTTGTCCTCCCTGAGCCTGATGGAATTACACATTGTGCAACTGCCACTCTCCAGAGAGACACTCACAAAAGCAAGTTGTCTGTCTCCTGTCTCCAAAGGCAAACTCATGAATAAACCATCTTAACATTAAGTCATGTGCATACATAATTTAAGATGGGCTCATGAGGGAAAAGGGAAGAAGAATGCGTGGAACACTAATCACGCCATCAGTATACACTCAGCCAAGATTTGGAAAGGCCCTTGGAGCTTGGTAACAGGTGGTATTATCTGTAAGGTCCAACAGCACAGAAATTCCATTATATCCTATTGTCCGCCTTTCTGGAGCTCGCTTGACAATAGACCTGATAGAGCGCAAACTTCGGCTGGATAGTCCCGTATTTTCTCTTTTGCAAGCCTCTCTTTGCTAGGGCAAATTTCTTTCAGGAGTGATTGTGGTCCATGATGCCCCTTGGGGGATGGCACATTCTAGGTCTCTCAAGGCTTCCGATTCAGAAGCTGCGAAAACACCACAAAGAGGATCTTGCTCTCTGTCTGATTGTCTCTCTCCTCACTCACTTTTCTTCACAGGGCTGGAGGGATGTGACATTTAAGAAATGTCTTTTCAAGTCTATTTACCCATCTGTCGCCTAGAGCAGCCCCTGTCCCTCAGTCTTCTTCTCTTCCATATATACTTCAAGTGCAGCTCTTTAGGTCCGCTTACGTCGCACTCCTCTCCAATCTCTTTCTCTTGTTCTTTGTCAGCCAGCAAAACCCCCTCTTTCCATCTTCAAAACAGCCTACAGACCATCTGTCAAGTTTGGCAGGCTGCTGTTCTCTCCTTTCCTTTTTCCCCTGGTGGGAGTTAGTTTTTAAAAAATGCATGTAGATCCCCTTTTAAGCAGCTATAGGCAAAGGAGGCTCTTCTGGTAGTTTGCCTTCACTGATGGACTTCAGTTTCATGGGAAGTGAGTTTTGGGGTCACAGAATGCAGCTTAAGTCCAAGCAAAGTGATGTACAGTAGACTGTTGTTAGGAGAACCAAATCAGAATTGCCTATTTCAGTTATGTGATCGTGAGTGGGTGCTTTGAACAAATCTAAGCCTTCTCATATAGAAAATGTAGATGATCATTGAATTTTCCTCATAGTTTATAAGGAGGATTAAATGAGGTAATTCAAGCTCTGGCATGGTTACTTGACTCAAAAATATTAATTGTTCTTGTTACATCATCCTAAATGAATGAGCAAATCCCTAGTATTTCTCTCACTAACCAAGAGAAGTACGCTAACGCTTTCATATTCCAAAGGCCCTGGCTGTGTCATTAAGTAAGTAAATGTTCAGAGAACCCTGTTCCTTTGTGAAAGTAGTTTCCACTGGCTTCTCAGGCCACAGAATGCTAGCTTAAAAATCCAGAATCTCAAAACTAAAAAGCCCTGTCAGAAATAGTGCCCTAATTGAGCAAGTCATTATTTGTGCATAGAGAGTTTCTGTGTCTAAATTTCAAAGGGCAGCCAGGGCTCGGGTGAGGAAGACTTTTTAATCAGTGACAAGTTCTGTTCTCCAGTCCTCTTCCTCTGGGAGCTGCATTGCTTAAGACATCTCAAACCAAGCAAGATAAAATTCTGGACAATATGAAGCTGAGCACTCACTACAGTAAGCTTTGAAGATGGAAGACTTAATAGCCCTGCTGACCCTTTCCAAATACGGTTCACTCTTTCACCTCTAGTGTGTACAGAAGAAAACCACTGGAAACACCAAAAAATTGCAGTTCTCTAGCTAAAGATTTTAAAGCTAGAAGTGTAGATGCATCAGCCCTATTTACAAGGATGATCAAATCTATTTTTATGTTACAGAAATAAAGTATGTATCTTTTTATATTTTCTTTTATACAACTCTTGGCTTAACCTGACATCAAGAAATAAAACATCATAATGAAAGACCATATTTCTTTCAAATAGAGTTAGAAGTGGCAACGATCAATTGAAATAGTGAAAATAATGGGGAACATATTTAAGTACAGAGTTCATGTTCACAGTGGAATAATTATTTCAATAATTTCTCCACTACGAGCAGACATAATGGGAGTCGCCTGCCAACTTCATTTCCTCTCATTACCTCCAGGTTTGGGGCAGAGTCTTCACCAATCTCTTGAAGTTAAAAGTGTTCTGATTTGAACCTCCTTAAACGTAGAAAGGGATGACTTTTTTTGGGTACTACCGTTAGTTGAGAGCCAACTGCAGACCACCACATGTCCCCATAAATGTCCATTTCTACTGTGCATACAGTGACCTGGTAATTATCAACAGGGTTATCCCGTGAAGAAAAGGATTTGCAAAAATATAAGTAGGATTAGAGAGACCCACTGTGAAAGCTGTGTGGCCCCAGTCTCTGTCTAACTGACTTTCCTACACCCCTTACTGCATTTGCCTGAGCCTGTTCATATATATTAGTTTGTGCAGAAGAAATGAACCCATCCTGGCTCTAGTCTTATTAAGAACATCACTCATCTCCCTGATACAATGGAGTTTCAACTTTTATTACTACCACTGACCGGTGCCCAGACCTTTTGTTCAGTTCTGGTTATTTATGGTGGTAGATGAGAACATGAGTAAGTGCAATTTGTGGAACATTTAAAACTTATTTTACCAAGCCTTTCCACAGCAATCTTCTTATAGCAATGAACAAGCTCAAAATAGATCAGGTTTTACCCTGCTCAGTCAACATACAGAAATGAATGAGCTATCAGGCAGTGGAAACACAAGGTAGACAAACTCTCTGAGTAACTGAAAAATAGACTAGATTTAGAAATATTAAAGATTAAATAGCCCAAGAATAGCTAAGGTTTGACTGAATGGTAGGAGCCAGGCTGCAAGGGCTGCAGGGTGAACCTATTGCTTTGGATGCAACAGCTCAATAGCAACCAAAAGCCACCAGGGGTAAAGGAGCCTGAAAGGAGGAAAATTCCCCAGGCGGTGAGGCCTAAATTACTCCTGTCCACAGGTGGTGCAGGAAGAAATGGGGCAGGCTCTGTCTGTCTTTCTGGACTCTCGCTATCTGTTCTAATGAGAAAAATCTCAATAGAAACAGTTTGTTTTAACCACCTCATGGTCAAAAGCTGCTAGCATGGGATGGGTGAAGGGAAAAATCCAAGTGTCCCCAGTTTCCAAAGCATGTTTCCAAAGCATTTTGATCAGTGGTATAAATGCCTGGATTTGAGCAATTGCAAGCCATTTCCCAGGCTGTGAGGGGGAGGGATTAAAGAGACAATTAGACAAAATCATCTGTGTTATCTTATTGAAAGCAAATATCTGCCTTATGTTAATGGTATTTATAGGATCCAGGGAGGTGATACTAATGGAATTATAGAGGACGTGGCCAGGAATGCCCAACAGGCGTCTGTGGTAATTCAATTAGAAGAACCTTCAGGAACCATATAATTGCATGAAATTCTTAGTTTCCCCTTGTTGGGCAATTTAACAAAATCTTTATATATCTGTCTCTCTTCCCATGGAAAAGGAAGTAGAAGCATGGCCCCTTTTGAACTTAAACTGTGGGGGTCTTACCACCACACAAGGGCCGGAGGAGAGGAAAGGTGAGTGCGCGGCTGGGCCACCTCCTCCCAAGAGTACCAGACCCAGCCAGGAGTCTGTCGAAGCAGGAACTCACTTTATTCAGGAAGTACAGAAACTTATATAGGGTAGCGGGAGAACGTGTAAGGAGGGGAGAGCAGGAGATTGGATGTGGTGTCTACGTAAGTGGGCGTCAAGCCAATCAGCGGATGACCATGCAGGCAGGCGCCGGGCGCTTTTAGCAGTAGCATTGGGATCATGCACAGGGCGGAAACAGCTTGGCCCAATCATCTTCCTTGATAAACACCCGAGGTGGCCGCCCCCAGGATTTCCGGCAGGCGCCATCTTAGATATCACCCCACATTAAACCATGCCACTGACATTTCTCTTGCGTAGAACTCAGTAGGGAAAACTCTACCATGTCCCGTGTATGCCCTTACCAAGGGCAAGGTCTCTATAGCAGATACCATTGGGGCAATTGTAGAACTGCTTGGTTCTGAGTTTGTCTTTTCCATCTTATGATAAAACTCTGTTTGAAAAGCCTGTCAGTGTTGGAAAGAGACCCAGCCATAACCTATGGGAAATGCTTCTTTTTACTCAGGAGCTAACTAAAGCGCGGGGGAACAAAATGCTTAGGGGAGTGACTTGCTCAAGGTCATTGCTTGCTCAAGGTCAAGTTTGCATCGGTGAAAGCTGCAAATGGAACCCAGCTTCTATTCTTCTCGGCCCTTGACCCTGGACTCTTGCATGCTACTATTGCAGTGGAAATGCTAGAATTAGGATAGACAGACGCTGACACGTGAAGAACATGCTAATAATGCTTATGAGATGTGTGACTGTATATCTTATCGCTTGTGCTATGTAGAAAGGAATAACACTGACATTCTTTATCTCCCATCATTATGCAATGCAAGGGACTATGGGACAGAAAGCTTTTTGTTTTCTACTTTTTTCCCAATAACATTTTTAAAGTAACTTGTAGGAAAGCTCATTTTCTATTCCTCCCAACACCCTACAAATATTTTTCTATGATAAAATCTTAGTTCTGGTTTCTTCTGTAAACAGGATATTTTACTTTGACTTTGTTGTCATTCAAAATTCAAAAAGGATAGATTGTGTTTTTTTTTTTCCCAGAAAAATATTTCCAAGAAGCCAGGTATAGAGTTAGTACATTGTGTGGTGGTACCCTGGACTCTGCCTCAAAAGAATACTCTTGTCTTAAAGGAATGGGATCACAAAGGAAGTGAGAAATCATTTGCTTTGTGTCATGAAGGAGGTGAGAGGTGTTTGTAATTTATAGGCAAAACCTGATGTCTAACCATTCAGTGTATTAAATCTTCCTCTATCCCCTTATGGTTGTAATAAGCTTTTATTTTTCCCCTCTCTCCTGAACAGCTACCCATGACTAAGAAGATTTAACTCTTTTTCCGTATACAGATAGATGTTTCATACATATTTGCATAGTTAGAAAATGGAAAACTGCAAAGTTACATTGCCGTGGGTGTGCATGAGTGTACACACACACATGTACACACACACATGTCTGTGAGGCATGCCCAGGACAAACAGCACTCTTTGACAAGAGGTGGCTCTCCAACACTCTCTTGTCCCATTGAGGGCCACAGCACTTTTTCCAATAATAATCTACTAGTTGGTCTTTATTAAAATGTCAATTTCTGGGCCTCATAATAAAATAATATCCACTCATTTATTAATTTGCTCATTTTTCATCAAATGCCTATTGATCACCTACTCTATGGCAAGCAACATGGTGGGGCCTATGGATATAAATTTTTAAAATTATATGCACAATGCCCTTGAGGGGCTTGTGGCCTAAGGCTTTCCTAAATAAACCCTGTTCATCTTTATCATCTTCTTTCATATTCATCCTATTTTGGTTCCAAATGACTTTTTGTCTGACATAAATTATTCTCTCAAAGGACAAATATTTGCCACCACTAATTATATTTACAAGGATGTGCTTCAGGTTTTTGGGGCACTTTCAAAAATATTATTGGTCCATTGCCAAATCCTTGGTATAAAGCAATGTACCTACGGGACTTCTTTGATGAACAAAATTCTCCTTTTGGATGTTTCCATTCTGGCATATTTCACAAAGTATCGTTTGTATTTTATAATCTAATCTTAACACCCACAACTCGATAGTGGACATAGGCAGACTTGTAAATGGTGAAGCACCGTTCCTGGCCCTGTCTTACTTTTCAGTATCACTCCCTCCTCTGTGCCTACTCTCAGCCTCAAAACACGAGTACTCTTACATTGTTTCTTATTTATTCCAGCCAAGTTTGAATCCCAGGCCTGCCACTCACTGATTTGGTGGCTCTAGGCAACTCATTTAACTCCTCAGAGCTCAAATGAAATCATATCCATGCCAGTGCCTACAAGGTAGGAGGGAGTTCCTGAAGTGAGACTGGCAAAGAACCAACCTGATTTCAGATGCCAAAGGGCAAAGCTGAAATCATTGACCCACTGTGGAACAAGGCCCAGCAAAAGTCAAGGTGGAGTAAAATGTTCAGAGCCCAAGTCATGGCTGAGTGGATGAGCAGCCAAGATGGCCTGTAGGTAGCAAGGTAGCATTGTTGATAACAGATAGGCCGAGAGCAAAAAGCAAAAAAAAAAAAAAAAAAAAAAAAAAAAAAAAAAAAAAAAAAAAAAAAAAAAAAAAAAAAAAAAAAGACCTGGCAGATGGCGTTTTGCTGATTTAAGGCTTCCTTTAAAATGCTTTGGTGTCCCCTCCCCCTCTGGGTTGTTGCCTCAAAGCATTTGTAAAGAAAGATACCTTCCTCACTGGGTTATTTTAAGATTTTGATGACACACTGTGTATGAAAGTGCTTTGAAAACCGTAAAGTGCTCTACAAATGCTAATTTCTCTATTTACCCCTTTTCAAAACTGCTCAAAGCTGGCAATTTATAGCGGGATAAAAGAAACAAATTTATGGTCAGGAGTAGATGACTGATAATGTTGAATGAAGTGCACATTTTAATGGATTGCATTCCCTGTCTCACTTGTTTCAACCCATGCATTAGTCTTCTAAGGAACTTTGATACTTACCAGGGCTCAGGCTGCAAGCTCAGATTTTGCACTGTGGAGAGGCTCAAATACCAGCTCAAAAGGTGATTCTAAATTTTCTAAGGACGGAGAACCACGGCCCAGAGAGGAAATCAGACGTATTAGAATTTAATTGGAGTCTAAATGGTAACTAGATTACCTGATTGTCCTTACTTTGTCAAGCTAGGCCTACATAAATTTTCACAGAAGTGTGAAATGCTACATTAATTTCCTTACTAAAATATGCATTTTCTGGGCAGCTTCTGTGGATCTGGCATATCCTGGGAAGTCCAAGATAATACAAAATTTCCATCCTTAAACACAGCTCACAGACCATGGAGTATGTCACCATGCATGCAAGGTATAAGTCGTCATGATCCCTGCAGCGAGATCTGTAAATGTATACAACAAGCATAAGATTCCAGATTCTTCCTGGGAATGTCAGGACAGCTTTCCAGAAAATTGAAGTTTAAGATGAGTGATGATGAATATTTACATTTGCTTCAGGCATAGAGTAATAATTATACCCATATTCACGGGACAATTGACATTAGTTCCCACTCTGAGCACTTTATCCTGTCACTAATCTAATAGTTCCAAAGGCAAACTTATCGGGCAGGTGTTATCAGTCCCACTATATTTCAAGGAAGTAGTTCTCTACATATGATACTTCCAATAATACCATCATCTGGGAGGTTGTAGCGAATCCAAATTCTCAGGTCTATCCTAGATCTGCTGACTTAGAAACAGCCTGGTAGGCCTTCAGTAATCTATGCTTTAATACCTCAGTATTTCAGTCATTTCTGACACCCCCCCCCCCAACACACACACTCCCAGAATCCCATGCATCAGGGAAACTGAGACACAGATGAATTAAATAACTTGCTCAACGTCACTCAGAGACTAAACGATAGAAGGAGGACTCAAACTTAGGAAGCTTGGTTTAGAGAACCTATTCTTAACATCTGGTTCTGAGAGAGGTAAAAGCCCCAACATCCTGTAGTGGACAGAATTGGCCTCCTTCCTACTCCCCCAGTTCACATGTTGGAACTGTAACCTCTCATAGGAGAGTATCTGGAAGTGGGACAGTTAGGAGAAATAGTTAAGACTGGATGAGATCAAAATTTCAAGGTCCTAATCTGATAGGGCTCTGGCCTTATAAAAAGAGAGAGATTTCTTCTCACTCTTTTCATGCAAAGACACAATGAAATAGGTTTCTAAGCCAGGAAGGGAACTCTCACCAGAAAACAAACCCTTGACCTTGAACTTCACCTTGGAATCTCCAGTCTCGAACTAAGAAAATAAATTTCTATAGTTTGAGCCACAGAGTCTAGTCTGAGGAGATTTACACACGGTTTGTTTTGGCACAAAACCGAAAGCAAGGGTGACTGTTAAGCCCCTTCTAGGAAGAGGGAAGAGTATGCAATTAGAGAGGTGGCAGAGGATAAGGACTGGATGGGATGGGAAATAAGCGTGAAGAGGGTGAGATGTGGAGGGAGAATGTGATAGGAATTAAAGCTAGAGAGACAGAAGACAGGTCCCAGTGGACCCTCGCATGCAAGGGAAAGGGGTCCAAGCTGTTACGTGATAAGGAGTCACTAAACGATTGTAAGTAAGTCACATTTGTATTGCAGATTAATAACTATGAGGGGGCAATAGATGGGTATGAATGTAGTGAGCAGGTGGTACATCGAGAAGTTAGGAAGCCAGTACAGACTCAGTGAGCTAAACACATAGAAGTTTGGGTCTAAAGCCTGAATATGAGATGCATTGGGATAGAAAATTTGTACAGAAATGTCTGCCTACATCTTACACATAAATATGTGTAGATTTGTACGAACATGGATGAAGAGAATTAAAAAAGTATTAACCAGTTGACATTCCATACTCAGAATAGAGAAACTGGAAAGGGAAGAAAGGCATAATTACTGCTTCCTTAAATCTCTGTATTGGTTTATTTATTGCAGGAAACATGCAGTAACTGTTTAATTTTTCAACAAATCCAATAATGCTGGTATGTGCACACATACGTGCAGTTCTGGAATTCAGAGGCAAGGCTTGAATTGAGATATAAAATTGGACACAGAGTTGCGAATATCGTGGGCTCTAGAGACCTTGGGAATGGGGAGGAAAGTCTTCCAAAGATGGCAGGCAGAGCTCTAGTCTGTTTAAAGGATGGACAAAAGGAAAGCACATGGACAGATAAGGACAAGTGAGAGGTCCGGGGTCCCAAGCAGGCAGCTTCCTCATCTTTCACCGGCTCCCCACTTCCTCTTGACCCATAGCAGTCATTCAACAGGTTTTCTGTTGGAAGGGTATGTTTTCAGGAAGGGGAGTGACAACAGTGTTACACGTTGCTAGAAAATTCTGATTAGCTTGGGGAAATGTCCTTTAAATTAGGTTTCTATGAGTCAAAAGAAAACAAAGCCATCTTTGTTTCTTACTTTCTTCCCTCCCGGACATGTCTTGTGTTTGACACCTCCTTTCCTAACACCACCATGGGAAATAGATGCACAAACACACACATATCATATACCCAAGCTTCCTATGGATGTTCCAGTCTACTCTAATCGCTGAAATAATATTTTAAGAAGAAGAAAAGAATCCTTAGAGATGTTTCACTCATTGCAAGATTGAGATGAGAGTAGTGGAAGCAAACATAAAGATCTTTCACCCTTATTGTACTTGATTGCTCTCAAATGCTCTCAGTCGTAAACTCTTAAACTTGGCAGCATGATAATTCTCTTCAGGAGAGGAATTGTAGGCCAGACTTGAGGAAAATCAATGCCCTATTTGCTGCCGAATGGTTTTGGTTTCCAGCTTCGGTCATCCACACAGGAGCATTTTTTGTTTGACGTTTTAAAGGTAACTGCACAGCACGAGACCAGCAGAGAGTGATTCTTGTTCTATTTGTTCATCAGCTCCTCCTAAGGAAACTGGAGGGACCACCAGCCCTCCCCCAAAATGTCCCAGGCAGGCTAGCATGGAAGGCTATTTTAAGAATCCACTCCTATATTTAGTAACTCACAGCATCTGATCTGGATTTCCTTTGTATGCAAGTGGAGTCCATCATGGTGCAGCTGAAGAACCTTTCTTCCTCGTGTCTTTCTTTGGTGAGGCAGAAAAGGCAGGCAGCTTTTGAAGGGTGGAAAGGACTCTTCCCAACCCAATTTTATAATTGTATTTAGGTTGAGAAATTCAAGATTCAGTCATATTTTCAGTTTGTTTTGTTTTTCCTGTGTCATAGAAAAGCGGCCTGGGAGAGAATGGAGTAGTGCGTTCTGTTCTAACAACACCCTTAATTCTAGAGTTTCCAAACTCTACTTTCCTGAACAAGGCAGCAGCAGATCCTGACGAATCTGGATATAACATATATAGAGAATCCATTTATTTTTACCACCTTCACAGCTACCATCCTAGTACCACCCACCATTATGTTTTATCCAGTCCATTGTTCTGATGCAACTGGTCTTTATTTTGACTCTTGGTGAGCTGCAGTTTACTTGTAGCATGGCAGCCAAATGAAGCCCTCCACAGCACAAAGTCACACTGTGATGACAAGTGTGAAGTTCCACAGAAGCTTAAGGATTTTGCAGAATCAAGTCGTTACTACCCTAACGATCTCGGCTCTTTCTACTCTTCTAGCCACTGTAGCCTCTCTGGCCTCTTTGCTATCAATGTAGCAAGCAACGCAAGTGCTACCTGGACCCACTCTTCCCTTGGTGTCAGCGTCCTGTTACACACCAAATGCATGTTGGGACCACACCTTACTGAGTCAAGTCTTAGCTGAGTACACCTGTCACCGAGCATTCTGTATGCTGTGTAACAGCACTTCCTACTGCTGCTTTCTTTCTCACACCTGCATTATTTTTCATGGCACATTTACTACAATTTGCATTATGTAATTAGTTATGGATATGTTTACTATGTGTATCTCCCACTACAATGTAAAATTCGAGAAATAGTTGATTGATGTTCAATATGTAGCATTCACCCAATATTTTATAAACAAAGTATGGGAAAAAATAATACTTTTCATGCCTCATCATTTACCAAACAGGCACTGAATAGAGCCTGGATATCCAAGAGTTATGGGGCCTAAATTTGTAATGGCACATCTATGCTTGCGATTTGTTTTCTTATAACCTCTCTGTCTTTTAATTAACATGGGATTAAAGGATTCTTCAAGCAATTTAAATTTCATCAATTGTATCATAAAGAGCTATTTCTTTAAAAAAAAGATGAAGTCTTTCTATAGTTTTCATTTGAGGTCATAAAACAAGTCCTTGCCAGACATTGTAAATTAGAGATTTTTGTACAATACCTCTTGGCAGCTTGCAGAGTTACAAATGTGTTGACTTGTTTATAGTTGATTGACATTAAAAACATTTTTTTGAGATAGAGCCTCACTCTGTAGCCCAGGCTGGTCCTGAACTCAGTGTGTAGCTCAGGCTGGCATTGGATTCAGAACAATCCACCTGTCTCAGCCTCCCTCTCAAGTGTTAGGATTACAGGCATGTGCCACCATGCCCAGCTTTATGTGTTGCTGGGGAATTGAACTTGCCCCTGTAAGGCGAGCCCTTTAACTGCTGTGCCGTTCTTCCAGCCCCATTAAAAATGTTTTGCTTTAAGAGTAAAAGTCGTTAAATATTTCACTGGTTGAAGTTTGTTTGTTTTCCCCCCTCCCCAAAGCCTAGGCCATATTTCAAGTTTTAGTGGTTGAAACTGGATGAACTTCTGATCATGGCTCACAAGGATGAGGCAGATTCAGGGCATAATTTCAGTGCACTGGTACAAAGAGAGGCTTAATAACCATATTCGATTCACTTCCATTGATAGAAGGGACATTCATAGTCTCATGTGTTAGTTGTTAGGTACTAAGGATAAAACGATGAGCCCAAGCAAGTAATGTTGCAGCCTTCGTGGAACTTATAGGTTAGTAGGAAAGACAACTTTTGACCAAACGATGATTCAAACAAATTCATAAACTCATAACTAACAAGTGCAATGAGTAAGAGAGATACATTACAGGGAGAATTTTACCTTAACAGGGAGGCTCAACAAAGTCTCTTTCAAAGCAGTGATGCTGGAACTGAGGATTGAGTAAAGACAGCTGTATAAGGAGAACCCTGCAGGTAGTCACAATATCAGGACCCAGTGCCCTGTGGCTCATGACACTAGACTGACTCAGAGCCTTCCAAGGTCTTCTGAGTGATGCACAGAGCAATGTCGAATGTCTAAGGGTGAAGACTAGGTAGATCATTCACAGCTTTGGATTCTTTTGCATCATTTTGAATACTCCAGAAATGCATAAATCATGTCAGTTCAGGAGAAAAGCTGTAAGCATGAATTTTATCTGGTCTATGGCCAGCTGCTTTGGGAACACTGTGGTTGTGCTCAAGGCAATCTGAAGATAAAGTATATAGTAAAGGGAAAGAAAGGTCTAGAGCTGGATTTTGTGAAACTTGAATGCTTTACGATGTGACATAGGAATTTAAGTCTACAAGGGAAGTCTTAGAGAAAGCAGACAATTCAGAAATCCTGGGACCTCAGAGAGGAAGGGTTTTAAGCAAGAAGCAATGGTCAGTGGTGTCAAATGATCTTATGCAAATCTGATGCAAATACCAACTGTTTGACTTCCTCCATAATAACAGGAGGTCAGGAAGTTGTAATTACTTTGAATTGAACCTGAAACTAAATCTGAAACTCTTCGTTTTCCCCTCATTGTAAAGACAATGATAGTAAAATATAAAAAATGTATTTTAAAAAGGTATTAACCAAATTAAAGGAAGTATTGACTACCTCATAAACCTACCAACAAGTGTTAAGAATTGCAAATGGTATTTTGGTACTTGAGTGTTTCTGTGTTTTCCTTTCTGGAGTCATTTTCTAGGCAGATATGTATTTTTAAATAGATAATCACCTTCACACTGTTTTATAACCTATATTCTTCAATTATGTATCCTAATGCATTTTCATATTATTAAATATGCTTATATAGGATTGTCTTTAGATGATTTTTTGAACATGCTTTTGAGAAGCATGAGCCTTCCTAGCACTAACCCTCCAAACTTTTCACCTTGCAACAGAAGCAGATCTCCCATGCTAAGTTCTTTTGAGTAACAGTTAGAACTCAGAATGCTCATCATTTATAGACAGACACATGCCAAATAGAAAGAAACCTGAAGTTGGCAGTGGCAGATGAACTCTATTCTTCCAAATTCACAGTACAAAAATGCTTGGTGAGGAGAGAGACCAGGGTGTCTAACGATATCTTTTCCATGTGTGGTAGCTTGTGTCCAAGTGGACCTTCAGCAACCAAACCTCAGTCTCTCGTATTCAAAATCTGGTCCCCTCCCACAGAGAGGGCATGTTAGTCCACATGCTCAATAAATACTGTGGAATGTAATTTCCATAGTGCAGTCATGAAGTTATTATAGCCTGTTTGGTGTCTTTCAGAGCACTTGCTCTGGAGGGAAACCTTTCAAGGTGTCCTGTGGAGAAGTCCATGTCAAGAGGTCTTGAAAATGAGCCACCTGGGCGGTGTATCCTTTGTCATCAGTTAAACCCTCAACACCTCTCACCCCCATAACTGCAGCCACAAGAGAGACCCAGAGCTAGAACTAGCCATGTTTTTAACTCTCAGAGATTGTGCAAGGTAATAAACCTTACTGTTGTTTTTAACTGCTGCAGTTTTAGATAACTTCCTATTCAGTAATAGTACATGCCTTAAAAACAGATCAGATAAATGATACTTTCCTTCTCCCAATTGCCACTCAAGAAACATCTGTGTAGCTAAATCTTTTTATACATTTTCTAAAATAATTGTCCAAATGTCGATTACTAAATGACAGGAACCCCAGGGTTCTGGTGTTACGGGATGAAGTCTTGTGTATGTTATTTCAAGTATCGTAGCAGTGGCCTCGAAGAACATGGTCATGCTACAATGGCAATTGCCCCACTCATACAATTATCTGCATCACTGTGCCGTTGTTTTCCATGTGGAGACGGTTGGACTTGAACAAGAGGCAGGGAAGAACAAGGATGAGGTTCCCAAAGGTTGGTGGGACGCAGGAAGGATTCTGAACATGGGCTGACTTTTGGAATAATGTCTTCTTGAATAAATGAGAAAATTATGTAGTAAAGACACACAGTGTGCTACCTTGATGAGTGAGACTTCATATACAGACTGATTTATTTGATGTAAGAGTTGGAAACACACTGACAGATGAAAATTCAATCTATATCTAAGAGACATGTGGAGAGAAGAGAAAGGAGCAGAGGATAAGGGAAACAAACAAACAAACAAAGAAAACCCCAAAGCAATAGATAATACCTGTGGTGTTAAGGGAGACACACTGAGCACAGGAGAGGGAGGTTTCAGCTAATGCTCCCACCTGGAGCAGGCTGCTCCTGTTTATGTGCAGGAAGCTATAAAGTTCTAACAGTAGCAGCATCATACTTTTCAAAGGCCTATTTTTAGGATGCTTCTGATAATGCCCCAGGAGTTGCTAGGTCTGAATTAAAAACTCCAGGTCTCTACTTCTCCTCCCCTTTTCTAAATAAAGGGTTTATTGACTTACTAATGGCCTTCCTATCCGGCTGCAAGTCACCCCTGAAGAAGAAAAAAGATGTTACCTAGCGCCTACGTGGCTAACAACTTGGAAAAAACCAAGATCACAGGTGCAGATTTAAGCATAAGATAGACTGGGAGAAAATGCTGAGCCTAAGGCACAAGCACGGGTTCACGCAGGGGAACACGTGTCTGGGATGGGGGCAGAGAACAGAGCTGCTGAGAATAAATGTTGCATAGGAATGCAGATGTGTTCCGATGGGCAAGTAGAAGTCCTGCGTGGATAACAGGGTATGGGGCAGGGAATGAGACTTTTCACAGTAGGGCTTAATGAAAGATTTTTTGCTAAGAGATCAATGGCTTTTCTGGATCTCAATCCCAGATCTGCCATTGACTGGCCACATAAGCCTTATCATTAGTCTGGATTCTACAGCTTCCTCTGAAACAAATGGCTTCCTAGTCTACAGGTCAAGAATCCCAGATCAAATGAGATGATGTATGTAATTTTGAAAAAATAATGCCAGACACCTAATTATTACTCAGTAAGTATTACCCACTTGGGGAAGGATGGTTCCATGCCTAAAAATAATTCAACAGGTGAACATGGAGGGTAAGTATTTTAAGATATGGGCTTAACTGCCCCCCTCAAGACTTCCCCCTCAGGAAAGATGGTGGCTTTGACTACTCTCGATAACTGCCCTACAGAAAAGTGCTTCCTGAAGGTCAATGGTAGGACCACCTTCTCCTCTGCTGTATTCTACGTTCGCATCATGGCCCCAAGTTTCGGGACTCCGGAAGCCACTTCAGTGGATTCTCTCCTCTAGATTCTCTACGGAACACCCCGAAAGGCTGCACGTACGCAGACAAATTTGCCTTTGTTCTTTTCTACATCTCTTGGTCTTCTTTTCTTCACTCCCTACCTCTTCACAACTGTGCTATATCACCAGGAGGGAAGTTTCATTGTCATTCTGGAATTAAGAGATAAAACACAAGTAGGGGCAGGACCCCTTGTGTGATAACGAATATTGTATTTTGCTTAGCAATACTGAATGCCGCTTGATGAAACTAGTGTGAATGGTACCTCTTTGCTTATACTGGGACGATCTGTACCATAGTACGTATAGCCTTGCAGCAAAGAGAGCTTCCTAAGTCAGGATATTAAAACAGACAGACAAACAGGCACATGATAGCAATAGCAACAAAAACAGAATTGAGAGCATCCTTGATTGAAGTTTCTGAGGAGAAGCAGCATGGAAAGCATATGTGCACTTGCTCCTGAGGCTTCTGCAGCATCTGGGAGGTCAGGAGAGCAATTTTAGCTTTTGGGCAGCTCATTAGGGCAGAGTGAGGATGGATGGAGGAGACAGAAAGCCCCATCTTGCTGAGTCACCAGTGGCCACTCCGGGATGTGCCTGGGCCCTTCCTCAGGGCTGCCGGGCCAAGGACTGACTAAGCACTGGACTGCGGGCTTGGCAGAGCCTCCAGGCTAGGGGGACCGGGCAGGAGCTGAAGGAGTGACATTTGTGAATAAGTGTGATATATTGTTTCTGTCTGTTTAGACTAAAGCCCAGCTCTGCCTCGCATAAGTGGAGCTAGGGAGTGCGACTCTTTGAAATTGGTGGAAATGGAAGATTATCTGACCAGCTGTTCAGACTGGTAGCTGAGGCTTTCTAGTGAGATAAGCTCAGATCCAGCCAAGAGTCTTATCTAGTCTTTCTTTTTCTGATCTCAAAAGTGACATATTGTTTTTTTTAAAAATATGGACATATATACAATCATAACAAAGAAAATAAAGTATCCATAATTTTTAGAATTTGGCAGTAATTATTAATATAAATTCACTTGCAGTGTATTCTCAGGAAGGACCCAGAATTGTGTAGATGTTGCCTAGCTTATTCAGCAGTGCATGTAGCTGAGGAGTAGTTGGAAAAGGGCGGTATGTCCTTTCATTGTCCTCATGGGAGAGAAATCAAAACAACAAATTTACTGACTTTGAGTTTGTGATGGTGATGTCTTCTGTCCTCTGCTTCAGGGTTCTCTAAAAATAAAAATAAACTAAACAGTTAACATTTGTCAGGTGATTTTCAATCTTAAAAACTTTCCATGGTGGCAACAGTCTGCCGTGTATTTTTTTGTACTTATTTGCTGAGGTTCAGGTTCAGATGGAGCCATGATGGACGGGAGGTTAATCTAGTAGTCAGGGTTGGGAAACCGGCAACTAGAACCTCTGATCCCTTCACCTGTGTAAAACTACACTTCTCTGAAAATCTTTATGACTAGCTGGGTGTGGTTGTACATGCCTGTAGTCCCAGTGCTCAGGAGGCTGAGGCGGGAGGATTGCTGTGAGTTTGAGGCCAGTCTGGGCTACATAGTGAGCTCAGAAACAGCCTGGACTACAGGATGAGACCCTGTCTCAAAAAAAAAAAAAATCTTATGACTAAGGCAGCAAAATGAAAAATGTACACTCTTGGCCAAAATGATAACATATGTGGGTAAATAATGTTCAGGAATAAATGTACACAATTAAGTATGAAGAGCTTGTGGTCAAAACAGGTGAATTCTGAGTTGATCTGTCTCCATATTGGTCACTGTGGTGGTCACTAGCCCCTACAGCAGCTAAGCACTTTCTAGGTAGCTAATATGAAACTAATTTGTAAATTTTCAGTTAATGTGAATTAAATGTAAAAAAAAAAAACCCTGATACCCAATTTAGATGTTAGGAGATTTTGAGATATTTCCAAATAGATAAAATATGTGAATCTAATTTTTAAAATATGAATTAAGATCTAAATAGAGAATCAAGGCTTCCTGATGAAAAAATAGCATCTGAATTAAGATGTGCGGTAGGCATGAAATACACACCAGTTCTCAGGCTTATTGTGAAAAATATCTCAGCGGTAATTTTTTTGTGTTAACAATGTGTCCAAGTGACAAAAATTTTGGATTTATCTTGTCAAATAAAATATTATAACCAAGTACACTTTTTATACTTTTAATGTACCTACTAGTAAATGAAAATATCCAGGAGATCAGTACTCCATTTTATTGGATAGCCTTCTATGATTCCAAGGTAAGGTTAGCAAGTCCCCTCTGATGTCAACTAAGCTGTGATGATAAAATCTTGTCTTATAAATCACATGTTATGAAAGATAACTTTCACTCGCTCAAGTAGAATTGTGGACTGGCTAGCAACATATGTGTAGGAGTTAGAACAACTGGAGGTTCAATGTTGCACCCAGGTTCTGTGCAACCAAAATGCTTTCTTTTTTCTTTTGTACTTTGTATTAATTTAAATCCTACATAAAAGTTGTATAAATGAGTATCAGGAACTCTTACATTCCCTTCATCCAGAGACCCTATTTAAGTTTCCCAACTTATCCAATAACATTCTTTATGACCTATTGTCCAAACCAGAATTGGACACTAGGTTTCTCTGTCCTTCAACCTGAAACCACTAGTGCCTTCATTCTTCTTTGACCTTCATGACCTTACTTTTTTTTTTTTTTTTTTTTTTTTTTTTTTTTTTTTTTTTTTTTTTTTTTGCATCTTAGTGGCTTGTTACTTTGTAGAATGTTCCTCAATTGAGATTGGGTCGATGTTTTCTCATTCTAGAATCAAGTTGTGAATCTGAGCAGGACTATCACAGCAGTGATGCTGTGACCTCACTGGAACCTACTAAGTGGCACATGAGTTGCATGTGTGTTATTACTGGTAGCGTTGGCTGTTTCAGTAAAGTGGTGGTGGCTCTTTTTATATAATTATTAAGCATTTTGAAGGACCTTGTTTGAAACTATGCTCAACTTTTATCCCCATGTTTAGCACTGCTTTATGTTTCTTGCCTGAAGAAATTATCATCCTGATGACTGTTAATGGATTTTTAAAAAAATATATATGTATCATTATTTCTACACATACTAGTTGACAGTCTATTGTGAGAAAAAAAAATTCCATCTATCATTGATCCATCTGTATATTTGTCTTTATTTCCACACACAAATATAATCAGGCCATTAGAAGACACCAAGTAGGGCCTCATGGATTAGTGTTCTTTCAGTGGAATAGAAGGGTCTAAAGTTCATGAGGGGAGCCTTTACAAAGTGGCTCTATGTTCTTTTCACATGTACCTATTATTATTTGAGCACTTAAAAATACGATAGCACACGGAAGCTGGCTTCATACTGGTTTGTAAGATCGTGCTGTAAAATTTTCAGGGAATTTGTGAGCCATCTGCATTAAATTGGTAGCTTGGAATCAAGCATGGCCACAATATTTACATCATGGAAATTGGCAAATATTACAATCAGGGCCTTTTCCCCACAGATCTGCTTGTTAAAAATTTACTAGTACACTATCACTTCAGCCACAAAAAGATGTTCCAGGTTCACCTTATACTTTAACTGCCACAGTTCTGTAATCATCTACCTATCCCAGGAGACCAGATTTCTTTTAGTGGAGAACAGCACTCAGAAAATAAGATAATAAAAGAAGGTGGATGCTACTTGTGTTCTGAGAGAGACAGAACTAGGAAAAATCGTGTGTGTGTGTGTGTGTGTGTGTGTGTGTGTGTGTGCGTGTGTGTGTGTGTCCACTAACACTAGGAAATATATGCATATGTGCATGTATCTGCATGAATTTGCTTGAAATAAATATTTTATTTTGGAATGCTTTGAGATTTATGGGAAGTCAGAGGACAGGATTCTTGTGTACCCTGTACTCAGCTTTCTTGATGCTGATATCTTACATAATCGTGCTACATATGTTAAGGCTAGGAAATCAACCTTAGTCAAATACTGTTAACTAATCCACAAATTGCATTTGGATGTCACTGGGTTTTCTAGCAACATTCTTTTCTGTTCCAGTATCTAATCCAAACTATTGTATCATATTTAGTGCGAGGACACATGCAAAAATTTTACTTAACCATCTGTTGGGCTATGAATCTGTGTACCATTTCTATTCCTCCAAAAATGTCTCCTGACATAGGCAGAGTTCCCTTGGGATAAAATAACTCCTCCAATCTCTCTAGTGCAAAAAACAAAACAAAACAAATCCCATTAAGTAAATGGTTAGCTTGCCTTAAGTAAATTTTCAGTTGTTCAGTGGGACTGAGAATATTTGATTTAGACTAAAAAAAAAAAAAAAACCTAATCAGAGTTTTGATAAAGAAGTCATCGATTTAAACTTCACTTATCACTGAATTGTGATGGTGTACAAAGTCTGGTCAACACAAAGTTCTTCTCATGTGCCTTTAGGAAATGGGGCTTGCCGTGAAAGAATTATAAGAAAGATTTCTGCCTAACTTTGTTTCAAAGTACCCTAAGCATTGCCTTCTAGTCTTTCTCTGATTTCTCTTTTTTTACATTCTAGCTAAATGCAATGTTCCTTGTCAAATAAACATTAATAGGAGAAATGAGTAGATATTTAGTAATTCTCCTAAAAGAAAGAAAATGGGAAAATTATTACCACATTCTACAGAGGGTTTCATTTAGCAGAAATAGTTTAGGAAATTAGTAGTAATCTGAGCCAAAATTCAGTCAGGATTCTTTTGAATTCTAATTTTCTATTGGAACCTAACTATTTGCACAAGCACCACTAGATAGTCTCCAAATCAATGGGGGGGGGGGGGGGGGAGGAGAGGTCTATGTAAGTCTACTATTATAATTTTTAGTGAAGGAAGAATTTGATGTTGAAGAATTGAAGAGGAACACAACAAACAAAATTGACAACAACATAGCATGCAAACTCAAAGTGGTCAACACAAGTAAAACCTTCACCCTCAGGACAAATACCAGTGCTGTCATGAACCCAAAGCACTCTGCAGCAGAGGCATAGGCTGTACACCCGAGACTGTGCAACAACAACAGCAACAACAACAAAAAAACAGCTTTCTTGGCTGGCAAGTAAATGAGATTCCTTAGTAAATGCTTCCAAGGCGCCAACATTAGTATATGAATACCAATTTCTGGTAACTCATCATTATTAATTTAATAAGTTGCTAATATATAAGCCCTGGTTGTCTATAAAAATCAATCTCAGAGAAGAAAAGTCATTTGGCTCAATAACTAAAGAGGGGACTCAAGTGATAGATTGGCCTACTTCTCATCCTTAGGTCTTTGCAAACCACTAGGGGGCCTGAGACTGTTCTTTCAGAACTGGTGCCTTGAAGCCAGCAATCCCAAAGTGGGGCAGTGATATCCCCATCTTCCTGGTAATCCTCCAAGCGGGCTCCTGCTTCTCCATCGCGCAGCCTCACTGACTGCATCTCTGGGTCTTCACTTTTCGCTCTCAGCATTCACCCCAGCTGCCCACCACTCCGGGAAGGGTACGAAGGGCAGAGTCGCCTTCACCAAAATGGGAAGAAAGGGAGAGAGAAAGAAAGAAGAATGGATTTCTTGGACCATGTTACAAAAAGGGATAAGGAGTCTTTCTCCGTGTTCTTATTGACATTCATTCAGCAGCATATAGTTTATTTTAGCTCAAGTTTGTGATGTAGAATCTATATTTAATTCTGCAAGCTGTCGGGCAACTCATATATTTACAAACACAGTCCCGGAAACAATGTGTTTGCTGGTCACATCTGCATCTGTAACATCTTGGGAGCTGTGTGCTGTTTGGCACCGCTCAGGGCGTTAGCATTTTGCATTCTGGTCGGTGCCAAAGCCCGAATAGGGCAGAGTTGGGCTAAAAGTTCATATTCGATGACAGGACTGGCAGAAAGCCAATAGCAACAGAAACATTGAGGACCACAGGTCAGAATGAAGAGTTGCTTGTCAGTGCCACCTCGGTTCTGCAGCCTGCACAGAGATGAGCAATTTCTATGTGGTTGGCTTAGGTTTATTTCAGCTTTGCAGGCCTTAACCTCCTGTGTGTGTGTGTATACAGAAGTTCTGCTGGAACTGGAAGGAGGCGGGAACTGAGAACATGGCCGCAGATTTCAGTAAAGTATATAGAGTAGTCGACTAAACTAGCTTTAGTAGCTGCATCTGGAGAGCCTGCATGTGCCCAGGAGCAGGGGCCAGGTGGCAGGACTCAGGCAATCTTGGAAACAGGAAATCTAACTTGTTGGCCCGTGGAATAGTAGGTGAAGTGTAGCTTAGATTAAGACAAAAGACGGACAACTCTTGGAGGTCTGTCTCCCTATGCCAGGGGAGGTGACAGCAGGAGGCACAGGAACCAACAAAGATTCAAGGCCTTTTCTTCTTAGCTGGACATGCATAGATTAGGCAGCAGTGATGGGGCCTTGGACCTTGGGCACAGTCTTAGAAAGGAACATCCCAAGACAGAGATGTACAGGAAACCAGCAGTTGTAGGTTGTCCACCAGACCCGAGTTGAAGGGCTCTTCCTAATCTTAAGATTTTTGAGCTAGCACAAGTGTTCGTCTTCTTATAAGGTCAAGCTGACAGACTATCTAAGGAGGAGGCATATAGCTTCTGAAGATGAGGTCTTACAAGCCCTTAGCTACACTGAGAAAAATAAGTGGAGATGAATCTGCTCTTTTCCTTTAAGATATTAGATGTTTCCTAATTCCCTACCAATTTTTAGCCCCATGTATCTGCAGCTCCTTTATGAAAGTCTACAGCTCTGTAGATTTGTAGGTCATTTAGAAGATACTAAGAATTTTTTGAAAGAACATTACTGGCTGGGCTGGAGGAGTGGCACAGTGGTTAAAACGCTTGCCTAGCAAGTGCAAGGCCCTGAGTTCGATTCCCTAGCACCACATAAGTTGGGCATGATGGCACACACCTGTAATCCCAATACTCAGGAGTCTACATAGTCAGTTCAAGACCAGCCCAGGCTACAGAGTGAGAGTCTGTCTCAAAAACAAAACAAAATACCCACTGGCTTCTCTGCTCCTAAATTTTCTCCTCTGTTAAATGGATATGACTCCGTTGGACATAAGGTACACCTCAACTCTTGATGAGGTTAGTTCAGATTATCGATTAACCCATTGACGTATGAAAATACACTTAAGACACCTCATTGGCCAAACACCATACATTAGTATCACAGTCAATTGCAGAATATCATCTGATCTCCTGGATGACTGAAAACTGTATCTCACTACCACTGCCCAGAATCAGGGAGAGTATTTACTGTGCATTACTATCCCTGGACAAAGTCAAGATTCAAAACTCAAAATTTGAGCTGGCTGTGGATGTAGCTTGGTGGTAGAGCCTAGCATGCCCAAGTGCCTGGGTTCTATCCTGAATTGAGTCCACGACTGCTGTCAACTACTGTGGAAGATGGGAACGTGGGCAAGTGAAGTTTGGCAGAGTGACCTGTGAGGGTCTGTAGATACTCACGAGGGCATGGTTTTTACTAGAATTTATCCCCAAAGGCTTCAGTTTTCTCACCTGTAAACAGAATAACCCCTATTAAGTGAAGCACAAGTCTATGGGTTGTTTTCTACTCCAATAATCTATGTTGAAACAAAAGAAAAAAGTGACAGCAAACACACTCACACAACACTTATCATAGGCCACACACTTTTTAAGGGCTTTACAGACGTTAACTCTTTCAATCCTCATAACCCTAAGAAGGGGCACAATTATTATTGCCCTTCTCTTAAAATCTGTTCTCGTAACTGCTCCACTTTGGAGCAGCTGATGGGAAGAGCTCAGTGCCCCAGAGAGGCAGGCAGATTGGTTTTCAGGCCACAGGGGCTGCTGGGATTTCTTGAAGGAAGATGCTGGAAAGGGCTTTGAGGAAGCGGTTTCAGTCTGCGTGAGGTGAGGGTTAGAAGAAAGTGTAGCCTATTATGATGAGGTTCTGTTTGATCAGTAGTGACATCTTTCTCTTTTCTGGAGACCCTCTGACATTAGGCAAAGCTGTGGGCAAAGGATCCTCCTGGTCTGGTCTGCATATTCTGATCCCTGCATTACCACATTAAGTGTTGAGCGACTCTGTCAGTTAGCTTGTCTGCCCAAGGTACCTGGTGAGCACGTAGGAAGCCCCAGCAATTAAAAGTCAATCCTGAACTGGATAAGTGAAGGGCTGGTTATTACATGGAGCAAGCCTATAAATTCAGGACCCCCAGAGGATGAAGCCTCCAAAGATTAATGTTACCAGAGGTATAAATGCATGTGTACGTGTCTTTGTTAAAGCATATTGCAGGATTCTCCAGGCCTCTACTTTGCTCTTGCCCCATGAGGGTCATGGATGATCTGCCCTGTTCACCAGATTTCTTTCCATCACTGGTGACTGTCCTTGTGCATATACATTGCATAATCACTGATGGACTGCTAGATGGACAGAGGCGAATGAGGATAAGTACAGCTGGGTTCCAGGTCTCAGAATCGGAATATTTGAGTTGCACTCTGCTTTCTTTTGGAGTGGGCTCCAGGGAGCTCCTCTGCCTCTCTCAGCTCCTCTCTTGAAGGTCTCAAATTAATGTATGAACATCTAGTAAACAGTAATTATGATTAGCGTTTTCCTTTGCATAAATAATCATTAATATTGTTGACCTGATTCCATGCAGTGAGGATATCCATATTCTCGCCAATTTTAAGTCATTTCCTGAGCATCAGCAGGGCAATGCATCAAAGGAAGCTGGCTGGCAGCAGTCACAGGAGTGAAGGTGAAGGTCATTTCACAGAGCCTGGGCAAGACAGGAGCAATCAAGGTGTCACACCTGTCGGGGTTCAAATAGGGAAATGATGGGGGCTGTTGATGCTCTTTGAAGTGCAAACAGGAACATGTTATCAGAAGGACAGTGCCGTGGTGAGTCCCTGGAGGCTGGCCGAGCATCCTAGCAGAACAAAGACGCGATCACTGATCTGAGCTGGTAGCATCCCTCTGTTGCCCTTGACCTTATGAACATCCTATCCTTTCTGCATACCCTCCCTTTCTAGAAAAACAGGTCTTGCATTAAGATGCTGTATATGATAAGAATAAATAACACTTCCATGATTTTTTTTAACACCGACACCCTCAAATTTATTCAAGAAAATATCTCCTCAATAGAGTTCGCCAATTAACCACTGAAATGGCTTGAAAACTTATTTAATGTCACTGCCTAATCACTTTATGAAATGTCACTGCTCCGGCAAGCAAAAATTTCTGCTTTATACCTCACTTCTCTTACATTTTCCTCTCTGAAACACAGAGCTGCCTTCCAAATAAGACTGAATTTCTAATGCTTCTCACTCTCTCTCTCATACACTTTCCTATATTTGCATAGAATTATAGAATTTTCATTTTGGACAAGATTCTGGGGATTATCTAAACTTACAAATCATTGTATTGCTGAATAAAATGAGGCTCCAAGAGGAAAGAGCCTTGTCTAAGGGCATTAACTTATAGGTGGCAAAGCACTATTATATAATACGTGTTTGTGTGTGTGTGTGTATGTGTGTGTGTGTCTGTAAGTTATGTAGCCAGTACTATGATAGGTGCTTAGACTAGAATCTTTCACCAAAATATGTAATCTTGTACACTTCACTTATCCAGTCTTAGTCTTCCCATCTGTTAAAAAAATAATTTTATTAATATAAGCAGCATCTACTACATGTATGTTAAGTGATTTTTACTGGTATTTATAAATAATAATTAACATTAACAATTTTATTTGTTATATTACTTTTATAATCTTAGCATACACTGTAAGGTATAATCCTTCCTCTACAATAATTTTAATGAGAAAGCTTCTAGTTCTATTTCATTTGCCAAGGCTTAATATATTAGCAACTGATGCTCCAAATCTTAATTGCATCCGCTACATCGAGCATAATTGGACATTGAAAATAATAAAAGGACACAAGAGAAGCCCCCAAAAGTCCTTAGCTGGGAAATAACCCCAGGGTGATGAAGGCATGATTCTTATAAGCGCCGTTACATTGAAGATCGTACCGCCTACCCTTCATGTGATCCCGTCTATACTTGATTTTCTCTGTTGACAAAACCATGACCCATCTAATTCATGGCTTAAGGAGCAGCTTCGAGCTAAGGCAGTCAACCAAGGAAAACCCACAGCTTGTTTTTATGCATACCTTTGGTGCAAAGCCAGATTATTATTTGCCTAGGTGTAAAACTGCCTTAAATATGATGTAAGAAAATGAAACTGTCTTTCATGGGTGAATTTATGTTTTGTCGAGGGTTGAATTTCACCTGTGCGTTGGTACGCTAACACGTCTCGTGGAGGTTTACTTCCACAGTCAGCTTGAGGCCAGCAAGGAAAACCAGAAGCATGGGGTGGAAGGTATTAATTATTTTATCCTGCCACATATTAGCAATACCCCCAGAAGTTGTGAGAATTTAGACCATTACATTTTGCTTGACAGGTGGTGTTACAAATTTTCTAGTGATATTATTGTGGAAAGTAAACAGGAAATGGCCAAGAGCTGTTCCTTTTCATAAACCTGATTTTTATACAACTGTCAACACAGCAATTATTTTGTCTTTTTTTTTTTTTTAAGAGGTGAAGAAATGTGTTCTAGGGGGGTTTTTTAAAGGAAAGTTTTGAAATCTGCTTAAAACTTCTATTTCTTAAAAGGAGGTTTTGTTTTTTTGTTTTTTGTTTTTTCAAAATGTCTTCAGCTCCTGAGGAAAAGCAATGAAGTGGAAAGCATGTGATTCCAAGGCCAGGTTTTTCAGAGGAGTGGCGAGCGCCGAATTCAGGCGTTCTTGCTGTGCTCAGCAGCCTTGGCCCAGCAATCACAACCATTTGATTCTGAAGCTGATATTCTTATAACCAGGCAGGTTCCAGCACATTGTGAGCTCTGAAAAAGCATAATTACAAACAGAGCTTGGCAAGAAACGCACTTAATATAGCTCGCTTTTTTTCCCCAAGAGCCCTCAGCCTTTTTGTATGCGTGCTCTCACCTATCCTTAGGAAACCTCACTTGGTGGTGAGGTGGTGGCTCCCACCTCCTATGATAGCACCGAGGGATTAAGTGGCCAGGCAAGGTCACATGTTATCACTGGCTCATAAGGGTCCTTGGATGAAATACATGGAATCCATGAATCAAATAAGTTGGAAGATTGACTCTGTGTATGCAGGGCTGGCGAAATCAAGACATGGCCTGTGACTGGTTCTATGACTAGGTAGGGAGGCTGTGGTGTGAGGGCCACATGCACCACAGATGGGGAGAGATGATCATTGTGACTCCTCTCAAGAAACTGTCATGCCGGCCTTTTCTTTCAGAGAGAATAACAGTTCACCTTTCTGGAACAAAAAGACCCCTCACTGGGCTGGGCCTCACACGCAAGGGGACCAGGTAGAGTGAGCTATCCTAATGTGTCTGCGTTGATTTCCTGTTGCTGCGCAATAAAATACTATCAATATAAAACAAAGCAAGTTTATGATCTCATAGTTTCTCCGGATCAGAAGGCACATGTGTACAAGGGTGTTGAGTCTTGTGTTCAGGGTCTCGGAAGATTAAAGTCAAGATTGTGACTGGAGAAGGAGTCTCCCTCTGGTGCTGAGAGTGTTTTCTGAGGCCCACACAGCTGTCAGCAGGCTTCCTTTCCTTGCAGTTGGGTGCTGAGGCCCCCATCTTCTTCCTGGCTGTTCATTGGAGCTTGCTCTCAGCTCCTAGGGATCGCTTGCAATTCCTCGTCACGTAGACCCCAGAGGCAGTTCATGGTACAGCCGCCTGCTCTCTTCCAGGTCAGTTAGAGTACACCTCTTTGTGAAAAGATAACCGAGAGAGTGGGGAAAATATTTTTACCATTCATTCATCCAACAGGAGGCTAATAACTAGAATATACAAAAGACTGAAGAAAAATAGATTTCTCAAAATAAAAGGCTCAATTAAAAATGGGCAATTCAAATGAATAAACAGTTCTCAGAAGAAGTACAAATTGCCAGCAAATACATGAAAAAATGCTCAACATCTGTAGCCATTAGAGCAATGCAAATTAAAACAATGCTGACATACCATTTTATACTCAATGAGAAGATCTTACATCAAGAACTCAAAAGTAATAGATGCTGGTGTAAATGCAGGAAAACCAAATACTTTCACATTGTTGGTGGGGCTGTAAATTGGTATAAGTATTATAGAAAAACGTATAGAGGCTCCTCAAAAAAATTGAAAATAGATATTCCATTTGAGCCAACAACACTTCTAGTTACCTTTGCAAAAGAGTTGGAAGCACCTTATAACAGAGACACACCCTCATGTTTAACTTATACCCATGTTTATAGCAGCACAACTAATGATAGGTAAATTGTGGAAGATGCCGGAATATCTATCAACAAACCAATGGATAAAGAAGATGTTGTATATGTTCACCATGGAATACTACTTTCTTCTGTAAGGATGGATAGATTTATTTGTAGGAAAATGGATACAACTTGATGCCATTATGCATAATGAAGTGAATCAGATTCCAAAGGTTAAATATCACATTGTTTCTCTAATATAAGAAACCCAGAGTACTAATAAGTAATAGAGTCAAGTGGGTGACGTGTTAGGAGGCAGCTGAGGGGGGGAGAGAAGGGGTAGGGGGACAAGAAGATGGGAGGGAAGGGAATGTGAAGCTAATGTAATGTGTTTATGCACAAAATCCCCAAGTTTTAGCTAACCATTTTGTATCATAAGTACGTGCTAATAAAAAATGAAAGAAAAAGGGATTATCTCTTTGACACTTTTTTTTCTTTTGAGACAGGGTCTTTCCTTGTAGAACAGACTCGCCTGTCTCTTCAACTCTTTCCTCTGAAGCTCACCTAATTAATGGTGGCCCACGCAGGTCATCACTGGAAGTTACCTCTAAGTCTTTGTTCTGACTGACTCCACCATTGTGTAGTTATTACCAATCTGGACTTTGAATGCATCTGCATTCTTTGGTCCTTCACTCGAAGTTAAGTAGTTAGTAACTGACCGTAGGAGCGATATCCTACCCCTCACAGGTCTTGCTCAGTCTAGAGTAGAGGGGATTGGATAGGGCATGAGCAGAAGGCTATGGAAATCCTGGTGGGAGGCCCCGAGAATCCTGCTTTCTGCATTATCCCACCCACATGTGCACACTTTCACTTCAGCATTTGTGGCCTTGGCCTCTTGTGTCCAACCCCCAGATTCTCCCAAATGATCCCTCTTCTCTCTTCTCCATCAATATGTTTTCAAAATAGAGCAAGGTTTTGTAAAAAGTATTCATCACTAGTGGTAGAGCTTCAGGTAATGTAATGAGCAAGCACTTGCTTTTGTGCCGCCGATATTTAGTGTATTATCTGCACTAAACATACTTCAATTTATGCTTATTAAATAAATGAATATGTGAATAATTAAATGAGCAATATTGTGGGTACCTTCTTCATACTGGATCGTTATAAAAATGCCTACTCTCTCCACGTGTAAAGATAATTCTTCATTTTTATTTTTAAATCGCGTTTTCTTTTCTTTCCCTGGTAAATGCATTTATTTCAAAATACTTGGGAATTTTTCTTCTCTCTATGATTTTATTTGTTAGGTTTAATTTTTAATCCAAGTGGAACTAAGTTCCCAATATTATGTATAAAATATTCTCTTCATACCCAATTAGTCTGTGATACTTTTTCCCCATACACTGAGTTCATACATGTTAGGATTATTTCTGAGCTTTCCTATTTTGCCAATCTGCCTGTCCAATTTGAGAGGCAGAATCACCTATTATTATTTTTCATGTTTTAAAATCTGAGAAGGAGGGTGCTGCTTCATTAACCTTCTTCCATCTTCATTCCGAGTCAGTTCATTAGGAAGGGTCCATACAAGTTCTGCTCTTTCTCCTCTGGCAGCACAGAGGTCTTCGGCAATATCTGAACCTAGAGCCAGGGGTAGGTGTATATATTTACTTCTTTGTTTTCCTTCAACATCTTTGGGTTCCAATGAAATGCAAACTTCCTAATTGTAATAATGCAACATATAGAACAAATTTATTGTGAGGCCAGAAACATGTTCCAAGAATCACACGGCGCACAATAGGTCTTGGCAATTGGAAAGGTGGAATGGCTAAAAGTCCAGCCCCTCCTGCCTCTGTTCCTCCATCCTCAGCAGGGACTCTAGAAAGCATCCTGTGCAAATGCAGAGAATGTGGTCCCTCAGATGCACACCAACTTTGAGTTTGGGAGTTCTGGAGTTTCTACTTATAATTTCCAACCTTTATGTAGTCCCTGTGGGTTCTCATTGATCACAGTGAAGCCAAAATGTTTGTGAACCGCGGCCATCCCAGGGTGCCCTGGGAGAATTTGGAAAGGGACTGAGGCCCACTTTGCCAGCCCTTATAGAAGTGTGGAAGTACCAGGGAATTAATACCCTGTCTCATTCCCAGGGAGCCCATCTCTGAGCTTTGGCAAGCAGAGAAAGTCCTCAGGCCTTGAATTACAGGTACCGGGAGTTGGAAGTCATTCTGGTGTACACTGCAGTGGTGCTGGCGAGAGGACACGGCACTCTGCTAGCATGTGTTAGGAATTAAGGACTGAAAATGATTGAGTCCCAGGAAGCCCCAGAGTGTTGAATAGTCCCGTGTATATGCCTGAAGGTTGCTAAAGGTGACTGGTTGTCCTCATACGAAGAGCAGGCACTGGAAACCAGAGGCCTGTGATGAGTCACAGGGCAGTCAGGAATTGGGAAGGCCAGAATCTTATTCCTTCCTGGCATCTTCCCTCCAACTCATGCAGGGCAGCGCAGGTGTTCACTCATTCATTCATTCAGGAATGCTGTCTGAACGCCTGCGCTGTGCTGTCAGGAACTGGAATAGAAGGATGTGAGAGTGAGACGTGGCCCTGCCTTGGTGGAACCTTCATGCGGCGTGGAAGGAGAAGGAGAGAGAGGGAGAGGGAGAGAGGGGGAGCAAGCAGGAATGAATCCTCACATGCTTGACTCTCTTCCAAGGATTACAATTTAACTTTTTTTCCTATTTTAACGCAATCCATGTATGACCTTCAATAAAAATGTGGACCTATGTCCAACCCAGAAGATGTCTTAGCTATTGTCTAGTTAAACCTTCTCACAAGGCTACACCAAACCCCGAGAAGGAAGCAATTTGCCCAAGTTCACCCACCTTTGTAGATGTAAGGGGACTCGGCTAGTTTCCTACTCTACAATTGGCCATCTGAAAAAAAAAAAAAAAAGAGTTGTTACTTGCCTTACGTCACACTTCTAGAGACTGCACTTGGTCTGTGTGATTACAGAAACACATAGGATATTTTTGAGAGAGAAAGAAGGAAATGGACAGTGTTGAGTGAATGAAGGTAGGAAACACAGGGAGCAATATAATACAAAGGTTAAAAGTCAGATGCGTGGCTTCAAATTCTGGTTTTATCACTTAGTAACCTGAGTCAACATAAGCAACTAGCTTAACCTCTCCAAGCCTGTATGCTCTCATTTGTAAAATACTAGTGTTTCCTTATAGATTTGTTTGAAGAATTACGTCAAATTATATACCTGAAGTTCTTAGCTCAATACCGAGGACCGCACTGTGTCACTAGGGTGAAGATTTCCAGATGGGTGTTGGCCAGTAGTATGTTCTGGTCACAGAAAGCGCCATGCGGTAAGATCAGGGTGCCCCGCTGATGTACCCTTTTGTACTTTTCCAGTTCCGGAGCCCTGGAGGAGCCAGGAGCCGCGCAGAGTGGGAGAACGTGGCAAGAGAATGAAGAAATCAATCGCCTGGGAGAAGCATGAGGTGGCAGCGTGGCGCTCGGCTTAGAGGGCTTTGGCAGGCGGCAGCCTCATGGGCAGCCCTGCTGGCACTGGGCCTGCCCGGCTGGGTGCTGGCTGTCTCGGCCACGGTGGCTGCTGTGGTCCCTGAGCAGCATGCTTCCTCAGCCGGCCAGCCCCCGCTGGACTGGCTACTCACAGACCGGGGCCCCTTTCACCGCGCTCAGGAGTATGCTGACTTCATGGAGCGGTACCGCCAGGGGTTCACCACCAGGTACAGAATCTACAGGTGAGTGGGCACCTCACTGGCTGAGACAGGGGCTTCTCTCAGGAGCCGACATGAGCACGTCTGGCCAGTGTGCCAGTTCCCCAGCGCCAACCCCGCTGGGATGCCCTCAAACTGAACTAGAGGTGAACGCTGGAGGGTCACCAGACAGGGAAAATCTCTGCCTGCCATGTTGGTTTTTAAAAAAAGAAAGACAAAAACACACACAAGCTAGAAAACCTGCTGATGCCTCCGGGGGAACTTCGCAGAAAGGGTTTCTATTTATAGGTTGTGCTGCTTATAAATTGAGGACAAATCAGGCGGCATGGAGTCAGCATGTGGCCCATGCTGCTGCAGGAGGTCAGAGTCAAATGCTGGGCAGGGTTTTAACTAATGGGTTGGGTACTTTCAGGAGTTGTAATTACTTAGACATGCAAATGAAGGAAGGGAAGCTCCAGTTCCTGCTTCTCCGGAGTGGGGAGCCCTGCAGGGTCAGGGACTGGTCCCTCTCAACCTTGTCAGTGTCACAGGCTCAGCGGGCCTTGTGCACAGAAGTGGACTGTGCCTTCCTTGCTCCATAGGCTCATCCCAAAGAGTGTCAGAGCTAAAAGTCAAATACTCCTGCCAGGCCCATCTGATGTGGAGGAAGCCAGGCACATATTTCTGGCTGCCGGACTGGTACTTCCAATGTAGAATAGTCCTTCGGGTCCTCCACCTAGGTGACCCAATGGGGCTCATGGCTTTCCTGACTTCAAACTTCCCCTTGGTCCCTCTGCCCACTGACCTCTTTTGGCATCTCTCTCTTTACTTATCTGTGTACAAGATGCTCTATTGTTTAAATCTCCCAGGAGATTTACTGTTTTCTTTTCAAAAACTTTTTTTAAAAAATTACAAATTAGTTCCTAATGCACAAAAAAGGAAGAAAGCATGGATAGACACAAAGAAACAAGGCACAAAAGCACATATTCTTTTAGCATCTAGGAATGTTATTGTTGGCATCTTGACATACGCATTTTTAGTTCTATGAAGACAGTAAATTCTCTTGCCAGACTTTGCATGGTTTATGTAAATCACCTCATTTAATCTTTTCAACAACACTTTGTTGGAAGAACAATTACTCTTACCTTGTTACAGGTGAGAAAATTGAAGCCCAAAGAAATCACGCAACTTCCTGTGGAGCACACAGAAATAAATGGTGGAGCTGAGATTAGCTCCTAAGTGATCAGATTTCAGAGTCCAATTTCTTAAAATAGAGATCATTTACTTTTTCAGGGAGTCTTTCTAATCAACAGTAGCCATGCAACCTGTTCAGGTTAGCATGGAGTGTCGGATATAATATTTAGGGGTATTCAGAACCAGGAGAACATCAATTGTACAGTGGCCCTACTTGCGGTTTACAATTCCCACACTTGGATATAAACATACAGGCAAAAATACATTTAAAGGATACTTCATGGGTCCAGAAATATGGAATGGAATGGAATTCCAATGGAACTGAGCAATGGAACTTCAAGCCCAGACATAGTCTGTCCATCACTCTTTTCAAGCTATTTCTGTCCCACTGTGCTTAGCTCCAGTCTGCTACTAGAAAGCGATGCAGTTCACATTCTTTTGGGGGCATTCTCCAAAGACTACAGTGAAAAATTCATGCAGAATCACTGAGGAATAGAGTGGCCAACTCCTACTGGGAGTGATTGAATCAATGTCTGCTCAGGTGAAAGCCGTTGAGTAGAAGGTACAACGTAAATACAACTTTGGATAAACATCTAAGAATCTAGACATCTGCCCACTGGATTTCTATAAGGCAAATCTAGGTTGCTTTTTCTTTTACAAAGAATTTATTTTTTCATCTCTCCATTAAAAAAATCAGAAAGTCCACTCTACATGTATTTAAGCAGAGAATGCCCCCATTGTAGGAAATTAATTTACCTTTACTGGTTGGTTTATGTCAAACTTCACAGAAGCACTCTTATTATCAAAACAATTTGGGAAATGTGTATTAGAACTGAAGAAATCAGGCTGGGTATCTTGATACCATTGCTTAAAGGACTATGGGGACACTGAAGAATAAACTGTTAGTGTCTTTCTCACCTCTGCAGATTTTTTTTTCCCACTAACCCCAGTGTCTGGGTGGCCTAGCAGCTAGTTAACGCCTGGGCAGCAACTCAGAGTTGGCCCACTGGGAGTGTTGGTAATCACTTCTGCACCATCAACCATTCTATCAGTTAGTAATGGTTTTCTGATCATTTAATGTGACAGGCTCTTATACTGTGCCACTCTGTTTCTCTAGGGTCAGTTATTGCATGTGAACCTGCACTTGGGGAAACAGTGACCAGTCATTCTGACAGGAATGCAGTATTCTGATTTGTGACCCTTTGGTGGGGAGAAAAGGGAATGGTCACACACCACTGCTCCAGAAGCATTCTGGGAGTTTTGCCTTCAGTGATTAAGCAAAATGGCGGCTCCACCAATACTTGTAAGGGTCTACATTATCCCATCGGGAATTGTCCCTAATCTTTTCCCCTTTCATCTCTAGAGGTAATTGCCTTTGGCAAATTCAGGACCTTTCTTTACACTGACTAAAGCAGGTCACAGAAAACTGGTAATGTATGCATTGAATCATTTCCAAATTTCTCCTACTACCCAAAAGGGCAGAAGGAGTAAAAGCTTACAGAAAAGTATCATTAATGTTTTGGGGGGAAATATTGGGGTTCAAGCAGATTTCGTTTTCATCTAGTTCTTTAAAGAAACTTTTAGCACATAGAAATCTGATGGTATCCACATTTGCTGTCTGTATAGAAACAGGGATGGGCTGTGAGAGGAGAAAATAATACTGTACAATGGGGACAGGGGTGGAATACTTGGTACAATGTCACTTGAAACTCACACAACAGGAGCAAGACATTCCTTTCATTCTAGATGTTGTTAGTCAGGTCATCCCAATTGCCTAGCAAGATTCTATGACACCCCCAATCCTCCTCTACTTATTTGGATATCAAAGCGGGCTCTCACTTTGAGAAGAACAATCATTCTAAGTTAGCTCCAGTGTCACTAATCATACACCTCCACTGAGTGGTGCTCATTGTTCTCACGTCTTTGTCTTCCTGTAGGCACGTGTGTTAAGGGCAAAAGATTGAGGGTCAGTGATCTTCATCCTAGTCCCAGAATTGCCACTAGCTACATAATGCTGGACAGATTGCTTAATTTTCTTGTTTTTCAGCTTTATTTGTAAATTGAGTACAGTAACAGTCGTCATCTCATGGACTGACATGAGGATTATTTGAGTTAATTGATGTAGGGTACTTAAAATGGTGCTTAATAAATATTACCTATCTTATTAGATATTATTCAATAAATATTAGCCTCCATGTGAGCAGTAAAATAACGGGAGCCATGGGTACTATTTTTGTCATAATGTCTGCTGAGGGCTTAGCATTCGACAACCCATGTCAGAAGGGAGGAAGTTGTTCTTCGGTTTGCCTTCCTAAAGCATATTAACCCTTACTCCTCAATCTAGCTGTTTGCCAAGAGAGGATCTCAAATGAGAATGACTAATCTTCTCTAGGGCATACTACTACTGACCAGAAGGGCTACCAGATGCAGCAAGACGGTTCCCAGCACATATTGGTGTTGCCATGGGTCATGCCCTTGCTGTGAAAGCCCGAGATTTCTAAGCAGCAATCTGTAGGCTGTCCACCAGAGGCTAGTCACCGCTGGCTTCTTTGCCAGAGGTATGAGATGCATAATCTCAGGATGATGTCATTAAGAGGAGACAATGTCTCTGCTTAAGCCCCCCTACATAACAGGGAGGGCTTTAACATCTTACACAAAAGCTTTACAATTCCATTGTTCCACTTCCCAGAATGTTCTCTAACCCTGTCAGACCAAGATCTGAGCAATCGGCACACTTCTCAGAGACCATCTTCTAATAGGCTAATGATAAGAGCCTTAAGAGAAGAGATCCTGTCTCTAGTTCCATTTGTGACCCCCAAGTGGCCCCTCCCTTGCTTCACTCTATAGCCTACAATACTATCTTTAAGTGAGTAACTTCTCCCAGCAGTACTGTGAGGCAGATGGGGGCTATTAGGGTCTAAAGCAGTGAAACAGAGTTGTCCAAGGTCAGAGAGGTAGCCAGGCGCAGCCAGAAATAGCACTCAGGGCTCCTGACTTGAAGTCTCCTGCTCATTACTCTCGACCACGCCACTTCCCTTTGACTGGTAAGTGCATCTTCATCATAACACGCAACCTAATCAGGCACCTAAATTGAGCTGATGCAAATGTAAATATGGTTTCTCGAAACACTCTAGCAGTAATGTTCCATTCTCTTTGCTACAAATCAAAGTAATGAGCAGTCTGTTTTTTTATTTCTTTTTGTATTAAGGTTTTAATAGAGAGATAATCATGGGATTGGAAAAAATCCAAGCCACTATGATGAAACACTTAAAACTCGGAAAGAATAAATTAAAATTAAGAGAGAAAGTTCAGAATCATACAGAACAATGAATATGACATGGCAGTTGGGAGGACAGTAAGGGCAGGTATAATTCCAAAATATTGACCTTAGTCACATAACCTTCATTTCTACCTACCTTTTCAGCTAATGTTAGAAGTCTTTTAGGGGGAAAAGAAATCAAAACACGAAATTAAGTAGGTAGATCTCTTTTAAAAAAGGAAGTATAATCAACTGGAAAAACTGCAAATTTATAGACTCAAAGTTGAACAAAGCTGAAACCAAGAGGGTGTAAGATAAGGGATTCAGTCTTGTGATATGAATAGATGGTAGGACAAAGGAACTTTCCAGAAGGTGCTAGAACAATAACCCTAAAAAAAAAAGACAATCTGTTTGGAAGTTGTCAGGATGCAAAATAAGATTTGGTGATAATTCAGATGTAAGGAAAGTGAGAAATGGGAAAAGCAAATACATGACACGTATTTTTCAGTGTGGTAAGTACAGCTAAGAACTTGCTAGAAATGCAGGCGCTCGGGCCACATCTGTATTTGAGCAAGCCAGCCAGCCACGTGAGCAGCACTGCATCCGAGCTCGAGGAGGACTGTGTTGGATCCCACTCGTGTGAAGGTGGTGAAGAAGGACAGCAAGAAGCACCAGGGCAGCGAAGAAGCGAAGGCAACATGGACGCAGCTCCCCACGATGCACTTGCAACAGTTAGGACAGGTACAGGAGACGTTAGAAATGAAAGCGAGGAGTAGTCAAGAGAGATTAAATGTAGGCGTTCTTAGTACCAAGGCGCGTGAACTCTTAAGGATAGTTCCAACAGCTGGGAGGAAAGCTTAAAAGCGGGAAGGGCTGCGGGGCCTGGAAGCAGCCTGTGGGCGCCTCCGGGGAGACGGGACGTGAGGAAGCAGATCACAGCTGCAGAAGCAATCACAGGAGGCGCCCCAGAGCTGATTTATCCTGCACACCACGTCTCCACAACTAACAAATACTGATTTGGATAAACAGCGAACCCTGGGAGAGGCACCGTCTCCAATTAGGAGATCACAATCCACTAATCAGCTGCAGCCAAAGCCAACCTCAGTCTGCTTAGGTAAATCCCAGTGATTTCTTCTGCGTTGGCTACTGAGACAGAGAGAGGCTGCCTGATCCTGAGGCTGCAGGGCTCCCTGAGGGAAGCGGGCTTCTCAGGATGGTCAACCTCCAGTTTGCAGGAACTCGGTTGGTCTACAGTTGAGTGGGGAGGAGGGGGGCCAAACAAAGTGGTCAAGAGTTCCTGGAGCCTCTGAAATGTAAATACTAATTACATCATAGACCCATAATGAGGCGTTTTGGCCTCATGAAGGAATATCATTCCATTTGGGCTTGGTGGCACAGCCTGTAACCCAGCACTCAGGAGGCTGAGGCAGGACGGTTACAAGTTTGAGATTAACCTGGGTTTACTTAGTGAGATCCTGTCTCAAAGGCGGGATTGGGGTGCTGAATTGCAGAAGTATTTGGTGAATGAGCCCTAGCCTACCTTCACCCACATGCAAAATCTTATCTCCATCTGATAATGGATACCTATCACACCAGCTGGGCAGACCTATGTGACGCTTCTGTGATGTGAGATTCACAAGGAACTGAATGAAGCGTTCTGTTCCCTTGGCACAAGAAGAAAGAAAAAAGCATGCATATGACTGTAGCTGAAGAGTGTGATCTATTCATTCAACAAGCAATTTTGAGGGGAAAACCCTGTGTTTTATATATAAATTATATTTCATATTATATATTATTCTGATATAGGCAATATATTATGTATTATTCAATAGACTCTAGGAATAAACCATAGAAAAGGTGGACACAGTTCTGAATCTTACAGTTAAGTTTAGAGAAAACGTTGAAGTTCTCTGCAGAGAAGGGTCGGGGAGTGAACTAAAGTGTAGCGTATGGGCAGCATCTGAAGGTTTGCTGAAAGCCACCCAGGAGTAGCTGGTGGGGTGGTGTCGCAGACACAGGAAGAGTGAAGTCGGGATGCAGAGTCCACTGTGTCTGATAGGAAAGTCAAAAAGTGAGTGATTGTGTACCTATTTGTCCTGTTTCTCTGAAGTACTAAAGTGTCTCTTAGACATGGATTACTTTTCTAGGGTACAATTTCAGAAGAACTCTCATGTGGAAGGACATGTCACTTTCCAGGAGTAAATAGAATGACATAAAAAAATGTATTACCTGGAGAAGGTACAACCAAAGATAATTCCTTCCATTTCTACTTTTTTTTTTTTTTAAAAAAAAATGGGGTATAAATCCTCACCTGGTGAGATAACAACAGTTCTTTAGTGTCCTATAAGGCTGGTAGTTCAAACAAAAATCTAGCATCATTTATGCTTAAGAATGGAATTAAGGATAATCATGCTATGTTATGTATTTGCTCACTAAGTTCTTTCACAAGTATTTTAAAGCATCTCGGTTGTGGAAAGCGTTTTCCTAGGCACTAGAGTAGAGCACAAAAGATAGGGAAAACAGAGTCCTACTGACTTCTGGGGGATCGAGGGATAGGCGGTGAATTTGAGTGCCGGCACACACCCCTGAAAATACACTGGAACGTAACACCTGAAGCACGAGGTAGAAGACATCGAATATATTGGCAGTGACTGATGGACAGATTCCGTGTGGGGTGTTGGGTCAGAATGCATTCTTAGGATGTCAATTCCAAATTCCTCCAGGATAGAAAGACTATTGTCCCAATTTTTTCCGTATTTTGGGGCTACACCCAGAGTAGTAACCCTGACTTGAAAGAAGATTGCAAAGATGGTCTGTGAAGAGAAAATGTGCAACTAAAAATGTTCCAGAAACAAAAGGAGCATCTGTGATGGCCACAGAGAGAGGCCAAGATCAGTTTTGTTTTCAGATGAGATTCAGTAGGGAGATCTTGAATCAGTCAAGCAAAGAAAAAGAGGATTAATTTTTGCCTTGAGAAATAATTAATTTCATTCATGAATGAATGGCTACTCAGAGACACATATATGTAGAAAGCATTGAGGAAGATTGCATCTGGAAACTGTCACGACACAGACACAGGCAGCCGGGAACACTGGCTAGTCATATCTTTTTTTTTTTTTTTTTTCCTTTTTAAGAAGAACTTTTTCTGGGTCAGAGATTCTCATTTTTTTCTTTATTCAGCTTCTGCCATATTTTTCTCACCTCAGAGCTTCTCACTTCTCCCACAAGAAAACTATTTCAGCACATGGAGCTTAGAACATGAGGAGCACATGTGGGGAGGGCCTACAGCCCACGTTTAGTGAGCATCTATGAGGGCCCACTACTCCGCAAGTGCTGGAGGTGTGGCTTGGCCCTGGAGGGAGACGCACACGAGAACACTGTTTTATGTGGACTGAGATCACGGATGCAGTAAAAGAGTACCCAAGAGGAGTTTCGTTCTTTTGCCAATCATCTGTGTCCCTCTCCAAGCTTAGAAATAGGTGAGTCTGCTCGCGGGCTGCTGAGGGAAAGCTGATTTGCAATATAAAGTTTGGGCCTCAGTCAGAGATAAGGATTCCAGTTCTATAATTCCACTTTTGTCTCAAACTAAAGAAAACTGGGTCTCACTTGTCCATCACACTGACAGACCCAATCTCAAAGGATGCAACTGGAAAAGACATCATCAGACTCTGTGGGTGGGAGGTTCAGAGTAGGCTTTGCCAGGTGAGCAAGCTGAGGAGGAGAAAAAGATCAGGGGTTTATATACCTCTGTGGATCCAGGAGAGGCCACTCCCCAGAGAGCCAGGTTTGTATAGAAGACAAGATCAGGGGCCTCAGTGCATAGACTGTGTTGTATGGAAGCATAGATCCAAAGAGCAGGCTCTAACCAAGCTTTCTGATTTTATTATGGGAAAAAAAGGGTCAGAGAGCAAAGAAAACAGTATTTGTAGAGCAGAAAGTATTGGCCATGTTTTACTTAAGAAAAGAGAGCAAAAATTTTTTGCTAGTATTAATGACATTAATTAATAATAGCTAGTGTATATTGAACACTCATTATATGCCAAACTTTTTTTTTTTGAGACAGGATCTTGCTCTGTAGTACAAACCGGTCCTGAACATAGTATGTAGCCCAGGCTAGCCTTGGGTTCATGACAATCCTTCTGCCTCAGCCTCCCACGTGCTGAGATTGCAGGGACGCGCCGCCACACCTGGCTTTTTGTGGTGCTGAGAATCCGCCGGAGGGCCTTGCACTTGCTAGGCAAGCACTTTAACCACTGTGCCATTTGTCCAGTCCCCATCTTACGTTTTGTAAAGTGATTTATACATTATCTGAAATTATTCTGTTAAGTTTTTAAGGGTGTCTTATTTGTACACTCATACTATGGTTGAAGGCATGGAATTTTGGAGGGAAGGTGTCATACAACCTGGAGGAGAAACAGCTGGCCCTCAATTGATAAGAGGGGACCTGACCATTAAGTGCTTATCAGTTAATCTGGTAAGTCACCCAAGCCAGAGATGTCCCGTTCTTAACGGTGCTCCTGGTTGTTACTGTCTGCACTGCTTTTCCCTCTTCCTTCTTTCGTTTCAATAGATCTTTGGAGAGCAGAGCTGGGCCTCGGGAGGCGGGATTGTGGCTCTTCCCATTCAAAGACTTTGCAGTCCTCTTTCCCCACTAGAATCCCCTATCTGCACTTGGGCTCTGGGGAACCTTCAGTGGGAAGAAGCTACAGATGGCTCTTTCTGAAACCGCACCTATGGCAAAATCAGCGTGTGTTGACTTTGCACTGATGTGTATCTCTACAAGGATACAGTATAAATCAGAATCCTATAAATCAAGTCCCCTACTGGAGGGATGCTTAATGCTATTTCTTAGCTGCAATAATTTACTTCTTGCCTGAAAATAGCTTATAAAAATTCAGTGTTAAGTAAGGCTCTCCCCTAGTTTTAGGATCAGGTAGGTACTGATTTTTAAAACGCATGTCCACTGGGAAGTGTCTTATATTTCAAGGAATATTTTCATAAAGCCAGAAGAAACCTGTACTGCTATAAATAACCTTTTTTGTTGGGTAACTTTGCAAATGTGGATTTTTATTTTACAGTAGCAATATTGGTATATATTCTGGGTCAGTCACCGTTACCACCACACCCGCAATATACTATGCAATCAGATTAGGGAATGAGAGACCTGGAAGCTGGGACTCCTGCATCAATTTCAGAATTCATAGGTATCACTGTAGGTAGGCTATGGTTCCAGGTTGGACATATTTTGGGGAAGATGCAGGAACCTGGAAGGGATCCCAGGTTATGTCTTACTCTCTGTATTGTTTAATGCTCTGTGACTCTGCATACCTAGACACCTACGACCTTCTCCCCAGGGACCAAAAATGTGCCTCTTTCTTCAACTTCATGCTCTACGTTTCAGAGTGAGTTAGAGTGAGCAAGAAATCCCACTGTCTGGGGAAGAGGCTCTGATAGGGGAAAAATGGGACCAGTGCTGCCTCAGGTCTAGTACCCGGGAAAATTCTCATTTTCCTTGTGTACCAGGAGAGCCCAGGACTCACCTGGGGACATGCTAGTGACGAAGGAAGGGCAGGAAGAAAGGTGCTCTGGGGAGTGGCCTCTCCCGGGTCCACAGAGGTATATAAACATCTAATGATCCCTTGACATGGGCTGTAGAGTTGGTTTACTAGTAACAGAGGTAAACTTTAGCTTCTTGTTAGCTGCATCTCTGTGTTTTTAAAATTGTGAGTCTGATAAAGAGGGCATAAAGAAAAAGGGAAGTCTTTGAAAGTTGGCTTGGTTCATTGAGAAAATCTCATGCAAATAGTGCTCAATAGAGGTGTGACTCGAAGCTGATCATATATTCTTATACCTCTGCAACCACTAAATAGATCAATCTGCATTTTGTGCCTGCATATTTATTATAGCCAGGTTCAGATGTGAAATCTAAGAACGTAAGACTTAGGAGCCGGAGGTTAGAAGCTAAGCTGCGAAGATGGTGTGTAGGTATGCAAGCAAGCCTGATAACGTGGAATGGCAGATCTGAACCCCAAGTGAAGACTAAATCTGTGAATTAGAAGGCGGCTTCAAAATCACCTATTTCCCATCCAGTGCTCTACCACCCTCCAAGGAGGTGGACCAAAAGTCTGGCCTAGAGTAGTTCCAGCCATGACATATTCATTGAAACCAATTATCATTGAATAGCCATCATCACTATAAAGAACAGTTTATTAAAATCTGAGTCTTCCCCCCTATATCTTCATTTGTTGGTCTTGACTCTGCTTTTTCTTCTCAAGAACAAGTCAAAATGTTTTTTCATCATAGCAGGTCTCTAGATATTTGAAAATAGTTATTATTCTTTCTGATACTCAGACTTCTTAAAACTCTATAACTTTCCCCAGAGGTTGTTTTGGCTTTCTTTTCTCTCCTATTCTCTCTTGTTTGTCCTCCCATCTCTCCCTCCCTCATCTTTCTTCATAAAGAAAAGATATAAAATTTATTTTGACATAAGATTTTCTTTTTCAACCAATTCCAGTTCCAAGGGACCTTTTTATTTGCTCACTTTTCAAAGCACTCAAGAATTTTGTCAGGGATCGATAACAGTCCTCCATTTTGGAGCCTTCATATCAGGCATTTCCCTTTTTACAGCCTTCTTTAACTTTCTGCCTTTTATGAGGTTTTGGAAGATTAGGCGTGGTCGTTCTAGGTCAGAGGCACACCCAGGTTAGAAGCTCTCAAAATGAAACAGTGGAACTCCAGGGAAAGTTAGAAATGAATGCTAGAGATGTGAAGAGAGAACCCAATTTTTTTTTTTTCAATGCAGATACGGGAAAAAATTCTGACTCTTTGTTTTCAGCGTCTCTAAGAAATGAATTCTCCTGTTTGATTTGAATGTGTACAATTAGGTTGAGTTTCTGTGGTAAAATCTCAGCCGGAACTAAGCTCATCGTATTTCCTGCTACACTTATTTTGTCTTTGCTGTTCTGTACTGGGTTTGCTGGTCTGATCAGTCACTCTGGGGTTGTAAGTCCCGCTTTTTTCTGTGCCCGTCTGAATTTGGCCCATTCTTTCTTCCTGCAAAGCTCTTTTCTTTCAAATGCAATTAACTGTTGACTCCCTGAAAGATCTTTATTGGCGACTATAACAAGATTAGTTGTTATTCTTTCTGATTGTTCTTCATTCTCTTCATATTTCTGCTATAGACCATATACTGTGCAGTTGTCTGTTTACTTATCTTCCTTTGCTCTCCCCTCGCCTGTGAGCTCCTTTGGGTAAAGAATATGTATTACCTTCCCTTCGTATCCCCAGCACCCCGTCTGCCACACACAAAGACCTGGTATGAGGATTACACCATTGGAGAAAAGTTGGGTGTTATGGGACTGAATTAAACAGAGCAAGAAACAAGCAGTTGAAACTCCAATATCTAGAAAAGACTGCCTGGGTTTAAATTGCAGTTCTGCTACTCCTGGATATGTAATCTTGTGCAAGTTATTGTGCATCTCTGAGTCTTGTGTTTTGCTTAGTAAAACTGATGGGATAACAGTACTTTATCCAATTATTCGGTGATTACTAAGAAAACAGATTTGGTTTATTTGTTTCCAAATGCATGCATATTCTTCTGTGAGGAAACACCCTTGGGTAAATGTGGAAAGTAGTAGAGAGGGAAGTCTGGAGAACAGCATGGAAGAGAAAGAAAGGGAGACTCACCTGGAAAGACAAAAGAAGGAAAGCCATCTTATTTTCTCACTCTGGTTCTACCACCTCAAATTTCATATGTTAACCAAAGTTATCCCTTAAAATCTATATAGTGCTCTCCCTAACGGTAGCCTAAGTTAATATAGTACACTAGCGTCCCACAGCATGCAAGTCGAGGCCTCAAGGTCAGTACCATTTCCCATGTGGTAAAAGCAAGAAGGAAGACTCCATCTTTGTAGGAATGTTAACGAACTGAAGAGAAGCGGGACCATGAATGTTTGACCCTACGGACAACATAAACACGTCACTGAAAGGTATCCTAACACATGGATAGGCAATACCACCATCAGCCAGGATTATTGTCCCCAGCAAGAATATTAGATTGATATAATCAAGGCAGGTATCAGCCAAAGTACGTCAGCTGCTAAAACAGTCCTCGAATCTTAGGGGCTGGGTGACATTTGTCCTTTTTGCTTATGTTATACTCCGATATAATTAATGAGCAGGATACAAAGATATCGCTTTATGACGTTATTTGAAAGTCATTGATCTTTCTCCCAAAGGCCAAAATTGCTTCGGCATCTGCCACCGATTACATTTCTCCTTCCTCTTCTGGACTCTGGGAGACAAGGGAAGAGAGAAAGCCTGGAGGGTGTCACAGGAAGCTTTCATGGCTAAGCCTGGGTTCATACTCCATCGTCCAAAATCCATCCACATAGCATACATGAACATAGCCAGATCTGTAGAGAAAATGACCCATTTGGAGTTAGCTTATAGAAGCATTTCGCAGTCTTTGCCACAGGGGCAGAATGCAAGAGGAGTGTGAAATGTATGGCCCTAAACTTAAGTTAGAAACATCAGCTTCACAGACATAGAGTATAGACTGCCCGCCTTGACTATAATCCTTACTTTAAAAAACATTAGAGGCTGGAAAGAACTACAGATGCTGGTTGACCATAAAATTACAGTTAGCCACAAATAGTTTTTAAAAATGATGGTAATATTCAAGAGTGTTAATAAAGGAAATGTGGCAAGTGGAAGGAGGATAGCCTATCTTCACCTCTTATTTAGCTATACATACCCTTGACTAAGATACTTAAATTATCTGAACCTCAGCTAACTCTGCTATAAAATAGGGCTAAAGCTATGGTGTGTATCATTTACTCATTGCCATACTTTTGCATAAAAATTCAGTAGCTTAAAATAATAATTTATTCTTACCATTCATGCTTAGATTGCCTGTTTGCTTTGCTCCAGGCTGGAGTTATGCAAGGAACTCATAGGTTTTTATTCTAATGATGTTTATTCTGGGGCCCAGGCTGAGAGAGCAGCACCTACAGTACCTGGAGAAACAATTCTCCCAATGAGGGCAGAGACTCAGGTGGGCGGGTGGGAGTATGCGATGCTTCTGGAGGTCCTGGCCATAACTGGCATGCTAGTGTTTCTTTGCTCATTCCTCTGTCTGAAAAGAAGCCATACAACCACGCTCATTGTTTAGGGTCTCGGGAAGCAAGCTCTGTTCATATACATGAGTGTTGCCGCAGAGTCACGTGTTGAGAGCCCCCTAATACAGGCAAAAATGACAATTCAATCTGCTGTACTGACATTTGTAAGATTGGGGTGATTCGAAAATACCCAGAACATCCAGTTTCATTCTGAGAAACTTGGGGGCTCGGTAAAAACTGGTGATGGCAATTGTGTATTCAGATCTCAAATGTCCTCTCAGTGGCTTGGAACACATCATCCAGACAGTGCTCAATTTTTGTTGCCATTTTTAAAGGGATATACAATGACAAAGTAGATTGTGAAAAAAGAACACTGAACATGGGAGTCCAGAGTTCTAAAATTCTTCAAGGAACAACAACAACAAAAAAATGTAGTAACTTAAACTCATTATAAGAAAAACAAAAGAAAAAAAGATTAAAGGAAGGAGCCGATGGTAGCCTGTGTGTATTCCTTCTGAAGTAAAGTCGATATGGGAAACCTATGGAGAACTCTAATGCGGGGAAGGATGATATGGACTATGAGCTCCTTGAGCAAAGCCAAGGGCCACAGCAGGTGGATAGTGGCAAGGGGTCATTTTCTCCACAGGTAAACAAAGGAGCCTTGGGGCAGTCAGGCCAGACTCGTTGCTTCTGTGTCTGAGAAAGCATGTCTTGGCCCCCTTGCCAATTCTTCCTTGTCTCAGGGATTCACTGGTTCTACATTCTAATATTTCCATCGTATTTCATGTCGATTCTACCAACACAGCACTACCAGTGTCCTCTCCATGTCCCTGAGTCCCGTGGGGGCAGTGTGAGATTTGCTATATACTGATCTCCTGCCCCTCCTTTCAGATGAGTCTCCCCTCCCCGATTCTTCCAATCAGCCTTAATTAAACTGTTTGAAAGCTGCAGCTTGATTTTAATTAGAGCAAAATTGAAAAGATTAGAATGAAATTGGCCAATCATTGTTTACGGGCCGTTGTTTGAGAACACAGCAGGCTGCTAAATTACCTCCATGCCAAGCTTCTTGAGTCTTCCAGACAGTGGGAAGGCCAGAGCACCAGGACCACTGGGGAGTGGGGCCTTGTTTCTGCTATTATACCTTTAAGAGTTGCAGGAACAGAAATGCTGTTTAACCAACTGACTCCTGGATTCAAGTCCTCTTACCTAGGGTTTTCTGCTATGTACAGTGGCCAACCGGGTCAAAGAATGACTCAGGAAGTAGGACCTAAATGGACAGTGGTCCCTGAACTTGAGCACAAGTCATAAAGAAAAAAGTCATAGGTAGCAAGGCCTAGATTCTAATTCAGCTCTTATCACTAATCAGCTGAGACTTGTGGCAAGTCAAGTCAGACTCTGTTCCTCCACGTGTTAACCTGTGGAAAATTAATAGTTGATTTTATACTGTTTCTTTATCCTCTCTTCTAAAGCCCTGGTATAGATAACATAATAGAGCATGAATAAAAATTCTTTTGCAATTCCTAAAAAAATTTTCTAAAATATGAACTATGCCAGTGTAAGAGATTAAGGTTTTTATTATCATTTCTTTTTATAGCTAAGATTAATTGTGTCTTATTCATTATAGCAGTGGAGGCATTAATGGCCAAGTACGTTACAGTGATCTGTTTTTGAGATAGAAATCTTCTGATAGTGTGATATATCTAGAAATACTGCCTTCTGTGCAGGACCTGAAGCAGGATAGATCACTGGGCCCCTAAGATGTCCATCTAGGGAACATGAAACACTTGTAACAGAGACACTGAGGTAAATAACTAGCATCCCTCAATGTACATGCCCGCTTTCACTGTTTCTGTTCATGTGAGTTTTTTTATGATTTTAAAAATGTGAGAGCTTTATGAAAAAAGATATGTGTCTTAGTTACTTTTTCATTGCTGTGAATCAATACCTGACACCCACAAATTTAGGAAAGGAAAGGTTTATTTTAGCTCACAGTTTCAGAAAGTCACAATCCATTCAGGGGTGGCCAGCAACAATCGAAGTACATGGCAGAGGCAGAGGTGGGAGGTAGCTTCTCACGACATCAGAAACAGGAAGCCAAGTTGAGACTAGTTGAGCCCAGTCCAAATCGTAGTCCTAGTCCTCCAAGGAAGGCAGGATGCAGCTTATATTCCCTTCCAGGTCTCTGCCCAGTGATTAGTACCTTCTGCATCCAGGTGTGGAAGGTGTGGCCACTACACACCATTAATCCTAACTTACATGCCTTTACTCCTAACTTAACTGTAATCCACCCCTCCAGACTAGGCCCCAATCTACCAACAGCACATGGCTCCATAGACAATCCATAATATTAAAAATACACGAGACTTTTGGGGGACATTCCAGAGCCAAGCCACAATAATATGTATATGGTAAAGTGAGCACTGATTATGATGTATGTTGTCAGAAATACGAAGAAAATGAGGCTTCTTGGTGTCTGGGACTGTTTAGGAAGATAAACAGTAGTCCTCACAGAATCTTCTGTCTCAAATTGGCAGTTCTCTAGCTGGTTGTGAAACTCTTTAAGAAAATGGTGGATCCAGAGAATGAAAACATTTACATGTATCTGGAATAGGTTGATATGTGAGGAATTTTTCCATAGATCACTACTTGATAGTAGACAAAGTCAAGTCACAGAAAAAAAATGACAAAATATTTATGTCATTGGCTAAGGGTAACTGGCCATTTTGTTCCCAAGCTTTTAAATATTTTTTGTTCAATAACTTACCCTGTATCTTCCTTCATTTTCAAGGAAAATCAGCCATATTTTTAACATTGTCCATACAAAAACAATGGTTTAAAGAATGTAGACCAGACTCCTTCAACATTTAAATTCTTTTGAGAACAAAAGGAGCAATAGGTCTTCAGCACTTACGTTCTTTTGAGGACCAAAGGTAAGTAAAGTTGTTGGCCAAAACAAGAAATTAGTGAAAACAGATGAGATCAGGAGAGTCAGAGAATAGAGTAAGGCAATATCATCTATCTTGACTACCCCCATTTTGTCAGTGTTTACAAAGTGGTGCTTGGTGCTGGACATCCTGGGCTCAACGGCTATCTTAATCCTTCTTCCTAAGCTCTCAGAAAGTCCCAGATCCCATTCTGAGAAATGCCACTTGAGTGAGGAGGTGATGGTTAGTTGGCTCTACTAGAAGCAGCATTGATTCCCTCCCCAGTAAACAGCGACTCGGGAGGAACAAATGGGCTCTAACACCAACAGGCACGTTGGCACTGGGGTAGGATGGTGCCAGACTTGCAGGGGTGCCGTGCTACATTCTCTGTACATAAGAAATCTGACTTTCCAAATGATAACCATATAAGTGACCTTGAGACTGGGCCTGAAGGTGTTCCCCCTACAGATGTAGAAATTGAAAAGATTTTTTAGAAAACTGGCAACAATATTCCAACTCTATGCACCACTAACATTGTAAGGTGAAATAGTCATTTGTAGTAGCCCTCAGCCTCATCGCGCTGTAGTTTGTGGTTAAGTATCTCTCTATCCATTCATCTGTCTGTTTATCAATCTGTGTCTCTATCTGCCTATCTATTTTTAAGTACTCTCTCCCTCCAGGCTCCATGGGGAGGAAGACATCATAGATAATGATCCTTATGGGGGCTGGATCAATCTTCTCAGAGAACAAGACCCAAAAGTAGTGCTTAAGCGTGCAGCAGCTGGAAACTGCACCTTGGATGGAAGACCCCAGCTGTGCTCTTTCTGGGTCTTTCATCTTTCGGAGCTGTGAGACCCTGCAGGGGGTTCTTGCTGGCAGATTTCTGATTGACCTTGTATAACACAGAGGAACATAGTGCTGCACGTTAGCTGGAGACATGGAGAGACCACTTTTTATTTACATGTTTTGATCAGGAACGTCCTGTAACCACTTAGTGTTCTCACTGGAGACTGCATTGTGTTTCAGACTCACAGCTGGCTCAGGGCTGACCGAAACCACCCCTGCCGAATCTCCCGATGTCTGAGGTTTGGCACTGCTGTATTTCAGCTTTCCTACTACAGAATCACCTGTGGATTCTGGAGAAAACCCTAAACTCATGTACAATCTGAAGCATCCTTTATTGAGGATCTGTTAAGCAGTTTGGGACTTAGTTATTTTTTTGTTGCTGTGACAAAATACCCAACATCCACAATTTAAGGGAGTAAAGATTTATATAGCTCACAGTTTTAGAAGGTCTCTCATATGCACCATCCATTGATGGGGCAGCCCGCAATGGTGGAGGTACAGGGCGGAGACAGAGGCTGGAGAGCTGCTCACTCCCTTGTAGACAGAAGTCACCTGAATCTGAAGCAAAGGTGGTGAGTTTTCTGGGACAGGAGCTGCAACAATGTTTCTTCTTTCTTCCTTTACTTAGCTCAGGCTGTTTGCCAAGACTGCCAGTCACAGGGTGGGTGCTCCTCTTCCATTTCCTGGCCCAGAATTCAATAACAAACACCTGAAAGTACTACCCTGGGCGACCCCAGTCCCAACAAGTTGACACCATCCCTCCACGTCACATCCAGAACATCTGCCCCTTGCAGCCCAGCTCTGCCTCCCAGTAATACACAGTTCCAAATACATGAGGCTTTTGGGGACACTTAAGATCCAAACCATATCAGAGACAGTGGTAACTATGATCACTTCTGAATATATATCTATGCATTGTCTACATATTTACATTGAAAATACTCTGACCTTCAGTCCTCACTGATACAACATACGGATCATACCTTTTGATCTGGATTTTTATCTTTCTTAGACTTTGTCTGGGTTGTTACTAATGATATCATGGGCATATTAACACCTCTAAGGAAGTAGATATTGTTTTTTCAAGGCTAATCTAAAATATGCTAGAGGGAGACCTAACATGAAATAAAGTCTGTCACTGATAACAAGACTGCTCAGGTGCCCATTTGAAGTCCCATCTAAATACCTTGTCCAGGCAGAGTCCACATTGAAAAGCTTTGTTTATTCTTTGGCTCAACCTGTGTGCCTTTGATGTAGTTGTCTCTGCTGTTCTAAAGGCCCCTTCCAGAGGGACTGTGGTACTGTTTGAAATGTTTGCTTTCTCAGGCTGTTTACTGTGTAACAAACACAGTGGGAGAAGATTTTTAGGAGAAATGACTAAATTGAAATGGAGATTTACTTGATGTCTTAATTGAAACAAAGATGATGGTTTAATTGAAGCACTGTGTGTGCTAATATAATTGATATATAGAAAACATTCTTTTCTTAGGAAAAAAAGAGCCTTGATTATTTTATTACTGGAAGAAAACTGCTAAATAAAAAATCGGAAATGAACATTTATTCTTTGAATAGCTCAGGCTGCCTTCCAGTATTGCCTTCTGAGGTTTTCAGATGCTGGAAAGAACCAGGTTAATAAGTTCTATAAGCACATTTTTACCATTTTCTGGCTCAAACTCCATGCACAGATGTTTTGCCTTTATGCTGATTCAATGAAGGGCCCCGAAGGGCAAGGACGAAACTTACTGGAGAAGAGAAAATGACTGGAGCCTCAGAATCCAAACCTTCCCACGGCTAATTCTGAGGTGGTGCTTGAATTGGTCAGTTTTCTACCACTATCACAAAATATCTGAGGCTGGATGCTGTACAAAAAAAAAAAAAGATTTTGTTTAGTTTACAGTTCTAGAAGCTCAAGGATATGACGCCAACATTAGCTCGCTTCTATAGAGGGCCCCCTTGGCTGTAAGACACAGTGGACGGCATCATGGTAGAAGTGCATACAAGACATAAAGGTCCCACAGTGAGACAGGAAGAGGATATAGGCTCACTCTTTTATGAGCATCTTCTCATGTCAGTTAACCAGAGTTCCAAGAAGGCAACCTGCATCCTTCCTGAGGATGGTGCCCTTCTCTTCGTGACCTTTCTCTCTACTTCTTAAAGGTTCCACAAACTTGTAATACTGTCATGTTGTCACACTGAGACACACATTTTTCAAAACTAGCACATGAACCTTTGGGGGGCAAATCTTAGCAATACCTCACTGTAATTTATTGTGCAAGATTTTGCTTTGCATTTTTTGTGAGTCATATGAATCCTTTGGATATTTTTCTCCAATGAACTTTTTAATAAAATTTTTAAATAGTTTCTATCCTTACACATTCATTCTCCGGTAAAAAATATCTCTTTTTTCTTTCATACCAGGCCCGCCCTCCCAACTCTCCTCCACATCTCCAGTCACAATATTGTTATTATCCCTTTGAGTTCCACAGGTAATGGTAGTACATTATACTAGTCAAAACTGTCTTCCCGAAAAATACAGCTTGTGTTTAAATCTGGACTCTGCCACCTACTGGCTCTCACCTGTGGGGCTGCTTAACCTATGTGTGTCTTACTCTCATCATACATAAGATGAAGATAATTATTATATCACCCTTCTTATGGGAGTATTTTATTAGCTAATCCTTATAAGAGGGTTGGAATGCCTAGCACGCAGTAAGAATTCATTAAATGTTATCTATTATTTTTTATTATTTGCTCATAAAATGCTTCCTAAGACAGTATCATTCATTTTTCTAGGTCATTTGTTATTCTGTGTTATGATTTTCTGAGTAGCCATGGGAGTTAGATTCAGGCATTGATCTGTGATTTCTCCGTGATGCTCTGTGTATGAGGTTAATTTTTCCTTCTCAGTCTTAATTTCTTTTGCAGATGACTCTATTAAAACCATTTTAATGTAAAATTTTTTTGCTGTAGTATACATGTTGTAGTGTGTTTTGAATATGGAGTAAATTCATGGTCATACAGATAATTAAAGAATACAATGTTCTGGGCAATGAAACTATTTTTGCTAAAAAGATAGTAAACATCTAAAAGGAATTAAAGTACAAGAAAATACACTTGACTTCACCTGCACAACGGAAAATAGCATTGTAAATCTAGCAGTATGGCATTGACCTCAGCCATTGGCACTGTTCCCGCCCCTCAAAATTATGCTTTTCATTAGGATGTTCTTGTGATACATAATAATTACAGTCAATGTGAAGAATTGGTGCATATACATACTGTGTCTTGATCATTTTTATTTCTCCTGCATCTTTTCATCCTCTCCCCTCCCCTCCCCACATCTTCTTTCGCTCTCCACAAAATCTCTGTTTCCTACATTCACTCTTTTTTTGCCTATTTATTTATTTATCCTTCAAGTTTCTCGCATTAGAGAAACCATAGATTATTTAATCTTCTGTGTCTGATTCATTTCACTGAACGTAATGACCTCAAGATGTGTCCATTTTCCCACGTGTGCCTCAAATTTGTCTTTCTTTATGAAAGAGTAGTTCTCCATTGTGTAGGTATATCACATCTTGTTTTAACCTCAATTCTCCGGCTTACTATGTGACTTCAACTAAGTTACTTTGTCAGGGCTCGGGGTGGAGCGCAGTGATAGAGTACTTGCTTACCATGGCCTTTGGTTCTCTCCCAGCTTGAGATTATTGCTTTGTTTGGTCAATTTCAACACAACGAATGTGGCAGAAATTATTGTCATACCCGATGTAAAGGGATAAAGGTGATGGTGGTTAACATTCGGGTGTTAAGCACAGCGGAGTCTGACTGAGAGATGTTTTCATTCCCCGGATGTTGGAGGGTGGTCATAGACAGTCACTGGAAGTTGTCCATGTCTGCTGAAAATAGCGTGAGAGGACAAGGCAAAAGAGTATATTTGCAGTAGTTTGATTTGTATTTTTAATGCACAAAATTATGCATACATTGCATTATTATAAATCAAATCTGGCTTTCTCATCGGCATGTGCACACATTTAGAATGTTTTATTTTATTTCAGACCAATATCAGTAGTTGGTTGTTGTTCCCATATGTTCTCATACTGTAACTGCTTTAATCATTTTTTTCAATAATTTGCAAACAACTAACATATCAGGAAAGCTGTGTAATAAAATAAGGGACATGGAGAATATTTTACTTGATTATTCAACAAAAACATGGTGATCATTGTCTATTGTTCTGATGTTAGCACATCAAGCAATGTCCTGTTGCTGGAGATAGTGTCTTATTTAGACAGAAAAAAATTCCACTCTTATAATAGAGTTTGTATTCTAATGGAAGAAAAAGAGAACAAAGATAGATTATGACTGATAGTGCTAAGTCCCCAGGACTTAGCAAGGTGGTGAAAATGAAGAGGATTCCTTTTTGGTTAGAATAGTCATGGACGCTGCTCAGAGAAGTTAGTATTTGCAGTTCTAAATGACATGACTGAACAAGACATGTGACTACCAATTATTGTTTATAGATTTAATTCAAGAGGAAAGACTTCTATAGAAAACTGGTTTCTTTTCAGGGAGGAGTTTTAGTCACTGTAAGAAGTTATTGATGAGGGACGATGATTTTTTTTTCCTCCTTGAAATCTAGAAAGAGAATATGACAGTAATTATGTGTTCACAAAGTCTATGTGTGGCCTACTCAAGGCAGAGAAGTGGGAGTGGGTATAATAACGCCTTGATTCTTTTTTTAATTGCTGCTTTGCATTTCTATTTTTAGTAATTTGGTTTTATGATCCCTTAATGTCTTTATTAACTAGACAGTGAAAGGACCCAAGTTCTTATCTAGCCAATTAGAAAAGAAATAGGCAACTGTCCTTTTACCCTGCAGTGGGATTTGAGATAGAAAATGTTTTTGACAAATATTCTGTACATAATTAAAGTTTAGTATTTTCTGCACAAAAAGAATAACTGATAATATATTATTATGAGCTTGCCTGCATAGATAAATAAGGCCATCCTGCAAGAATTTTTAAAGGCTTTGTTGGAGCCACAAAGTCACTCACCTCCCATTGTTTCCCTATTATTGTTTGACACTTGCTCTTTCTCTCCATCTTATCCTCTTGAGTTACATGGAGGGATTTTATAGGATCAAATTAGAAATGAATTTTCATTTATTTATTTTTAATTATGTTTTTCTGCAGCTCTGTCATGCACACTCCATGGCTTTGGGAAAAAAGGTCAGGCCAAGGCTGATCTCTGTCATACTGAGTGGGGTCTGGATGGGGAGGGGATTGTGAAGATTTGCCTTTGTTGCTTCCTAAGGTGGTAGATATAGTCCTTACCAATATAAATTTGGCAAACAATGGAAAATTCTTTTCCTACAAATGGTTGTCCCAAGACAGAGATTCAACATCGAATTTTTTTTTTTAATGCAAACATTTCAGTGAGTAAAAAGCAGTAAGACTATAATTCTAGATGGGAAGGAAAGAACTTTTCCATCTTCTGGAATAGGGCTTCTTAACTTATGGGTACACTTGGTTCCTCAAAAAGTGTCTGTGACATTTGCAGTAAAGGTACAAAAGCAAAGGTGAATAAAAGTACTAGCATCTTAATCTGAATAAAGGTTCAACATTACGTAAATATACCCACTCACCCCCCACCTGCCCCCCCCCCCACTAGCTTCACTTAAGAATGTCCTTAAAGCAGTACGATTTATTAGATTTAATCCTCACCTGAAATTTATGTCTTTTAAATATTCTGGGTGATGAAATGGGAAATTCACATAAAACATGTCTGAAACTACCAAAACACTGGTGTCTTGAGGAAAAGCGTACACACATGATTGAGTCACAAGCTGAACTTGCAACTTTTTTGATGGAGTCCCATTTTTCTTGAAACCACAACCAATGGCCAGTCTATGGATGTTTACCCTGGGAGGTTTGGCAGACTTTTTTTTTTTTTTTAAAGGTAGATGCAAGACACTTTCTTCAAGGGAAACTGACAGCTTTGTTACCAATGATAAAATTTAAGCTTTCAAATGAAAATTAGAATTTTTGGAAACTTGTTCTTGTGAGCTTGGGAGCTTTCTAGTATTTATAGCCTCTTCTGATGAGGCTGGTGGTAAGGTTAACTAATGTGATCTTTTGATATTATAAAATGCAAAATGTCAAAATGTAGATTTACATAGCTCAGTGATCTGATATTTTCAAAATGACCAATGCATGCTGTTATGAAATCATGCTGGGTAAAAATATCCATTTAAGCTACAATATAGAACTCTGAATTTTAAAGTAACAGTTTGTGGATATGATTTCAGATACCATATTTTAACTAAACTTTAAGAAACTGAAGGTTTAAACTGGTCTCAAAGACAAAAATCCACAGTTCGACGACAGATGAAACCGAAGCAAATCCAAGGAGGAAGCTTTCTTCTGCTAAGCCAGATATGAAAGAGATTGATTAAAATGCAATACCACTCCTTTTAGTCACATTTATTTTGCTTCAGAACATATTATTATTACCATAAAATACTTACGCTATGTGTGATGGTTTTATTACTATTAGCTTCAAATAAAATAATTACATTTTCTCAGTTTTAATTTCTAAAACGGTAAACAACAACACATATAAATCACATGTCTTAGTTACTTTCTCATTGCTGGGCCAGAATACCTTACATCTGCAACGTTAGGGAGGAAAGATTTATTTTAATTCATAGTTTCAGGACACAGTCCACTCGCGGACAGGCAGATGGCAAATGGTAGAACCACACGGCAGGGCCAGAGCTTGAGTGAATGAGAGATCCTCATGGCATGGCAGAGCAGAGCCAAGTCTGGGAGGAAGGGCAGAGCTACGCCTCCAGGTCAAGCCCCAAGCACCTGCTCCTTCCAGCCAGGCCCCACCTCCCAATTGTACAGTGTCCTTAGGTACACGAGGCTTATGGAGGAACACCCCAGATCCAAACCACAACACCACATAAATGTGATTACTTTCAAGAATGCGATGGGCATCTGAGACCTACCCGAAACCTGTTGCTCAGCCTAGGAAATCAATCTTCCTGATTTGAGCAGTGAGTAAACGGAGCCATGACAGATAGCATGCCTTAAGTGCTGTGTGACAGTTGCGGCTGCATCGCCCCTCTGCAAATCACTGTTCAATGCTTGTTTCTTGTGCTTCTTGGCATGACTCCTTTTGTGTGGAAAAGCTGATCATCTGCCCCCCAGTAAGAAAATTGGCTCGGAAAGGCTCTGATGGTCAAATTAGGTGGTGGTTTTCTTTCTTTTCCCCCCATTTTATTGATATGTATACGTGCAAAATTTAAGGTTTACAGTGGAGTCGAGCCTTTTATGCACATATGTATCTTGCCAAGGTGACCAGGGTTTGGTTTTCTGACAGGTCCCTAGGTGAGGGGCCAAGGGACCTCATGCAAGTCTGGTTCATCTGGGGATGAGATAGGGCGAGGTCAGGCCGTGGAGGCAGGACACTGTCTCCTTTGGGCTCCTCACCCCTTGGCTTTTCCTCCAGGGAGTTCGCACGCTGGAAAGTGAACAGCCTTGCTCTAGAAAGGAAGGATTTCTTCAGTTTGCCTTTGCCTCTTGCCCCGGAGTTTGTCCGAAACATCCGCCTCCTGGGAAGAAGACCCAACCTGCAGCAGGTTACTGAGAACCTGATCAAAAAGTACGGCACTCATTTCTTACTTTCTGCCACCCTTGGAGGTAAGCCATCTCTCAGCATTGGTCGCCTTGCCACTGGAAATTGCTCTATGACCTATTGAACACAGCTCTAGCTGTTCCCGTGTCTTTGTTTTCTTCCTGGCCTATTTTTTTCCTTAAAAAACAACATCCAGATTCACACCAAAACATTTCTATTTTCTGATAAGTTTCGTCTTGAGGAGGAGGGGGTGGTGTCAGATAAAGAGGATGGGGACAGACAGGCTCCTACTAAGCACATACCAGCAGGGGGCGCTCCCAGTTTTCTTTTGACTGAGCCATTTAACCCCAGGCTTCTCCGCTTTCTAATATTTGCTCTGGTTACAAATGTGAGACCCGTAGGCAAAAGACGGAGACGTCCTTTGAGTCCCTGGTACCTGCTTCCTCTCTGTAAAGACCGGTTGTCAGCCAAACCCATTCCAGCTATTCTGGGCTGGTGAATCACCCCTGGTGCGGGCGAGGGTATCATGCATGTGCCTCTGTGCCTGTGACTTACAGCAGAATCGAAAACCCTGAAGAGATAGCATCCTTTCATCCCTGGGAAGAAGAAAATGTAGGATTTATTTTAACATTTAGCTCACTGGCTAATGGACAAAAAGAAGCTTTTCCAGGGTTCAGGCCAGATGCCGGCATGGGGTAGGTATACGAGTGTTTGATGGGGCGGAGGGAGGTAGAGCTTCAAGGCTTTTGCCCTTTCTGAGGGAGCAGAAATAGCCTTGGCGACTTCTCATAAACAACTTGAGAGAGAGAATTGCGTCTCCCCCATGGCGGCAGATCGCCTGCTACAGAGATCAATAGAGAATGTTAAATGGAGTAGCTGAGGGTGAGGGGGTGAGCTTTGGGAGTCTTAAAGAACTATGGAGAAGCGGGAGGGCCTCCCAGCCAGTGGCCTGCAGGTCTGGGGCAGAGTCAGCAAGGGAAGGGGAAGAGGGCCTCAGCAGGGCAGCCCTCCATCCAGCCCAAGTCAAGGGCTTCACGTTCTTGCTGACAGAATTCGGGAGTGGAAGGCTTCACCCATGAACCCATGATTTGTTTTGCTGTAGGGGAAGAGTCCCTGACCATTTTTGTGGACAAACGGAAACTGAGCAGAAAGACAGAGACAACCGGAAGTGGCCCTGCAATCGGGGGCAGTGGGAACAGTTCCGCTGTGTCCTTGGAGATCCTGCACCAGCTGGCAGCCTCTTATTTCATTGACCGGGAAAGCACACTGAGAAGGCTGCACCACATCCAGATCGCCACAGGGGCCATCAAGGTATAGCCCACGGGGTCTCAGGTGGGGGGGGGGGCGGCAGAACCTTAGTCCCCCCACCCCCACCCCCGGGTTGCCAGTCACACTTGTCAGAACCACAGAACGCACAGAGCTTGCGCTGTAAGTCAGGCTTCACCCAAGGGGCGGCTTTACTGTTATACATCACAGATGAAAGCATGGATAAGGTCCCTGGTCCTGTAAGGGTTACTTTCTAGTAAGGATGAAATAATCAGAAGAAGAAGGAGAAGGAGAAGAGGAGCAGGAGGAGGAAGTCAGAGTTACAAGGTCTACCTTTCCTGGAAGATGCAGAGAGCAGCTCACAGTGGCCAGATTAGTCAGGAAGGGCATCTGTGGTATGGACTTGGAGGCTGAGATCTGAATGACAAGAGACCGGGTATCTGTATAACTGAGGGAAGAATTACTAGGCAGAGAAGTAGTAAGTCCTAGGGCCCTGAGGCAGCTGAGGCAAACCGCTTAGTGTCTTAACAGTGCACAGAGAAGACTTTGGTGGCTTCAGGGAGGTGAATAGGAAAGATACTGGTATAGGATGAGGTTTGGTTGTAGAGCAGATACAGATCACGTGACCATGACAAGGAATTCTTGTATAAGTCAAAGTGCACAACCATGAGATAGGTTTACAGAGGAGTGACATGATTTCATGCACATGTTACAAGATCAATAGTTATTTTTATATTGATAAGTTATAATCCTCATTCTAACTTTCTTACTTATGTCTAGGTAATTTCTAGAAAGTTCATGTTGTTTTAGGAAGATTAATGAAAATACTTGAGAGTGCTCCATTTAATTTATCTTAAGCATAAAATTTAGTGGTGACGACACGAAACTTACATTCTGCTTTCATCCCATCTGAAGTTCACAAGAAAATTTTGTCCATGTGCTAGTTCTTTTGATAAACACTTATTGAGAACCTATTATATATGAGACTTTATTCTGAGTCCTTAGAATGCAAGAGTGAATGAAACATTTAAAGACCTTGTGTTCATGAAACTTGAATCCCAATAGTAGAGACATAATTAAATAAGCATAGTTTTGAGTGGTGACTAACGGTATGAAGAAATGAATCAAGGTAAGAGGACAGAGAGCCATGGGGACATGGATTTTGGGAACAGATCTGTCAGGAAGATGCCACTTAAGCAGAGATGTCAGTGGAGCCAAGGAAGCAGCCTCATGGGTATCTTGAGCAAGAGTGTTTTAGACAAAGGGAAGAGTAAGTGTGGTGTGCTGAAAGAGGAGAGGAGTGTGCTTGAAATGACCCAGGAATACCAAAGAAGGTGACATGGGTGGGCTGGAGTTAGGAGAGAACTGAAGGGAGGGCTGAGGCTATAGAGGTTGCAGGGTCTCACTGCATACAAGAAGGGATGCTGGAGACAGTGTGGTGGGAATTGCCACGGTCAAGGTGAGGTACAATGGTGGCTTCAACAAAGCTGGACGCATAGAAATTGAAAGATTCAGAATATGGTTTGAAGGCAACAACCCTACAGGATTATGTAATGGCGGATAAGACAGGAGTCAGGATTAACTGAAATTTTGAGTTGGTACAACCAAATGAACAAGGATTCTATTCAGCTGAATGGATAAAGCTGGAGGGAGGCAGATCTGGAAGAAATAAATCAGGAGTATGGTGTTGGAGATAGATGTGTTGCATCTGATATTCTTGCTGGATGTCATAGAAGAGACATCTAACAGACAGTGGGGACATGAAGAGCAGGATTTCAAGACAAAGTCATGATTGGAGATAGAAATGTGGCACACCCGTGTGTAGCTGGCATTGAAAACGGTGGGGAAGAAGAAGATAGTCTTCAAGGAAGGAGTGTAACCAGTAAAGCAACCCTAGGGCTGAACAGCGGAGCCCCTCAGTATGCAGAAATTACGAACTGGTGATCCAGCCAAAAAGAGTGAGACAGTGTAGGGGGGGTGTGAAGAGGATGGAAGGTTGATTACAAAGCGACCTGATGAAAACATTTCACAAAAGAAGCTGAAACAACACTGAAAATAGAAAATTGCCCTTCGCTTTGGCAAGTGGAAGGTAACGGGTGACACGCGTCGCAGTGTAGGAGTGCTCTCAGTGACATGAGTGTACAACAAGCTAAGAATCCAAAAGAGAAAGCCAAGTGAAGAATCAGATACAAATGAATATATTTTTGTTGGAAAGGCAAGTAGTAAAATCAGTGATGAATGAAGATTGATGTGGGGGTCAAGGAAGAATGTGCTTTTGTTTTTTAAAATGAGAGTTATTCCCGATTGTTTGTTGGCTGAAATAATCCAGTAAAGAGAAAAAAGCAATGGTAAAGGAGAGAGAGGAGGTCATTGAAACAGCAAAACCCTTGGGTGAGAGGGGCTGACGCCCCATGCATACTGCAGAGACTGATTGTACGTGGAAGCATGGACACCCCGTCCTTCAGTGACAGGCAGTGCAGCACACCAGAACGGATGCTGTAGGATGGCTGGATGCGAAGGTGGGATTGATGCAATTTGCTCTGTGCAACAAATAGCAAAGTCTTTGGCTACAAAGGAAAAGACACTATTGAGAAAATCGTGTTTGAAAATGGTCTTCTTAGTGAGCAAGAGTGAGGTCAATCAACTGACAAGATAGACGCGGTGGATTTCTGGATAGCACCGAAAGCCCATCTGAGATTCGTGGTTATAAGCATAGCATGAGATCAGTGAGATTGGTTGTGAGTTCTATCAGCTGCATTCAGCAAGTCACATACCATGCGATCATGGCATAGATGGAGAGTTGGATTCCATCAGAGTGTTTATACGTATCAGATGAAAGCAAAGAGACAGGGAGGGGAGAGCACATACCAAGAGTGAATTGAGTGATAGACCAAGGACTCTAAGTTGAACAAGGAGAGAAAGAAGTCAGTAAATGTCTTAGTTACCTTTTCATCACTGTAATGCAATACCCGACATCCACAACTTTACGGAGGAAAGATTGATTTTAGCTCAAAGTTCAAAAAGTTACAGTCCGTTCATCCATGAGTGGCTGGAAAATGGTAGAATCACATGGTGGTGCTGGAGCTGAAGCCAGAGCCAGTCTCTGGAGACAGAAATCCTCACGCCAGGGCAGAACAGAGACAATTCTTAGAGGAAGGGCAGAACAAGCCACAAGCACCTGCCCCTTTCAGCTAAGTCCCACCTTCCAACAGTAACACAGTATCCATAGGTACATGGAGCTTTGTTGGGGGCACAGGGGAAGACACTGCAGATCTGAGCCACAACAATAAAGGATGTTAGAGAGTGAGAAGTTTGCCAAGTCCAAAGAGTACAAGTCTAAGTTGGCTTGATGATTTGTTAGAGGGAAGAGACCAGGGGAAATATGAGTGTTGCACTGCCTAACACTGAGATTACTGAAGGAATTCATCTGCCAATAAAATTCAATTCATGGGAAGAGCCATGGATATAGATGGATAAAATGGGGTTGGGCTATAACGTAAAGAGAGGAAGCCAAGTGAGGTAAAGAGGCCAGGGATCTGAGAGGCCAGAGTATTAAATCACATCTTGTGTGATCTCCCCCTGTCCCTAACTTAGACTCCTATGGCTAAATCACTCCCCTGCAGGTGTCTCCAATTCAACCTTGGCTTCTTCTTCATAAGCCGACAGAAACGATACGAGCCTAGTGTCATTTCTATTTATAATGAATTTCATCCTAAAAATCTTCAGTGAATGAAGGAAACTAAAAATAAAAATGAACTACAAGGAAGGAAAGTGGTTGAAAGTGCCTGATGTCTCTGGCTTCAATGAAGGCCGACATGATGCAGGAGGAAAAAAGCACAGATTGGATAAATCGCTATGGCGGACCCCTCTCTCTTCTATGCCTAGGAGTGTGAGGGGCAGGAAAGCAGCCAGCCATTACAAGAGAAGGCTACACAGAAAACCTTACGCTCTAGGACACCTAGTTGATAATTAGATTAAAAAAGATAATGATCATGAAATCAGGAAATCCTGATGAGATCCAGGAAGCAAAGGGGAGTTTCACTGAAGAGAAGGGATCAGATTAGCAATTGTCCAGTATTTGGGGGAGCATCCCAAAGGTGAAGGTCACTTTCTGTTAATGAAGATGAAAGATGTATTTATGCAACATGATAAGCAGCTTACAATGACGTAGAAAGACTTAGTTGCATGGGGAGGATTTAAACAAGAACACAGAGTTCTGTAGAAGCCCTTTAGTTCTGCAGTGGGCTGTGTCCAAGTTGGAGAAGAACTGGGAAATTCTCACCACGAAGTAAGTATTGGATCACCAACTCACATCTCCTATTACTGTTCCTTTCTGATTTTTGACCAGATCACCTTCGCATTTTGTGTGATTCACCCCTTTCCCTAACTTAGACTCATTGAGCCATGGCTAAATTTACTACCTTGCATGGGCCTCCATTTCAACCTTGGCTTCTTGCTCTCATTCACTGATACTTTCTTAATTTCTTAAGACTTTACCAACTTTTATCTGATTTTCTTGCATTATGCCGTTCACTAGTGTTTCCTATTTCCATTCTCAGCGCTTCTCCGTGATTCACTCTCCATACTGCTATCCCAAGTGTGTGCCATCAAATCATCTGCTCCCTGCTTCAAATCCTTCCATGACTGTACACTGTATATAGGACAGAGCTAATCTGAGCTGGCTGGCAATATGGTGCAAAAGAAAGATTGTTGGTTCCAACCAAAGAGTCTCAGCATGGCCATGGTTCATGGCGGGGCTTTGAACAGACATGAACCTTCTCTGGTTCTCAGTTTCCTAGCTTTTAAGAGGTTGGAGAATTAGAATAATTTCAACCTGGTAGAATCTGTAATGTTTACTAGAACAAAAGGTAGATGTGGTATGAACCATCACACCACTGAGGCTCAAAAAGGGCTAACTCCTCTTCTCAACAAAACCAGATCATTAATGATCTATTCTGATTTCCTTCTAGTTTTGCCTCCAAACAGTACTTTTTCACTACACTCCAACTTCATTGATCCCCATCCAGTCTCCACTCTCCAGTCTTATCCCCCAATTATACCTAAATATCAATCTTCATTAAAATATGCCTCTTTCTCCTATCTCACATTCCTGGCATATTCTGCTTGCTGCTTGTGCGTTCACTCAAGCAGCTTAAACTCACCCGCCTTGGCTCAACTGAGAAAGACAGACAACTCTTGTTTACAGTTGTTCCTGACTCCTAAGGTATTTAAGGCTTTCTCCAGTGTTTCAAGCACATGGCTCTTTCATTGAGCTTGTCATTCGAACTGTAACGTGAGTATTTCCCCTTGAGACTGTGAGACCTGGTGACAGAGACTGGGTCTTATTCAGCTTTAATTTCCGGTAGAAATACAGAGCTTGCCACAAGATGGGTAATGAGCAAGTGGTGAATGAATAAATGTATGAATGAGTCCATGGACATGACATTTCCCACATGGGTTAGGCTGATCTGCTTAGTGTGTATGCAAATGAATACAAGCATGTTTAGTTGAAATACAAGGTGGCTTGCTACAAAGGTGGTTTATTAAGAGGACTCTGGCAAGGAAAATCACAGATATCTGAGGACAGGCACTAAATCCAATCAGATATCTGAGACTTATGTAAGGATGCTCATATTCCAAGCTTACTCCTTCTGTTGCTGTTGGAATACTTATCTCTACCTTTTTGTCTCCATCTGCTTCACCTTCCTGCTTCTCTGCTTATTCTAGACTTTTCTGGATCGTAATGGGTTCAGTTTACATGTAACTTTGTCTTGCTATGTCGCTGACTCTACCTCTCACTGAACATTATTTTTTTACTTAGGGATCGTCCAGTGCCACTAGCTCGGGGCCACTTCCTTCTGCATTGTCATATATCCGATTTCTGGCCCTGGAGGGTGCTGTATAATTATTTATTACCTGAAATATGTAAATACTTTTTATTACCTTTTAATTTTTTTCTCCAAGTATAATAATTCTCAGTTCTCTTAAGGAAAAAAATTCTTGTTCAGGATCTTCCTTTAGCTCAATATCAAAAGTCGGGCTTGCACAGTCTGTATCATGGGTTACAGGGCCCATATCTTAGTAACGTCTGCGGTGATGAAGTGAAGGCGGGTGGGTCTTCAATGCCTGGGAAAGCGCTTCCTAGAACTGTGCTGCTAATCTCCTAATCTTCCACTGTCCTTGGAAGTCTCTTGTTGGAAGTCCTCCAAGGTCACATTGAATGCAAGATGAACATGCAGCTTCCACTTTCCACTGGAATAGCTGACCAGGGTTCCCTTCGCCTGGGGGTTTAGTGAGTTCTCCTGATGAAACACTGCTCAGAAAATCATGAGTAAACAAGGATAATTTCATGTTTTCTTCCACCTTCCCTCCAAGTCCTCAGTGAACTCTTGAGGTTTGATGTGAACTGTCCAGGACCTACTGCTCGGCTAAGGAGCACTTTGGCATCCCATCCCACAGCTGTGCTCACCTGATGGGTTAACCTGCAAGAAGGGTGGTACAACAGAGACCACCACTTTGCTCTACAATCCTTATCACTTACGGATCCATATGGCAAGGACCAGCAGCCTAGTGCACCCTGCAGCACACCCTTGCTGGCTGTGGTCTTTCTCAACGCTGTGACACCTGCCATCTACCTCCTTCTCCTGAATAAGCCTTCACAGTAGCTGAGCTAGCTTCCAGCAGAGTCATTACTTGGATAGATGTGGGTAGAGTGAGAGAGAGGACTCTGTTCGTTGCTTCACATCCTAAAAGAATGAGCCTCAAGCACATCTGCCTGTCTCCTACTTTCTCAAAGCAAATGCACAGCGACTTTCTACTCCTTTTTACCCACTTCTTTGCACCAGTATGGGTGAAGGAGCACCCTTCCCCTCTTGTTTGTTAATCTGACGTTCTTCTGGGCCCCCTCTGAACATCAGCCCCTGTTACAAGGTTTGCTCTAATTAGCCTACTTTTCCACTACAGGATTTGCCACATTGCACTTCAGTTGTTTACGTGGCAATCTCCCCTCCCCCACCCCCTACCACAGCTGTATGTCTTAGAGCAATAGGGACTCTGTAGCATGTACGTAGCTCCAGGTCCCATTACAGCATCTGGCGTGTGGCAAGATGCTCAGTAAAATGTTTGAGAAGCGAAAACAGGCTGTACACAGTTTAGTCAGAAACAAAGTTACTGAAGTGAGAAGATTTGGGATGGGGTTTTAGAATTTATGCTGACTATTTCTATGACCTTGTAGAGTCATTGAACTCCATCTCTCTCTTCCCGGACCTGAGTTAGCAACTACTTGGCCTATCTCACGCAGGGTTTACATTCAACTAATATGGCTACAGTGGTTTTAAAAATATTGAAACATTTCCATGTACTTCAGCTGGCTGGCTGCCACCCAAAGCACCTTTACCGTCCCAGGGCCAATGCCCCTTCAGAGGTTTCCAGAACCCTACCTGGGCTAAGGCTGGAGTCTCTTCCAGTTAGTCAGCACACCCCTGATCCACCTGATGCTAAACATAGTGACTGTCACCCCCGACTGGCTACAATCACCTGGTTTACGTGAAAACACCTTGCAACTGTAAAGGGCTGTATACATCTACATTTTGTCTGTAATTTCCTAGAAGAACTCAAAAGCCACAAAGGAGGGAAGGCAGCCCTATCTTAGGTATATAGCCCACTCTCTATTTTGTCAAAGTGTGTAAAAGGACTTCTGGGGTCGGTGGAGCTTTGAATTACTCCTGAACTAACTGAAAAGAGGTCACACAAAAGTTCAGCAGGACTCCAGGCTGGCAAAAGGGAGTGTTTCTCACAAGACGTCCTTAGAAATGACTTGTGGGAATTCCTCACTGCAGCAGCCTGGGATCCACTTGGCAGCCCTCTTAAGCACGCACGCCATCAGCCGTGCACTTCAAGCACAGCCCTGGTGCTCACAATTATGAGCCCATCATACTCTGCTCTTGTCATTGCAGGTGTCCTCCCCCAGGTAGGACAGAGCAGCCTAGAAGTGAGGGCAGGGGGAGGAGTATAGGTTGGCTGGAAGGAAGCTTTGCTCAATCTGGTATCTATGGAAAAGTGAATGTGCTAGTGAACCGGAGATTCATCAGGGCTTCTAAAAGCAGGATGGGCTCTGTCAAAAGACCAATTAGCACACAATTATGGGAGTCCCTTTGAATGTGTGTGCCTGAGTGAACTGTACTCTCCTTTGCCTGTGCAGGCCCTCTCTGCAACCTGCAGGAGCCACCTGCCTCTTCTGCAAGGAAAGCTGCAACATTCCGCCCACTGTCCCTCCAGGGACTCGGGGGCAGTGGGAGCGGGCTGTCTTATGCCATCCTGTTCACTCCAGTCCATGCCAGACAATGCCTACAAAGAGACCCAGTCCACTTTTCTTTCTCCTCCTACCTCCTTACTTTTCTAGAGTGGAGCAATCTGGTCTCCAAGCAGACTGAAAATGAAAGGGTTATCCGTACCTTTGGTATCTAGTGAGACCTGAGAGAGGCTTCCCTATTGGTCTGGCTTCAGATCTTTTCTTCTATCAGAAAATGGGCTTGAAGATCGCGATCTGGTCTCTTCTTCCTCTCCATCTCCGTGCTACATTTAACAAACCAAAGCTAATCCCTACGATCTGTCTAATGGATTGCTTTCTTATGGAACTGACCTTTGGAAACAGCCAAGTGAACCTATAACCAACAAATCCAGTCCCAGAAGGCCAGCTGAATGAGATGCGCGGAGTCGGGGGCTGAGGGTAGAGCGAGTGGTAGGGAGCGGAGAGCTGGCAGGGAGGAAAGTGTTGTGAATGGCCGTAAGGAAAGGCGAGATCCTGTTGTAGCTGTTCCCCTCTGGTGGTGTATTTATGTGGGGACTTCCTGTTCTTACGTAAAGCTCCTTAGCTCCCTCCCTGCCTGGACCTGGTTGGCAAAGGACTCAGTCTATGATAGGAGGAAAGCCAATATAAAACTTAGTGACATTTTGGTGGCCAGCTTACCTGGAGGTAAGGACAGGCCCGTCTTCCTAAAACTGTCTCATCCCTGATATTCAGCCCTTCTTATTTCAAGAAAAATAAGCTTCCCCAGAGTTGCTAGGCTAGTTTTTGGCTATAGCACTTCTTATAGATATTTGCGTACCAGATACAAGTGGAACACTTGGCCTTGTAGTAGGTCTGGCTCTGTCTGCCCAGACCCGTCCAACAATTGCCTAATGACTCAGTAGGAAGTATTGAGCACCCGGTGTTCACACGTGGTGCAAAGCAGGCCCAGGTAGAGCAGTTAGTGCACTAGAGTTTTAATAACATCTTTCCATTTCTCAGAAGCTCCTTATTTGAAGTGACTGTGTCTTATTCCTCTATGTGTTTTTGATTCTCCTTGAATATTTGTTAAGTGAATAAGTATCTGGATGAAAGAGTAAGCCAGGTGAGTTCTGGCGTGCAAATGACTGGTTGGCTGACCTTCAGGAGGCCATTTAACTTACCTGGGTCTTGATTCTCTAATCTGTAATAAAAGCACAGCAATGCTGATTTGAAGTCAATACAGTTTGTTTTGCCCAATGTTAACCCTCTGAAGAGAGTGCATATCATTAACATACATTGGATAGATGTGTCTCTTTAGAATATTTCTTTTTTACACAGTGATGGCATTTTAGATTAGCTCGCCTTATTTTCTGTAGCCCTTTGGTACTAAACTGGCCCCTGAAGACTCTAATGTTACAATCCTCTTTCTGACACCCTGCGGCGTTGTGGGCGCAGGCACTGTGATTCTCTGTGGCTTGGTTTCCTTTCTGAGGGGTGGTAGTCTTAAATTTATCCCTTGAGAATTCCCAGGAAAGTTCAGTTGGACGGTGAACTGCAGAAGCCACCCCTGCTCCTGCGAGGTGCTGGTCTTGTTCTTCCGTCAGCCTGGGTCTTGCTCCTCTCACGCTGTGCGTCTCTTGCTGCCCTCTTGGTCTCTGTGTGGAACCACATTTCTTTCTCTGCTTTCCTCCTTTTTCTGTTCCACCCTACTCGTCGTCCTTCAAGACCGGCTCACCTCATCCGTTAACCCTTTTTAGACGACTCCAGGCTCCCGGGATATTTTCCCTCTTTCTCCTCACTGTATTTTTTGTCAGTAGCATGCCGTTTCTCACTTCATAACTCTGTTCCTTGTGTAATTTCAAACCAAGTCTCCTCAGTGGTGTGGCTTGCACAGTTCCATTCCCCATGGCGATTAGCAGGGAGCTAGACACATGTTCTGTGCACTCCTGACCCCACGGGCCATCGATCTTGCTGCCAGCTCTTTTCCCCTCACAGTACATTTCCCTAGCCGCCCACTTTCCTGTTGTCCTTAAGGACAAGCTGAAATGGTGTTTCCTCTGCTCTTTCTCCCATCAAGGACGAGCTGAGGATGCGTCTCCTCTGCTATGCCTCTCATTTTCTCATTGTTTAGAGCGATTCTTCCCTCAGTGCTGCTTGTGACAGTCTTGTGCCATGACTTGGGTGCCTATCAGTTACTTGTGTGTGCACGTGCTTTTCTACAAATCCCATCAACTTGCGTATCTTTGTGCTCTCCTCCTCATGCTGCAAAGACTAGAACACACTAGCCACACATTCTCTAATTCATTGAGTACCCGCTTTATGCCAGATGCTGTCTGAGTTGCTGTAGATGACATGACAGACAAAATAAGTACGTGCTCACCTCTGTGGAGACTCCTGCCTACGGGAGCCTGGCATGAATCATATACTCCCAGAAAAGGACGTTAAACTGTAACTTTGCATGCCTGCTGCAAAACGGAGGTGCCCGCAGCTACAGGAGGAGGTCAGAGATATTGGGGAGACTCCCACGAAGAATTCCAGAAAGGCAGTCTATGAATGTTTGATGAATTGTGTGGAATTGAACAGTGGCTGCTCAATAAAAACTCGTTGATTGGTTGATTGATCGTTGGCAAAGAGTTCAGCGATGCTGAGAAGTAAGGGCCTCAGGTCCCCATCATTCTTATTACATAATTATTTCAGTGCATTTAAAGCTCCCCATTTTTCATCTTATACTTTAAACATCAGGGAAAACTGATGGACCAACTTTATAATATTTTAAAATGACTCTGTGGTGTTTTGGAATATTATATGGCTGTAAGAGTTTATGTATATTTAATATACTTATTAAAATACGCAATAAGCCCATGGCTGATTTTCTCTAAGGACATTTCGGTGCCGAGGTGGGACTTAAATGTTTAATACTAATAATAATAGTCATAATTCACATTTCTCTCGTGCTTTTCATTTTCAAGACCCTGGAAGCCAGTAAGCACAGGGGCAGGTGGATGGAACTGTGCTTACCTGCAAGCTAAAGGCCACATCTGGCCCCCGCCTTCCCTGGGGGAGGGAAAAGGCTGACTCCAACTCAAAGGTCCCTCTCCTCAAGCGTCCTCTGCCTTCCTTAAAATTTCTCTTTCCAAACGCAAGTTTCCTCTGGCTGCCTGGGAAAGGTTCCCACTTACATATAACTTTGCTGCCAGTCTTATTTCACAGATACTCGCTGTCTCAGGACAAACAAAGTGGCTTTATGTTCCCGGGGACGGGAAAGACACGTGCTATTTCACTGGCCAGATTAAGACAGGACATGGAGCCTCCGATCCAGTTAGATTACTGGAGAAAAAAGGGGTAAAGGGAAAGCTTCCTCTTTTTATCTAAATCTGGATCTTACCCTTCTTTCTTTAGGTCACAGAGACCAGAACCGGTCCGCTGGGTTGCAGCAACTATGACAACCTGGACTCAGTCAGCTCTGTCCTGGTGCAGAGCCCAGAGAACAAAGTGCAGCTACTGGGTAAGCGGCCCCATGATGCTTTGCACACTGCTCACTGCTGGTGGGAAACCTTTATCACCAAAAGGCAAGAAAGAGTACCCTACCTTCGCATTTGAGCAAGCCTTTCTTAGCACAAGAACTACCACAAACCCAGGGGCTTGTTTTTAACAACTTTCCGTTATTCTTTTGAGAAAAACATTTAATGAAATGCCGCACACCCCAGACCCATGGCTCCATGTGGCATCTAAACCTTGCTGTATCATGTTCTCTCTCAAGATCAGCATCCTGTAAAAAGCTGCACTTCCATCCTTGACCTAGTTCAGTGAGCTCCTTTTATATCCTAAAAATAAAAATAAACAGGAGTTTACTCAAAAGACACACTGAGAAATAGTTGGCCTTTGCAGATTGCTAGGGGACACCAATTCTAGCTGTACAAATACTGGGGCCACAGTTTACTGTAACCACAGCCTGGGGGTGGCCCTCGCTTCCTGCTATCAGTCTGTGGTCTTCAATAAGAAGTTCAAAGCCAGGAGAAGAGTTCCAGAGGAAAGGAGCCTTTTGACCAGAGACAAAGCAAGCAGGAGTGGGAAAGGAAAGGGGCAGGAAGCTGTACTAGGCTGAAGACGGGGAGATGAGGGGCCTCTGTTTCTCGAGGAAGGGATGTGCACACTGAATCCACAGGAAAAGTTCGTTTGTCTTGAGGCCTAACTGAATTGGACTCTGTTTAAGATATTATTATCTCAGCATTAAAAAATCAATAGCTTTCACCCGAGATCTACAATTACAAATTCCCAGGCAACCTGAGTCAGATGCAACCCAGTAATGCTTTAGAAATCAAGAAACGTATGATAAAGAGGAGGGGAAAACTCTTTACAATCAGCACCTCTCTTCTCCTCTGTCCCTCGATGGACTGGGTGTGTGTCCAGAAATTAGTGATGAGCGAAGTTCCAAATGTCTGGTGGTTCATTTGGAATAGTTTATGCCGTTTAGTTTTATAGCATCACTCATGCAGACGTTGCTCGGGGCACTTATTCCCACAGCAATGGGAAGAGTTCCGGTGAGGAGGAGGGGGAGCGGTGGAGAAGGTGGAAGGGAAGTACTTGGAGTGAGTGAGTGTCGGAAGCAAGCATGTGGGAGGGTTGTGGGGAGGGCTGCTCAGGTGCCATCACAGGAGAGTCAAGAAAGGACAATTCAGAGTAGGAGGTGGACCTGCAGCAAGAACAACACACATGCACCGCTGCTGATAATTTTAACTTGTAGTTTGAGGTCTGCTGAGACAGGGATACACAATTTGGGTCTGTGATTTTCTGCCAAGGGCAAGGCCAAGAATAGGAAATAAGGGGCATGCTTTTGAGGAAGGAGGTGCTCTCAATATTCAGAAGTCCTCCTATTCCCCACTCTCCTGGCACAAGGTATCACAATGTTCCTTGCAGAGAATCTTCCGCAAGTCTGACCTTGAACATGGCCCAAACTGCCCCTGACGCCATGCCTGTCCTTCCTTTATCCTTTGGTAGGCTTCCAGTAACTGCCTTACATTTGGCTTGAAACCGACTAAGCTACAATTATTCTGCTACAGGTAAACTTGTATCCACAACAGATGGTTTAGAAAGCCAAGGCTTGTAGTATTTTAGCGTATTATATTCAAGATCAGAGGAAGCCTACTGAAAGAGAGCTGAGAGCCATCTAGTCTGGCTGATGTTGGGATATTGACTATCATCCTACTTTCAAATTTCCTGAGGAGTTAAATCGTGCTAGGAGAGGCAGCTTTTCCAGGTGTGCAGTATGGCCTGATGGGAGAAGGTCATGGCCTAACTCCAAACAAACTTAACTAGTGCTGTGGGGCAGGGAACTGGTCTTTGGTCTTTGATTTCCTTATTTGTAAGCACCTCACTATGACCATGAGTGTTACATTGTGTAGAGAAAGCCCATGGCATAGTGCCTGGATACTGTATCTGACCCTACCCTACCAAGATGGCCTCCTCAGTAATCAGGGCTCCATGAGAGGCCCGGGGAGGTTAGCATTCAGTAATACGCTAGCATGCCTACTGTTAATTTCAGTTAAGGTGAGATTAACAGTAGTCAGGATAGCTATGAGAGGCCAAACAAACTTCGATTCCACCCCCATCCCCCACTCCCAGAGAGGTGGAGACTCTGTTATCTGAAAAAATTTCCTGTTTTCACACAAGAAATTTTGGCTGATGTGAGGGCTTCATCTGAGCCTTGGGCTTTCATATTCCTCATCTGCATTTTCAGATCTTCCCCATCTGTCACTGGGGAGGGAAAGTCCTCTCTCCCACCCACCTCAGCAGGAGGAGGCCCTGGGGTGACCAACCTTGGGCCCAGAATACATAAGTCAGCAGAAGTTCAGCCAGGATTCTTGCAGCCTTGGCTGTGGGAAACTGAGTCCCCACTGGCTCTGCCCAGTGGTTCCTTGAAATATCCTTTCCCCAGGCCTGCAGGTGCTGCTGCCTGAGTACCTGCGTGAGCGGTTTGTGGCTGCGGCACTCAGCTACATCACGTGCAGCTCTGAGGGTGAGCTGGTCTGCAAGGAGAATGACTGCTGGTGCAAGTGCAGCCCCACCTTCCCAGAATGCAACTGTCCTGATGCTGACATCCAGGCCATGGAAGACAGCTTACTGCAGATTCAGGACTCCTGGGCCACTCACAATAGGCAGTTTGAAGAATCAGGTGAGCATCCAGATGGCTCAGAATTCCTCCCTGTCAGAGAGGTGGCTGTTCGGTACAAGGCAAGACATGGGATTCCCCCTCGGATCTCAACATGGACACTTTCTATCTCTGTGACCTTGAACAGGTTATATCACCATGAGATTCTCAAGTGAATTGATTTTCTTTTTATGTAAATAGGTATAATACCTCTAAGAAGTGTGCTTTAGGGGCTTGATAAACTTAGATAAATAAGGGCACAGGACTGCTCTATTATTATGTGCTGCTGATTCCAAAGTGCCTAGAAAAATTCTTGCACATAGGTGCATGGACGTATTTGTGCATATTGATTTTAGTGGCACGTGTTAGAAGCTGATTGTTACTGTTCTAACTCATAGCAATGTTACCTGGAGACCTGCATAGATTCTGAGCAACTGGTTTTGCACTCTTATCCTATTAATGATCAACTCTATGACCTTAACTTATTCATGAGGCTTTCTCAGTACCCCAGTTTCCTCATCTGTGAAAAGGGGAAAGTGACAATCACAAATTGAAAGAAGTAAGAATTATCATGTTCCAGTTCCCAAACCCTGCGCTTTGTGTTAAGCATTGGGGGTTATGATCTACAAAGTACTTCAGGACAGACCTACACCCGAGGTCAGAAAACACAGCATGCCTAGGGATCTCTGAGGAGAGCTCAGACTTGGGGCTTGGGATCAGAAAGCACATTGCTTCTAAACTACTAGAAGAAAGAATGGACAGCTAACCAAGAGCCAAAGAAAGAAAAAATACTATAGAAGACAAGAATGTTGTGGAGGAATGGGCTGGTCTCAGGGACTGGAAGGTTCTAAGGTTTCTGAGCTGAGTGCTGCACCTTCTGTGTGCCAACATTTGCCTGTCTGTGTGCACACTCCTCTCTTCCATCAGGGTGTCCTGTCATTGGAGAAAACTGGCCTGAGACTGTCACAGATGACAATATAAGGAGCTATGAAAGGGGAAAGAGACGCATCCCTAGGCCATTAGCAAAAACAAGATCTTAGCTTTTTGCTTAGCAACATCTGTTTTGAAATTTAAAAGCCTATTGAAATAGTTGGGTAGAAAAAATTATGAAACTGAGATTTGGACAGGTATGGTGCTTGGCCAACATGGCCAGTGGAACTTGCTTAAGAGTGCAGGTGAGGCGCGCAGCTGATCCACACACCTAGAAGTCTCGCGGGAGTGGTGGGGCTTGCCGGCGACTGCAGGCAGCTGCTTGGATTTGGACAGGTACGGTGCTTGGCTGCCGCGGTCAGTAAAACTTGCTTGAGAGTGCAGGAGAGGCACGCAACTGATGCGTGCACGTAGAAGTCTAGTGGGAGAGGTGGGGCTTGATGGCGGCTACAGGCAGATGCTTGGATTTGGACAGATATGGCGCTTGGCCGCCGCAGCCAGTGAAACTTGCTTAGGAGAGCAGGTGAGGCGTGTAGCTGACCCATGCACCTGGAAGTCTCGCGGAGAGGTGGGGCTTGCCGGCGGCTGCAGGACTCTGCTTGGATTTGGGCCGGTACAGCGCTAGGCCACTGTGACCAGTAGAACTTGTTTTAGGGTGCAGGTGAGGCATGCAGCTGATCTGCACACCTAGAAGTCTTGCGGAGAGGCAGGGCTTGCCGACCGCTGCAGGACTCTGCTTAGATTTGGACAAGTATGGCTCTCAGGCACCGCTACCAGTGGAACTTGCTTGGGAGCGCAGATGAGGCACACAGCTGATTCACGCACCTAGAAGTCTCGCAGGAGAGGCGGGGCTTGCCGGTGCCTGCAAGACTCTGATTAGATTAGAACAGGTACGGAGCTCGAACTTTGCGGCCAGTGGAACTTGCTTAGGAGCACAGGTGAGGCATGCGGCTGATCCGCGCACCTAGAAGTCTCAGGGGAGAGGCGGGGCTTGCCAGTGGCTTCAGGACTCTGCTTAGATTTGGAGAGGTATGGCACTCAGCTGCTGCGGCCCGTTGAACTTGCTTAAGAGCGCAGGTGAGGCGCGCAGCTGACCCGCGTACCTAGAAGTCTCGCAGGAGAGGCAGGGCTCTCCGGTGGCTACAGGGAGCTGCTTGTATTTGGGCAGGTATGGCGTGCGGCTTCTTGCCGGGACTTGGTGCCCGACAGAGTGGGCAGGGAACACCGCAGCCTATGGAACTTGCATGAGAGCGCAGGTGAGGTGTGCAGCTGATCCGGGCACATAAATGTCTCGGAGAGGCGGGGCTTGCCAACGGATACAGGAAGCTGCTTAGATTTAGACAGGTGCTGCACTCGGCAACCGCAGCACGTGGAACTTGCTTGAGAGCGCAGGTGAGGCACGTGGCTGATCCACACACCTAGAAGTCTAGCGGGAGAGGTGGGGTTTGTTGGTGGCTGCAGCCAGCTGCTTGGATTTGGACAGGTACGGCGCTTGGCCGTGAGGCCAGTAGAACTTACTTGAGAGTGCAGGTGAGGCGCGCAGCTGATCCGCACACCTAGAAGTCTAGCGGGAGAGGCAAGGCCGCCGCAACCAGTAGATCTTGCTTGAGAGCACAGGTGAAGCACACTGGTTATCCGCACATCTAGAAGTCTTGCAAAGAGGTGGGGCTTGCTGGTGGCTGCAGGACTCTGCTTAGATTTGGACAGGTCTGACGCTCGGGCACCGCAACCAGTGGAACTTGCTTGAGAGCGCAGGTGAGGCACACAGTGGATTTGCGCACCTAGAAGTTTTGCAGGAGAGGCAGGGCTTGCCAGCGCCTGCAAGACACTGCTTAGATTTGGACAGGTACGGAGCTTGGCCGTCGCCGCCAGTGGAACTTAAGAGCGCAGGTGAGGCATGCAGCTGATCCGTGCACCACAAGTCTTGTGTGAGAGGCGGCGCATTCCGGCATCTGCAGCAAGCTGCTTAGAATTGGACAGGAAAGGCGCTTGGTTGCTGCGACCTGTGGAACTTGCTTAAGAGTGCAGGTGAGGCACGCAGCTGATCCGCACATGTAGAAATCTCGTGGGAGAGGCGGGGCTTGCAGGTGGCTGCAGGAAGATGCTTAGATTTGGACAGGTATGGCATTCAGCCGCCGTAGCCAGTGAAACTTGAGAGCGCAGGTGCGGCATGCAGCTGATCTGCGCACCTAAAAGTGTTGCGGGAGACGCAGGACTTCCTGGAGGCTACAGGGAGCTGCTTGAATTTGGGCAGGTACAGTGCACAGCTGCTTGCCGGGACTGGGAGAGTCCCACAGAGTGTGTAGGGACCACCGCAGCCTGTGGAACTTGCTTGAGAGCGCAGGAGAGGCACACAGCTGATCCGCGCACCTAGAAGTCTTGCGGAGAGGCGGGGCTTGCGGGGGGGGGGGGCTGCAAGACTCTGCTTAGATTTGGACAAGTATGGAGCTCGGCCGTCGCGGCCAGTGGAACTTGCTTAAGAGCACAGGTGAGGCGTGCAGCTGATCTGCGCAACTAGAAGTCTTGCGGGAGGGGCGGGGCTTGCCGGCGGCTACAGAAAGTTGCTTAGATTTGGACATGTACGGCACTTAGCCGCCGCGACCTGTGGAACTTGCTTACTAGTGCAGGTGAGGCGCGCAGCTGATCCATGTACCTAGAAGTCTCACAGGAGAGGCGGGGCATGCCAGCAGTTGCAGGAAGCTGCTTAGAATTGGACAGGTACGGCGCTTGGTCGCCGCAGCCAGTGGAACTTGCTTGAGAGTGCAGATGAGGAGCGCATCTGATCCACACACCTAGAAGTCTCGCGGGAGAGGCAGGGCTTACCGGCGGCTGCAGGACATTCCTTAGATTTGGATAGGTTCGGCGTTTGGCCGCCGCAACAAGTGGAACTTGCTTAAGAGGGCAGGTGAGGAGCGCAGCTCCTCCATGCACCTAGAGGCCTCGCAGGGGTGGCGGGGTTTGTCGGCGGCTGCAGGCAGTTGCTTGGATTTCGACAGGTATGGCACTCGGCTGCTTCCCGGGACTTGGAGCCCTGCAGAGGGGGCAGAGAGCACCGCGGCCTGTGGAATTTGCTTAAGAGCGCAGGTGAGGCGTGCAGCTGATCCGCGCACCTAGAAGTCTCCAGAGAGGCGGGGCTTGCCAGCCGCTGCAGGACTCTGCTTAGATTTGGGTACACACGGTACTAGGACTCCATGAGCAGTAGAACTTCCATGATAGCACAGGTGAAGCATGCAGCTGATCCGCGCACCTAGAAGTCTGGCAGAGAGGTGGGGCTTGCTGGCAGCTTCAAGACTGCTTACATTTGGACAGGTACGGAGCTTGGACGTCGCGGCCAGTGGAACTTGTTTAAGAGCACAGTGAGGTACACAGCTGATCCACGCACCTAGAAGTCTGGCAGAGAGGTGGGTCTTGTTGGTGGCTGTAGGGAGCTTCTTGGATTTGGAAAGGTACGGCGCTCGGCCGCCCCGGCCAGTGGTATTTGCTTAAGAGTGCATGTGAGGCGCCCAGCTGATCCGCGCACCTAGAAGTCTTGGGGTAGGGGCGGGGCTTGCGGCAGCTGCAGAAAGTTGCTTAGATTTGGTCAGGTACAGCACTCCGCTGCTGTGACCTATGGAACTTGCTTAGGAGCGCAGGTGAGGCGCGCAGCTGATCTGCCTACCTAGAAGTTTCGCGGGAGATGCCGGGCTTTCTGGCGGCTACAGGGAGCTGCTTGGATTTGGGCAAGTACAGCGCACGGCTTCTTGCTACCAATTGGTGCCCCACAGAGTGGTCAGGGAGCACCGCAGCCTGTGGAACTTGAGAGCGCAGGTAAGGCACACAGCTGATTCGTGCACCTAGAAGTCTCATGGGAGAGGCGGGGCTTGCCGGCTCCTGCAAGACTTTGCTTAGATATGGACAGGTATGGAGCTCGGCCATCGCGGCCTGTGGAACTTCCTTAAGAGCACAGCTGAGGCGTGCAGCTGATCCGCACACCTAGACTCGCGGGAGAGGAGGGTCTTGCCAGCGGTTGCAGGGAGCTGCTTAGATTTGGACAGGTACCGCACTCGGCTGCCGTGACCATTTCAACTTGCTTAAGAGCTCAGGTGAGGCGCGCAGCTGATCCGCGCACCTAGAAGTCTTGCAGGAGAGGCGGGGCTTGCCGGCAGCTGCAGGACTCCCCTTAGATTTGGACAGGTTCAGCGTTAGGAAGCCGCAACACGTGCAACTTGCTTAAGAGGGCAGGTGAGGCTCATCCACGCTCCTAGACATCTCGCGGGAGTGGCGGGGCTTTTCGGCGGCTGCAGGCAGCTGCTTGGATTTGGACAGGTACAGCGCTTGGCCACCACGGTCAGTAAAACTTGCTTGAGAGCGCAGGAGAGGCGCGCAGCTGATCCGCGCACCTAGAAGCCTTGCGGGAGAGGCGGTTTTGCCGGCAACTGTAGGCAGCTGCTTAGATTTGGATAGGTATGGCGCTCGGCTGCTTCCTGGAACTTGGAGCCCCGCAGAGGGGTCAGGGAGCACCGCGACCTGTGGAATTTGCAGAAGAGCACAGGTGAGGCGTGCAGCTGATCCTTGCAAGTTAGAAGTCTACTGGGAGATGCGGGGCTTGCTGGCGCTTTCAGGACTCTGCTTAGATTTGGACAGGTACGGCACTCGGCTGCGGCAATCTGTTAAACTTAAGAGCACAGGTGAGGTGTGCAGCTGATCTGCATACCTAGAAGTCAAGGGAGAGGCAGGGCTTGCCAGCAGGTACAGGGAACTGCTTGGATTAGGGCAGGTACGGTGCACGGCTTCTTCCCGGGACATAGAGCCCCTCAGAGAGGGCAGGGTGCACCGCGGGCTGTGAAATTAAGAGCATAGGTGAGGCGCACAGCTGATCCGCGCACCTAGAAGTCTCGCAGGAGAGGCGGGGCTTGCCGGAGGCCGCAGGAAGCTGCTTAGAATTGGACAGGTACATTTCTTGGTCACTGCGACCTGTGGAACTTGCTTGAGAGCACAGGTGAGGTGCGCAGCTGATTCGTGCACCTAGAAGTCTCGCGGGAGAGGTGGGTCTTGTTGGTGGCTGCAGGGAGCTGCTTGAATTTGGACAGGTACGGCACTCGGCCACCCCAGCCAATGGTACTTGGTTAAGAGTGCATATGAGGTGCCCAGCTGATCCACGCACCGAGAAGTCTTACGAGAGAGGTGGGGCTTGCCGCCAGCTACAGGGAGCTGCTTAGATTTGGACAGTTGCGGCGCTCGGCTGCCATGGCCAGTGCTACTTCCTTGAGAGCACAGGTGAGGCACACAGCTGATCTGTGCACCTAGAAGTCTCGCAGGAGAGGCGGGGCTTGCCGGAGGCCGCAGGAAGTTGCTTAGATTTGGACAGGTACGGCACTCCGCTGCTGCGACCTGTGGAACTCTATTACAAGCTCAGGTGAGGTGTGGCAGCTAATCTGTGTACTTAGAAGTCTCGCAGGAGAGGGAGAGCATGCTGGCAGCTGCAAGAAGCTGCTTAGAATTGGACAGGTACAGCGCTTGGTCGTCGTGACCTGTGGAACTTGCTTAAGAGCTCAGGTGAGGTGCGCGAAGGATCCACACACCTACAAGTCTCGTGGGAGAGGCGGGGCTTGCTGGTGGCTGAAGGCAGGTGCTTGGATTTGAACAGGTAGGGGGCGCTTGGCCGCCGTGACCAGTAGAACTTGCTTGAGAGCGCAGGTGAAGCACGCAGCTGATCCGCACATCTAGAAGTCTTGCGGAGAGGTGGGGCTTGCCGGCGGCTTCAAGATTCTGCTTAGATTTGGACAGGTATGACACTCAGGCACCGCGACTGGTGGAACTTGCTTGAGAGCGCAGGTGATGCGCGCAGCTGATCCGCGCACCTAGAAGTCTCACGTGAGAGATGGCGCATGCCAGCAGCTGCCGGAAGCTGCTTAGAATTGGACAGGTAAGGCCCTTGGTCGCCTCGACCTGTGGAATTGCTTAAGAGCGCAGGTGAGGCGTGCAGCTGATCTGTACACCTAGAAGTCTCGTGGGAGGGGCGGGACTTGCCGGCGACTGCAGGATGCTGCTTAGATTTGGACAGGTATGGCATTTGGATGCTTCCCGGGACTTGGAGCCCCTCAGAGAGGGCAGGGTGCACCGCAGCCTGTGGAATTTTCTTAAGAGCGCAGGTGATGCACACAGCTGATCCATGCACCTAGAAGACTCGCAGGAGAGGTGGGTCTTGTTGGTGGCTGCAGGGAGCTGCTTGGATTTGGAAAGGTATGGCGCTCGGCCGCCCCGGCCAGTGGTATTTGCTTGAGAGTGCATGTGAGTTGCCCAGCTGATCCGCGCACCTAGAAGTCTTGGAAGGGGGAGGCTCGCCCGCGGCTGCGGAAAGTTGCTTAGATTTGGACAGGTACAGCACTCTGCCACCACGACCTGTGGAACTTGCTTAAGAGCGCAGGTGAGGCATGCAGCTGACCCGCGTACCTAGAAGTGTCGCGGGTGAGGCGGGCTTTCCGGAGGCTACAGGGAGCTGCTTGGATTTGGGCAGGTACCATGCGCGGCTGCTTCCCGGGTCTTGCAGCCTCACAGAGTGGACAGGGAGCACCATGGCCTGTGGAATTTACTTAAGAGCGCAGGTGAGGTATGCAGCTGATCCGCACACCTAGAAGTCTCGCGGAGAGGTGGTGCTTGCCGGCGGCTGAAGGACTCTGCTTAGATTCGGGCAGGCACGGCGCTTGGCTGCCATGACCAGTAGAACTTGCTTGAGAGGGCAGGTGAGGCTCACAGCTGATCTGCTCACCTAGAACTCTCACTGGAGTGGCGGGGCTTGGCGGCGGCTGTAGGACTCTGCTTATGTTTGGGCAGGTATGTCGCTAGGCCACCGCAAGCCGAACTTCCTTGAGAGTGCAGTTGAAGCACACAGCTTATCCGCACACCTACAAGTCTCGCAGAGAGTCGGCACATCCCGGCAGCTTCAGGAAGCTGCTTAGAATTGGACAGGCATGGCACTTGGTCACCGCGACCTGTGGAAGTTGCTTGAGAGCACAGGAGAGGAGCGCTGCTGATCTGCACACCTAGAAGTCTCGCGGAAGAGGCAGGGCTTGCCGGTGGCTACAGAGAGCTGCTTGGATTTGGACAGGTACAGCGCACAGCTGCTTCCCAGAACTTGGAGCCCAATAGAGTGGGCATGAGTGGGCTGGGAGCACCGCGGCCTGTGGGATTTGTTTAACAGCACAGTTGAGGTGCGCAGCTTATCCGTGCACATACAGGTCTCGTGGAAGAGGCTGGGCTTGCCGGCGGCTGTAGGAAGCTGCTTAGATTTGGACAAGTATGGCTCTCGGGCACCGCGACCAGTGGAACTTACTAGAGTGCGTAGGGTAGGCACACAGATGATTCACGCACCTAGAAGTCTCGCGGGACAGGTGGGGTTTGCCAGTGCCTGCAAGACTTTGCTTTGATTTGGACAGGTACGGAGCTCGGCCGTCACAGCCAATGGAACTTTCTTAAGAGCACAGGTGAGGCGTGCAGCTGAACCACGCACCTAGAAGTCTCATGGGAGAGACGGGGCTTGGCGGCGCTTGCAAGACTTTGCTTAGATTTGGACAGGCACCGAGCTTGGCCGTTGCGGCCAGTGGAACTTGCTTAGGAGCACAGGTGAGGCATGTAGCTGATCCGTGCACCTAGAAGTCTCGCAGGAGAGGTGGGGCTTGCTGGCGGCTTCAGGACTCTGTTTAGATTTGGACAGGTATGGCGCTCTGCCGCTCCGGCCCGTGGTACTTGCTTAAGAGTGCATGTGAGGCGCCCAGCTGATCTGCACACCTAGAAGTCTTTTGGGAGAGGCGGGGCTTGCTGGAGGCTGTAGAAAGTTGCTTAGATTTGGACAGGTACAGCACTCCGCTGCTGTGACCTGTGGAACTTGCTTACGAGCGCAGGAGAGGCGCGCAGCTGATCCGCGTACCTAGAAGTCTCACAGGAGAGGCAGGGCTTTCCGGCAGCTACACAGAGGTGCTTGGATTTGAGCAGGTATGGCTCGTGGCTTCTTGTCGGGACTTGGTGCCCCACAGAGTGAGCTGGGAGCACCGCAACCAGTAGAACTTGCTTGAGAGTGCAGGTGAGGCGCGCAGCTGATCTGCACACCTACAAGTCTCGCAGGAGAGGCGGATCTTGCTGGCGACTGCAGGGAGCTGCTTAGATTTGGACAGGTATGGCGTTTGGCTGCTTCCCAGGACTTGGAGCCCCGCAGAGGGGGCCAGGAGCACCACGGCCTGTGGAATTTGATGAAGAGCACAGGTGTGGTGTGCACCCGATCCGTGGACGTAGAAGTCTTTTGGAAGAGGTGGGGCTTGATGGTGGCTGCAGCAGCTGCTTGGATATGGACAGGTACGGCACTCGGCCGCCGCGGCCAGGAGGACTTGCTTGAGAGCACAGGTGAGACGCGTGGCTGATCCACACACCTAGAAGTCTCGGGGGGAGAGGCGGAGCTTGCCAGCATCTGCAGAAAGTTGCTTAGATTTGGACAGGTACGGCACTTGGCCGCCACAACCTGTGGAACTTGCTTACGAGCATAGGTGAGGCACGTAGCTGATCCACGTACCTAGAAGTCTCACGGGAGAGGCGGGGCTTGCCAGCAGCTGCACAAAGTTGCTTAGATTTGGACAGGTAGGGCACTCGGCTGCCACAACCTGTGGAACTTAAGAGCACAGGTGAGACGCGCAGCTGATCTGCGCACTTAGATGTCTCGTGGAAGAGGTGGGGCTTGCCGGTGGCTGCAGGAAGCTGCTTAAATTTGGACAGGAATGGCGCTTGGCTGCCGCAGCCAGTAGAACTTGAGAGCGCAGGTGAGGCACGCAGCTGATCCGCGCACCTAGAGGTCTCGCAGTAGAGGCAGGGCTGCTGGCGGCTACAGGGACCTGCTTGGATCTCGGCAGGTATGGTGCGCAGCTGCTTCCCGGAACTTGGAGCCCCGCAGAGAGTGCAGGGTGCACCGCAGCCCGTCGAATTTGCTTAAGAGCGCAGGTGAGGCATGTAGCTGATCCACATACCTAGAAGTCTTGCGTAAGAGGCGGGGCTTGCCGGCGGCTACAGAAAGTTGCTTAGATGTGGACAGGTACAGCATTCGGCCACCGTGACCTGTGGAACTTGCTCACGAGCTCAGGTGAGGTGCGCAGCTGATCCGCGTACCTAGAAGTCTCACAGGTGAGGCGGGGCATGCCGGCAGCTGCAGGAAGCTGCTTAGAATTGGACAGGTACATTTCTTGGTCACTGCGACCTGTGGAACTTGCTTGAGAGCACAGGTGAGGTGCGCAGCTGATTCGTGCACCTAGAAGTCTCGCGGGAGAGGTGGGTCTTGTTGGTGGCTGCAGGGAGCTGCTTGGATTTGGAAAGGTATGGCACTTGCCTGAGAGCGCATGTGAGGCGCCCAGCTGATCCACGCACCTAGAAGTCTTGTGGGAGATGCGGGGCTTGGTGGTGAGTGCAGGGAGCTGCTTGGACTTGGACAGCTACAGCGTGCAGCTGCTTACCGGGACTTGGAGCCCCGTAGAGGGGGCAGGGAGCACCGTGGCCAGTGAAATTTGCTTACGAGGCCAGGTGAGGCTCGCAGCTGATCTGTGCACATAGAAGTTTCATGGGAGAGGCGGGGTTTGCAGGCGGCTGCACGGAGCTGCTTTGATTTGGACAAGTACAGTGCACGGCTGCTTCCCCGGACTTGGAGCCCCACAGTGGGGGCAGGGAGCACCTCGGCCAGTGGAATTTGCTTAGGAGCGCAGGTGAGTAGCGCAGCTGGTCTGTGCATGTAGAAGTCTTGAGGGAGAGGCGGGGTTTGCCTGTGGCTGCAGGAATCTGCTTGGATTTGGACAGGTACGGCGCACGGCTGCTTCCTGGGACTTGGAGCTCCACAGAGTTGGCAGCAAGTCCCAGTTGGCAGAGGAAACTGCTTAAGAGCCTCCATTGGGACCCGCAGCTGCTCTTCCTTGTGCTTTGAAGCCCAGTGGAATAGGCGGAGAGTGCCTGAAGCTAGAAGCAGCTGCACAGGAGCAGACCAGAGGAGTGCACAGGTGTCCTGAGCACCAGGAGACCTTGAGGCAGTTCTGGGGCCTGGATAACGAAGGACAGAGCTGCGCGGGAGTAGAGCTGCGGGGCTTGAGTTCGTATCTCCACTGCCTCTTGCCACGGGAGTCAATGCCGATTCTGGGCTCTCCCAGCACCTGACAGAGCCCTCCTGGGGAGAGCCACATAGAGGAAGCAAGTGATAGGTAACCAGAAACCACCAGAGACAGCAGAACCATGAGGAAACGTGGAGATAAATCTCCTTCAAAAAATATTGACACTCCAGAAGAGCATACCAGGAGTCCCAAAAATACAGAAGCTAAAGATGAAAATGGCACAAATGAAGGTAAATTCTGGGCCCAGAAATACAGTGAGTTAAAGCAGGAATTAAAGCAGGAAATGATACAGGACATGAGAACCTTAGAACAAGAGCTACGCCAAGACCTAGCTAAGCTAAAAGCAAGCTATGAGAGGCAAGTAGAGGAGATCAAAGAAGAAATGAACTGGAGGAGAGTGAAGGCAACGCAAGAAGTGGGAGAAGAACACAATGGAGACATGAGAAAAATAAATGCAGAATTACAGGATGCAAAGCACACACAGGTCACAATAAGCAATGATATTGAACAATTTCAAAATAGATTATCAGATTTAGAAGACAAAATGCCAGAGCAGGAATGGAAAGACCATAAAGAACGCAAAGCAAAAAAAGAAAAAGAGATATCATTACAGCATCTGATAGATGATTCAAAGAGAAACAATCTGAGAATTATTGAAGTTTTAGAGAATACTGAAGATGAAACAAAAGGATTAAAGGTCATATTTAAGGAAATTATGGAAGCAAATTTCCTATACTTAAGAAGAGAAATGAACATTGATCTTCTGCAGGCATATAGAACACCAAACAATGTGGATCAGAAAAGAACTTCATCACGACACATCATAATTAAAGTACTAGAAGCCCAACACAAAGAGAGAATACTGAAAGCGGTAAGAGAAAAGTAGAAGGTGACCTATAATGGTAAGCCCATCAGGATAACTGCAGATTTCTCAACCCAGATGCTAAAAGCCAGGAGATCATGGAGCAATATCATTCAAACACTAAAAGAACACAAATTCCAACGAAGACTACTGTATCCAGCAAAACTGTCTTTTAAACTAGAGGGAGAAATTAAAATTCTACATGATATAGAAAGCTTAAAGAAATGTGCAGCCACTAAGCCATCACTTGCAGAGAATTTTCAAAGGAGACTTGGACTGTGAAAGAGAAACCAACAACACAAGAGTCCCCAGAGAAAAAAAAAGACAAAAACTGGAGGAGAATGAGCTGAGAAAAAAGTAAAACCAGTGAACAACATGGAAAAACTGCAACTATGGCAGGACACACCAAACATACGTCAATATTTACTCTGAACTTGAACAGCCTCAACTCACCTATCAAAAGACACAGACTGGCTGACTGGATCAAAAAACAGAAACTCACAATATGCTGCCTACAAGAGACACACTTCACCCACAAGGAAACTCATAGACTGAAAATAAAAGGTTGGAATTCAATATTTCATGCAACAGGTCCCAAAAAAACAAGTAGGCATAGCTATATTAATTTCAGACTCATCAGACTTCAAAAGAAAACAGGTAAGGAGAGACAAAGATGGACACTGCATACTGGTGAAAGGAACATTAGAACAGGAAGAAATCACAGTTAACAATATATATGCCCCCAACCCTGGAGCACCCAATTATGTAAACCAAAATCTACTAGATCTGAAAGGACACATAGGCCCCAACACAATTAGAGTAGGGGATTTTAATACCCCACTGTCACAAATAGATCAGCCAGACAAAAAACCAACAAAGATATACAACTGTTGAAAGACACTATAGAAAACTTGGACATAACAGACCTCTACAGAGTTTTCCATCCGACATCAATTGACTATACGTTCTTCTCAGCAGCACATGGAACATTTTTTTAAAATAGACCATGTCCTAGGACATGTCATCCTTAAACAAATACAAAGGGATAGAAAGAATACCCTGCATACTCTCAGAGCATAATGGAATAAGACTGGAACTCAACAGCAATAGAAACAGAAGAAAATACACAAACACATGGAGACTTAACAACTTACTACTGACCAAACAATGGGTTATGGAAGAAATCAGAGAAGAAATCAAACACTTCATAGAGTTAAATGATGATGGATGGAAGTACATCATACCAAAATCTGCGGGATACAATGAAAGCAGTCCTGAGAGGAAAATACATAGCCATAAATGCACACATCAAAAGAACAGAACAATCACAAATAGATTCACTAATGAGGCACCTTAAGGACCTAGAGAAAGAAGAACAACTCAACCCAAAAGGCAGTAGAAGAGAAGAAATATAAAGATCAGATCTGAAATAAATGAGATTGAAATTAAAAAGACAATAAAAAAGCTTAATGAGTCAAAAAGCTGGTTTAACAAAACTGACAAACCTCTTGCTAATCTCATCAAGAAAAGGAAAGAAAAGGCACAGATTAATGCACTTAGAAATGAAAAGGGTGAAATTACAACAGATCCTTCAGAAATTCAGAATATTATAAGAAATTACTTTGAACACCTATATTCCAACAAATTTGAGAACTGGGAAGAAATGAACGACTTCCTAGATGCATATAAAATACCAAAATTAAATGAGGAAGATATAAAAATCTTGAATAACCCCATCATGCACACAGAAATTGAAGCAGTAATAAAAGCTCTACCTACAAATAAAACTCCAGGCCCAGATGGACTCACAGCAGAATTTTTTCAGAACTAACACCAATTCTCCTCAAACTATTCCATAAGGTGGAAAGTGAAGGAATGCTACCAAACTCATTCCTTGAGGCTAGCATCACTCTTGTCCCAAAGCCACACAAAGATTTAACCAGGAAGGAAAACTACAGACCAATCCTCAATAAGATTCTGGCAAACAGAATCCAACAAGTAATCAGAAAGATCATACACTGTGATCAAGTGGGCTTCATCCCTGAGATGCAAGGCTGGTTCAACATACGTAAATCAATCAACGTAATACACCATATCAAAAAAGCAAAAACAACATGATCATCTCTATTAATGCAGAAAAAGCCCTTGACAAAATCCAACACCCTTTCATGATAAAAACACTGAGAAAAATAGGTATAGAAGGGCCCTACCTAAAACTCATAGAAGCCATATATGCTAAGCCTACTGCAAATATCATAGTAAATGGAGAAAAGGTGAAATTGTTCCCTCTCAAATCAGGAACAAGACAAGGCTGCCCTCTATCACCACTCTTATTCAACATAGTCCTTGAAACACTGGCCATAGCAATCAGACAAGAAAATGAAATAAAGGGAATCTGCATTGGAAAGGAGGAGGTCAAAGTCTCCTTATTTGCAGATGATATGATTATCTACATGGAAGACCCTAAAAACTCCACTGCGAAACTCCTAGAAATAATAAAAAACAATTAGCCAAGTCACAGGCTACAAAATTAACACTAAAAAATCAATAGCTTTTCTCTACACTAACAATGAACTTACTGAGCAAGAACTCAGAAAAACAATTCCCTTCTCAATAGCTCAGCAAAAAATTAAATACCTAGGAGTATACCTAACCAAAGAAGTGAAGGACCTATATAAAGAAAACTACATTACATTGAAGAAAGAAATTATAGGAGACACTAGAAAATGGAAAGGTATCCCCTGTTCTTGGATAGGCAAAATAAATATAGTAAAAATGTCTATACTACTGAAACTGATAATACAGATTCAATGCAATTCCTATCAAAATACCTGCAAGTTTCTTCAAAGAACTTGAAACAACAATTCTTAAATTCATATGGAATCAAAAGAGACCAAGAATAGTCAAAGCAATCCTGAGCAACAAGGCCAAAGCAGGAGGCATTACAGTTCCAGACATCAGGCTATACTATAAAGCCATA